>OZ005650.1:247463875-248036375 GCA_963930645.1 Salticus scenicus
TTAAAGTTACGATTTCAAAACGCTATAATTTTAAAACTACCCATCACAGCTATTTGATATTTTACCAAAGAAATCGGGAGGGAATGAAATTGTGTTTTGGGGAGGAAAAAAGTAGTTCCAACATGTTCCTATAGATGACGCTATCAGGGTAATGTCTGGGGAAACGCCTAAATGGACTCATTAAAAGCAGTAATTTTGTTAGCAACACAATTGACTAGCAGGAAAATATAGACTTCAAGGCTACAATTCTTCAAGGCTACAATTCAATTTGCTACAATTCTTTTAGCAAAAAGCGGCTGACAGCGGAAAAAGTCATAGTGAAAAGAGAAAAAGAGGAGCTTCATGAAACAAATAATTTACGGATAATTAACGACATATTTTTGAACTTTTTTTTTTCTTTGACAAACAAAATTTCAATTTCATTGCCTCACGATTGCTCTGGTAAAATAACAAATCGCTCTGAGGGGTAGTTTTAAAATTATTGCGTTTTGAAATCGTAACTATAATTATAATCACCCTGTATATATATATATATATATGTGTGTGTGTGTGTGTGTGTGTAATTTGAATAATTTAATTTCTTTACAACACTCAGCAAATGAAAGATAGATGAAAATACCAACATATGAAATTTTAAATGAGATGTATTATATATATATATACCTATATGTATTATGTAACGCTTTTCAAACATTGCATGAAGAAATGATATATCACATGAAGAAGAAGAAAAAAGTTAAATTAAATTAAATAAAATTCAGAAAAATTCTGCTTCAAAAGGAAAACTATTTAGTATCGAAACCCTTGGTGAAATTTTAAATTTGACACCTAATTAGTTCGGATGTTTCTCGCCAAGAACTTTACTTACGCAATTGCGACAGTCATTTTAATTCATCCACGCAATAGCAACAACAATTTAAAAGCCGACAAAGGATTCCTATACTAAACCTATTCCAAAGAAATTTTTAAAAATGGTTAAAGTAACCTATGCTAGGGAATGAATTACTGTTGTTGCATGCTGTTAGATGGAAGAATATATTAAAATAAGTCCTATTATACTAAATTAAATTCTATGTTGAACATAATTTCATGTCTAATACTTGGAAAACAAAAATAAACTTAGTTTTTATTTTTTATTTATTTTTTTATTTATTTATTTTTTAACTTTATATATAATTTTTTTTTATGTTTCTTTAAGTATAAACACCTTATAAATTTAATAAAATATATCTGTACTGATAAGTATAAAGGAGTTAAGTCCAAAAATGTCGATTTTGAGTTAAGTACATAGTCAGACTGAGAAAAAAATTCTCCATCGATTGGTATAAAGGATTTAAGCCCATGTCATTTAGTCTTTGAGAAAATGCATTGGTAAAAAAGATTCAAGTGAGAAATTTAGCATTCATGTTTGGTATAAAAGGTTTAAGTCAATTTGTTCCCTTTATGAAATGAAATTTGATAATCACTTGAATGGTATAAAGGGTATAAGTCAACATAATCCCTTTTTCCTGATCGAGTCTTCTGATAACTTTTTGGTATAAAGGATTTAAGTCCACTTTTCTCTTTTTGCGCTGTGCCACTTGGCGGTCAACAGGTTTTAATCCAATGTAATAATGAGATTATAATTATTCAATTGCTTATTATTATTGTATTTTATGCTTTAATTTATAAATGAAGAACTGGTATCGATAAAAAAATTACCTACTTTTCAATTGAAATTTAATATATATAAATAATTTACTACATCATGCTTTACCAATAATTTACTACATTTAACATCAGAGAAAAGCAGACTTAGCCTATGAACAGAAAAGGCTTGGCAAAGCAGAAGCCAAAACTGATACCTCAAAACTGTGTTTAGTTTTTGATTTACAACAGTGTCTAGCAACTCCATTTCTGTCATCATCTGTAGCTTTCTACAAACGCCAACGTTGGACTTTTAATTTGACTATACGTGACAATGCCATAGTTAAGTCCCGCCATTACATGTGGCACGTTGGTCGTGAAACTAACGAAATTGCTTCCTGTCTTTATGACTACCTACGAAATGTACCTGGCAGTGTTACAAGTGCAACTTTCTATTCTGACACATCAACACAACAAAAACATCCATGTGTCAGCGATGTTTTTGAAGGCGATGGCTGTCTTCCCTCATTTTTCCAGCAACAATCACAAATTTCTAATTTCAGGTCACTCGCACATGGAATGTGAAGTAGACCATGCTCTAATTGAGAGAGAAAAGAAAAGTATGGCATTTCAAGTATTCCACCCACATGATTGGTATCAGCTTGTTCGGTCTACAGGGAAGAAAAATAAATTCACTGTTAGAGAGATGACTGAAGATGATATTTTTGATTTTGCATTACTGTCAATAAATACTCTCGTTGTGCGAAAGAATAATGTTGATGGAGAGCCGTCCAAGTGGCAAAAGGTACAATGGTTGGTATTGCCAGGAAGGGGATCAGATATTTTATAGGGACAGTCTAGTTGAAGGCACTTTCAAAAAAATTAGTATTCTTCGACTAGGCAAAACAAATCTCCGAATTACCCAGATTCAAAAACGGTATAACAAATCTGTTCCAATCGCAGTACAGAAGAAGAGAGATCAACTTACTTTGCTTCCTCTTGTGCCTCCAGTATTCCATAATTTTTACAAAACTTTACGAACATCAGCTAGCACAGAAAACATTGACTCTGACTTAGAATTTAGTGATACTAATGAAAATGACCATTAATCACCATGACCCATGGTTCAGTGGAAGTAAACACGAATTTAATATTGTGATGGTCAATATTCTATTAATCCTAATGCTTTGTATTTTACTCACTCTTAAAACTGGTTTCTTAAAAATGAGCTAAATTGTCTCAAAATAGCTCCGAAACAATAAAGGGGAGACTGGGGCACAGTGGACCACTTTTACACTTTAAATTTTTTTTTCACCGAAAATGAAAAAGCAAGGTACTTGAAAAAATTAGCAAACATTCTTTAAACCTTTCTTGACATGTCCTAATTTTTGTATAACAATATTTTTAATACATTACGAATAAAAAAATAAATTGTGTGCACTCACAAAGTTGACCACTGTGCCCCATCACCCGGGCACAGTGGTCCACAACCCGGGGTACAGTGGACCAACCTCTGTTGTTCATGTTTAATTAATATAAATTACTCATTTTCTTTCCTAAAATTAGTTTCTTATGCAATTCTAGTCTAAATAACATAATTCGAATACTTTCATGAAATACAATTACCAAAATTTAAAGGAATACAAAATAAATAAATAAATAAATAAATAAGAAATCAAATTAGAGTAAGAATTCTGTATCTGATTTCCTTTGTCTTTTACGTGCCATCACTAAAAACAATAAGATATATTTTTAATTTGTTTATTAATGTTATATAGTTATAAAAATTATGAAATATCTAATTAAACATTATGTTACTATTCAAACATTTTTATTAATTATTTTGTGATATTAGTACTTTACATTATATTTGTGAGATAGGTTTAACTAAAATTATTCTACTTTTATCTTTTACATGTTATTCCTAAAAACAACAACAATAAATTTATATAACCTACCATTTATTATATAACATATTCATTTTATTTATTTTTTTAATATTAAACAATTCAAATAGTTATTAAATTTAGATATTCATAATTATTATACAAATATTCAACTTTTTTCCCTTTTCAGAAATTTATATAATGTTAAGTTTATTATTTTTTTATTAATTATTTTGAGTCACATTATATTTGTATATGTAAATTCAACTAAAATAAATAATGTGTTAAATATAATTTGGAGTTTTAGGCACATTGGAAGGTGTTTCACTGTGCCCCATATCCAAACAAAACAAATAATAATAGTAAAATACTATATAGACTATAAATATGCTAATAATTTTTATACATTTAAAAACAACTCTTAGCTTTTCTTAACAACTATCCAATACTTGTAGTCAATAGTACTGTCCTGATAAAATTAAAAAAAAAACTTCAAATTTGAAAAATTACTTTGAGCAGCTCAAAACATAAAAGTTGTATAAAATGGCTACCGTAGCATTTACCATGTTTTTTTTTTTTTTTTTCTTATGTGTAGAAGTAGTACTATGCTTCCATCTATGAGTCTCAATATAAACTATAAGAGTTAAATACTAAGGGATTTAGATAGGGGTGGTCCCCTGTGCCCCAGTCTCCCCTATACTTAAATTTGAAAACCCATGTACTCATTTTTGAGTATATTGGTATGTTAAATATGTGGCTATTGGTATTCTTATTGTTCAACCCTATTTTTGAATTTGTCAATATACTCAAAAATGAGTACATGGATTTTCAAATTTAAGTATATACATTGTTTCGGAGCTATTTTGAGACAATTTAGCTCATTTTTAAGGAACTATTTTTTACAGTGTGTTTTAACTTTAGTGTTTTGCTTGTGGATTATTAATGACGTATTTTGTTGCCATTTAATAGGATGATACATATTTTTGTTTTTTAATCTATTATTTTATTTTTTAATCTATTATTATGTTCTTTTTTGTTTATCATCATTATTATTATTAATAACTATTTTCAACTAGAGTATATCGTTTATTATGATTTATATTCTTCTAATCTTCAAAAGTTTTATAACAAAAAAGGACAATGAAATTTTATAACAACAGCTTCTAGAGATAAAATAGAAAAATATTTCATCATTTCTCAAACAGTTTCTTTCATTATCTCTCAATCAGTTTAGCTTGAGTAGTATTGTACATCAGATATTTTTTTTTTATTTGGTATATATTATCAAGTGTATATTATCTTTATTTAATTACTTCATAGACATTGAAGGTTTTTGAGCATTAATTTTCAATAATTGTGTAATAATTCCTCTCTTCAATATGATGGTCTATAATATTGTATTCAATTCCTTGTTTGAGGTAATAAATTCTTTCAATAATGTTTATAGTTCATGTTTCACGAACCTGGATTTACCATTGACCCTTACCTAATAACATTTCATTAATCTTAGATTTCTAAGATGAAAGCATTTGGTAATCCGGCACAACTTTGTTCATATATCTTATTAAAGTCATGAATCAATACGTTGAGGAAGTTAGAATTGATAAGACCTTATTTTTATTAGGTTCAAATTATTTTGAACATCCACTGAGGTCATAAATCCAGTATTTTTTAATGCTGCAGCCAAGTATTTGGACTGTCAGCATAATCATAATGTTAAATTAATGTACAAGTCAAAGTGGTAAAAAGGAGTTAAGTCCTGGGTTGAGTGATACAAAGGATTTATGTCCTGCAGGCATTTTTTCAAAACTATATAAATCTGTTCAAAATAAACAAAATTCATAATTAAAGTTTATACACAAAATTGTATATTATGATAATATCTTGGTTAAAACTGTATTGAACGGATAAGTTTTTATACAGAATTGTTTAAACTTTATTTTTCGTCTCCTGAAAAATCAAGAATATGGACTTAAATCCTTTATACTTATCAGTACAGATATGTTTGGTGAAAACTTCTCTTTTTCCCCAGTGTATTTGATTTTTTTTTCTTTTTTTAAATTTAAAATAGACTCGGATTTTTTTCCCTTCATTAACACAAAATTTCAAATTACTACAAAAATATATCTACAAATTCCTTTTTATATTTAGACACCGATCAATTAAATTTCATTTAAATAATATATGTATTCTTTTAGTATAGATATATATATATACACTCCTTTTCATATTTATAAGGACACTTCATATTTTGAAATAACTAATGTAAAAGTAATTGTGAACAAGATTAACTAAGTGCACTTAATATATCTAGTATTCTAAAAACCAAAACTGCTATAATTTTTATAATGTGAAACAAAATTAATAAAAAATAATTCAAAATATTTTTTTCTCCACGTTTTTAGATGTTCATAATTATAGGGACAATCCAGATTTTTTCGTTTTATTTAAATTACTAGCGGATAAATTACAGTTGACATGCGGATATGTTAACTACTGGGGTAGATTAATTCATATATAAGCCTTCAATTTTTCTTGGACGGACATTACTGATAATTCCTCGAAAAAAAGAACGTTCATGTAGTGAAGTATGATATATGAGTTTTTTAAGTGGAAGGATAATTTCAATCCGCCGAATTTCTAATGAAATTCGAAGATCTAAATTTGCTGAAGGAAATGTGATCAAACGTTGAACTGTTGATTCGATAGGAGAGAGATCTGATGCAAAATCAGAGTTGTTTTACAGAGATCGAAGACTCATAATTCCTCTTACTGTTCTACTCATAATGACTGCTGCTGAATTTGCTCGTAATTTTTAACGAAAGGTTGGGGTCCACATTTATGCATGCTTAAAATAATTAATAATATGTTAAAATGATTTAAAAACCTGTAATAATCAATAAGCTTTTAATGGCGGAAAGCACGTTTGTGTTAAAATTGAATAAAGACAGTATTAAATGGTAAAATGTTGCATTTTCGGATGAAAAACATTTTATGCTTGATTAACCAAATGGTTTTAACAGTTACTGGCACGATCTGAAGATAGCGAAAGACAGGTCAGATTTTTTAAATGTAGATATGAATCGGGCATTTTGAAGGTGGATCTATGGTGCTCAGGGGAGCTGTTTCTACTGAAGGCAGAAGGAATTTAGTAATTTTTTTATATTATTATGAACATCAAGAGAATATCCGCAAATTTTAAACGTAGAATTCTCAGATTTTTGTTAGATTTTGGGGGGTAATAATATTTTTTTCAACAAGACATTTTGCTCTACTTTTAAAGCAATAGGAAATAGTTTGAAGAAAGAAACTTCTGTATTATTGCCTTTCCCATGGTCTAAAAGTTGAAAAAACCTTAACTTATGATATTAGATATGTGCATGCAAGTGGAAAGCAATTTTAAATAGTTAAGTGTATTAAGAATATCATATATGCTATATGAAATGGTATTGAAACTGAATATAAAAAAAAAAATTGTATATATATATATATATATATATATATATATATATATATACCGGAGATAATGTCTGTCTGTTTAACCCTAAAAAGAGACTCCATAAAATATTAATTGAAAGAATAACTGAAGAAAAAATTACTAAAATTCGAGCTGTCCTTATAATTGTGAACACCTGAAAAATCAACTTTTTACCATATTTAAGTTTTTTAAGATAGAAAAACGATAAAACTTTGTAAATACAGTCTATTAATGAAATTCAAATTAATTAAAAATATATTTGTTTAAATAATATTGTTCAGTGTTTAGTTAATATAGAAAAACGGGTGTCCTTATAATTCCATAAAGAAATACCTGTAATAAAAATTGTAACGGTTATAGTTGGAAAATGTATTTATAATACTAATTCAACTCCTTCATTGTGCAGTCGGTAGCAAAAATATCCAATCACTAGCGAATAATTCAGATATCAAAAAAGTACACTTAATACAGTTTTGTTAAGTAAATCCTTGTGAAATCATGTTCTTATACTGACTAAGAACATGACTCGACAAGGATTTATTAACAAGGCAGTATTTAGCGTATGTTTTTAAACAGGGATTATTGCTAGAGCTCGGATACTTTTGCTGCCAAACTGTAGTTATACTTATTAAAGAGTAAATGACGATAAATAACATTTATACAGTTACGAAGGATATTAAAAAAAAAACGTTAAACAATAGTAGTAATAATTTCTGTCTTTCAAGTATCTAATACTAAGAATAATATAATAAAGTCATTAATAAAAACCAAATCTGGAAATTGCAAAATATCAGAGCCATCGAATCAATGAAATTTATATTGTTTGTTTATGGATAATAACACATTGTATTTTTACGCCTTCATATAAAGATAAAATTAAATTTCAGTTATTAGTTAGAAAAATATTGTATGAAGAATCAATTAAAGGTTATTTATCAATGTCTTTTACAAAGATGATGCTGTGGGTAAAATATTAGAGTAAACGAAATAAATTTATTTAGCTTTTAAACTCTTTTTTAAGCAACGCTTTTTTATTAAGTTTCAGGAGTTCTCTTTCAAACATAGGCGTCGCCGTATATTACCACCGTATTTCAAATGGAAGTATTTTAAAGGATAGATTGTGTAGATTTTTTCAACATATGAATTTACTGAACGGGGAAAGTCGCATAAAACGGTGTTGAAAGTTACACTAAAATGTTCTTATTTTTTATGATTTATTTTCTTAACTAGTTTAAAAGCAAAAATTGTTTTTTTCTTCTTTTTAATATACATTAATGTTCTCAAGGGAGTAGTGGCATTTTAAAATAGTGAGATAGTAAAACTGCAAATTGATAACCCTTCCAGCGTTAAGCCTATCTCTTTCTGTCACACTTAGTCGAAATAAAAGGTTAATGTTACTAAATGCCGAAATATATTTATCTTTTTTCTAGGGAAAAAATAATAATAATTATTTGTAGACTACAGTATCAAATTTTCATACTTTTTACAGTTGATATTATATATATATATATATATATATATATATATATATATATTAAGCAGTAAACAAATATGCTTAAAAACTGCTAATGCTGAATTGGGATATATTATATATATTAATGTTCTAAAAAGAGTAATAAGATTTTAAAATAATAAACCAGTAAATTAATAACTATACACTTTTCATATTACTAAAAGGCCTATTTCAAAATATGATATCATTTAAGACACTCCCATTATTTTGATATAGCAAAAATAGATAAAGAATGTGTATCACAAACTATTTTATATACATTTTTCAGGTAAAGTATTTTTTGTAATACATGTGTGTGGTACATTTTAGCAAAATTACTGCACGTTTTCAACATTTCAACATTATTTTACAATAAGTAAACAACGAACGCATCCTTTAAATATATATATATTTAAAGGATAAATTTATACATAAGTAAAGATATAAATATTTCACTTACATTTTTAAATTTCGGTTTCATTTTATTTAATATAATCGAAAATGTTTCTTATTAATAAAAAAACTTTTAACTGTTTAAATCCTAAAAGTTTTGAGAAAAGATATTTTTTTTTAATATCCGAATACAATAACTTACACTTCTGATAAAACTCACCATTCGCAGTTAGTTCACTATCTCTTAATAATTTTATTTACCTAATTACTAATTAAATTTGGGAAAACTTACTTCAACTTTCTCACTTTTAATGAACTTAACCTCTGAACTTCATATACCAAGTTTAAAATATAAATTACTTGTTTTACTAATTTTACTCAACTTTTACTAAAACATACTTTACAAGCGAATGCATTTAGTTAATACTTCTAACGACTGATATCAAACATCAACAATTTACACTTCACTTAGTACACGAAAATGCTTCTAAACATTTAAAATGCATGCTTCGAAACACTCTCTTCATTCACTCTCTGTAAATATATTTCATCTTGATGAAAGGTTATTGGTATGCGGCTGTGCTTAGACTAAGTGATTAAATTTACTGAAGGTAGTATAAAAGGATTTGTCTCAACGTCTAAATTAGAACAAACTGATATATACGCGAACGGAAATTTAGAAAGGGTTCAAAACTATCTTTACTAGAGACTATAATATTACATAACTTAATTTAGCATATTATTCTAAGGAAATATAATGAGATTACATGTATTCAAAGTATGTCATTAATTTTAGTTTCTATGGTGAGTGTATCTCTATGGAAGTCCAGGAGGTTAAATTATTAATTGAGACTGCCGTGTAATTTACGATTTTAATCCTTGACAAACAACTCTGGAAAATCACGCGAAGCTGAACTAAATAATAACGAGAAATTATTAATTTGCTAAGTAAACGCTTTGTAATGTTTTGTAGCATGTATTTGAATGTTCATTTATGAAATTGAAATAATGAATATCAAGTAAATATGACTGACATAAACATACGTAAAAATTTGGTATATCTATTTGAGAAACGGTATGTTTTTTTTTAGAAAATTATGGAATTTCACTGTGAAAATGTTTAAAACGGTATTTAAAAAATTCACTTATTTCTTAAAGCATTAATTTATCTGAATGATTACTGATAAACCGCAGAAGGATGATCCCTGGCGTCATCTGCGCATGGGTGAAAAAGCCTAATCCATTTATAAAATAGGAGTGTCCGTAGTACCTAGGGATGTGTTCGTTTATGTGTATGAAAAAATTATAAACTCACTGATTGCATTTCTTTTCCTTCTCTGAACTGATTCTTAAATATCTGGTTATATAAATATTTTACGATTAATTAAGAGAAAGAAGAACATAATGTTATAAAGGGATAGTTTTAGATTTCAATATAAATATTACTCATTTAAAATTAAAAATAAAAGCTTTGTCAGTATTTTGAAACTTTTGAAGTGTGTAACACTAATTAAAAAATTATGTCAATTATTATTTACAAACTAGTGCATAACACCGTCAAAAATGAAGGAATGTGAAATCAATTAAGGTAGTGAATCAACGAATGCTTTGCCAGCTTCGCTGGTCACTATATTTAGAGGAGACTAATGTGCAAGTTGTACCTAAAGGGACTAATGTGAAAGTTGTACCTCACTGGACTAATGTGCAAGTTGCACCGAACGAACAAACTATTTAAAATGACACTATTTAAAATTGGATGTTGCTTTAAATAGTTGACACTTACTTTCATTTTGATATTTATTATCAACATTCTTGAAGAAATAATTAAAATTCTTCAAACAATAACCTTCAAAAGCTTCTATATCGCAAAACTTAATGACATTATGTACAATATGCTTCGATTCACTACGGAGAGGTTTAATCCGAGAACTTGTACCAAATGTATGAACCATTGGTATAACTTTAGTATATCCCCACAGCTGAATTTGGCGATTTTCCTTTGGCGCCGTTTTGAAAGATAACGATGTCGTTCTGGACTGTTTGCGATATAATATGGCAGCCTATATGTTGTTTATTTTGGATTTATGATTTTATGTTTTATGATTTAGATTATGATTTTATCATTTAAGATTTAGCCATAATCGCCAAGAAAAAATCGCCAAATATCGTTGTTGGGATATACTAAAGTTGTTCCGATTCAACACATAACAGAAGAAACAAGAATAATAGAAAAATTTCCCCTCTCTCTTTCTTCTTCCTTTGCTGTGTCTCCCAGCGAGTGAATGGGATCGTCCTGGCACTTTGCCAACCAGGTGTCAATCGTCCACGGGCGGACAGTATATATATATATATATATATATATATATTTCTAAAAATATTTCACGTGCATTCAGTAATTACATATTTTTGTTATTATTTTTAGAACAGTCAAATATTTATTTATTTATTTATTTATTTGTTGTTGTTTCAGAACAACGGTTTGTAAGTGTAACACGGTCACTTTAAAAATCTCAAAGAAAAATAAATTATTTTAAATGAAAAACAGCTGAAAAATTATACAAAATTACACAAATATTAGGTCAAAATTCATTAGTTTGTTCCGTAAATGGCTTTGTGAAGTTTTAAAAAAATGCGTATTATAGTGTATATTAATGAAGAGGAAAACGAAAACTAAAATAATAAGTATTGGATTTTTTTAACAATTTTCTTACAGTTTTCTATAGATTTACAACTTTTAAGTTATCCTGAAAATATTTTTCCCAATTTTAGAAAATGTATGACTAGGTATCTGTGTTTGTATCTGGGTATCTAAATGTGTGCGTGCATATTAACAAAAATTTCTGAACGCATTATTTCACAAACCTGTCAACGAAATTTAGGCAAACGTGATATATTGCTGAATCTTGACTTAAATTGGTTTTGAATCATAGCATGGGATATATCATTCAAAAGGTAACGTTTTAAGAAATTTTTCAATTATGCAGTATAGGAAAAAATTTCTTATACATGTATATAAACTATTTTTATGCAATCATTCTGAAAATGAACAAAAATATTTATAATAGTAATAGTCAACCAAGAAAAAGATCATCTATGTAAGAAATTTGATCCCTCCAACACACACACTTGTACACGGGAATGAAGTTTTTTCTTAGGAGTTGTAAATCTTTAATATGAGACTGTTCAAATGCTTCATGAATAACTTTAAAATAAATATCCGAATCATAAATTAGTAATAAGGTGAAAAAAATTAATTGATTTTTTTTTTATTATATTAAGATTCAAAATTTGAAAAAATAAGTGTTTTATTTCATATGTCGTCTGTAAGACACAAAATTGACTTTCTTTCGACATTAAGTGTTATGCTTATCTGAAATGATAATCGTTTGCATTCATCATGGGAAATATTTATTTATTTATTTTATGATAAATAACAATATATATATATATTCACTTCGCGAATTTGTATACGAAAATATAGAAAAAAGTGTTCTGAAGACCACAAAATACTATTTTCTATAGGGAATAGCAATTTATCAATATGGCTTCTGAGAAATTTATTTAACATTGTTTTATAATTAATGCTTTTTCTAATTCGAAAGCTAATTGACGTATGCATGCTAATTCATATTTTTAAAATATTTTACATTTTTAATAACATATAAGCATTATTTGTAAAGATAAAATTGCTCAAAATCCTTTTTTTCTAAACTATTGAGCAATAAAATTAAATTTAATTTAAATAAGTAATATATATATATATATATATATATATTTATTTATTTATTTATGCATAGAAACAGATATATATATATATATATATATATATGTTTCTATTCATATGAGAGTAAAACATTTCACTTATTGCATTTGTAATAATTGTAATAAGAAGTACCTCAATATATTGGGATGATCGGAAAATAATTTTGTTTTTTTCCTTTGAAAATAAAAGACGATTTTCTTGTATTGTATAAATATTTTATTGCATTATATATTCTCCCCTTTGGTCGGTTTTTTACCAATCTCACGAGTTGTTGTTTGACAGTTTTCATAAATCAATACTTTATTTTGTCTTCATTAGCATAATCTGGATTTCCAGAACGTAATGCAACTTCAACGTCAAAATTGCCGGAACAAAATTTGGTAAACCAGTTTTGACACTGGCGTTCTTTAAATAAATTTTCTGTATACACTTTGTACACTTTTTTCTTTATTTGAACAGTATTTTCGCCTTTTTGATAGCTAAAACAAAATAGCCGAAAATATCGCTTCCGATTTCCTTTATTTGATAGGGCACCAATCAAAACCTACTGAGCAGAATAAAAAGACCTTTTTCACAAGCAAGCCTTGCTATAGCTGCTGTCACAACATATAATGGTAATGCAACTTAATTGGGAAGATAGTGTGAAAAAAAATACAATTAATTCCTCTGCTGAGAAAAACGAAATTACTTTCCGAACTACCCAATATGTTTCTGATCTGTTAGAATATAAGATTTTTATAACATTAGGAAATAAAATAGTAATATTTAAATACATGTTTAAAGAATGAATTGTTAGTTTGCGCTGATATATTTCAAATACAGTCATTTTCCGATTAAAAATTTAACAAATATATAAACCAGATTAATTTTAGTCTAGATTACTTAAAAATTTTGAAAAGAGCATTTAAATTGTTTCCAGAAACGAAATACTATTTCATCAACACAGTTTAATGAAATGTTCAAAATTACTTCCCAAACAACATATAAACATTATGAGCTGTTTTATCATATACGAAAAGAAAATATCAATGCAAATATCAAATATCAAACGTTTTTGTTATCAAATTATCTGCTTTGTAGAGGTTTGAAACTGGGATGGTCTTTCTAAGGACCATTCTGTGTGGTTACTGGGAGACCATTCCGACTTTCCCATTGCGCTGTTCTCGTGCGAAATTAAACCCTCACCAACATCAGCCGAACACAGTTATCAAGATTAACGCAATATCATTATTTATTATTATTTATTATACAAAAACAAATAAAGTAAAACACCGATGCGCATGAGCCTTTATTTATATGTATATTTCCGAGTGATTATTTCACATCTAGAAATCTTATACGTCAAAAAACTTAGATTTTTTAAGCTCAAAAGGCAAATAAATAGTTCAATTAATTTGTAAATTATTTATTTATATTGATGATAAAGACTTTAGTAAATACTGAATGCGCTATTAAAGTGCTAATACATATTGAAGCATTTGTTATGGTAAAAACATATAGATTTACATTTCATTCTACACTTATTTGAAATATTTATTTTACTGTTTTATTGATTTATTGTTTGTTGTTTATTAAATTTCAATGATAACATGCATAGAAGTTAAAAAAAAAAAAAAAAAAAAAAAAACGTGTTATAAATTTTTTATATTACTCCATATATATGCTTTAAATTTATTAGAATAAAAAAAAATGTTCAAAATAACATTTGCAATAGTCTTCCACTGTTAATAATTTTGTGTTAGTTTCAACCAAAGCTACTGAAGTAGCTGCTACCAAATATTAGTATTATGCTATAAATTAAAAAATTCAAAATTCGAACGAGACGGCGAGCGAACTGAGGACAATCTTGTCTCAAGTGAAACACTCTGGCACTGTGCTAAACTTTCTTATCCGCTAAATCTGTTTCTTTGATTTTGTTAAATAAGGCTAAATTTTTTTTGGTCTTATCTTGGCCCACGAATGAGTTGTTGTACAAAATTTGAACTTTACCCTATGTTTTCGGCCACTTTCTTTAATTTAAGCTTGGTTTAGTTTGAATAAGAATTTTACTGATTCAAACTGCCCTTGTGAGTGAATGTACGGTATCTGAATGTTTTGGTGCAACTTAAATTCAATCACAAGAAAAGCTTAAAAGTGAGGTTGAACCCTATTATGGTATTGCTTAAAACTTTACTCGATATAGTGGTTCAAGTTTCAATTGAAATTTTTAACAGTTTAATCTTCCCGTAAAAAAAAAAAAAAAAAAAAAAAAAAAAAACGTTTTATTATGTCTATTTGTTAAAAATCATGCATACATTAGTAAAATTGCCGGTGTACCAAATTTTAAATCAAATTAAATACCTTATTTGTTTCATTTTACATGTGCTAAAAAAGAGTTATGTATATATTTGAATGATTTTGAGGTAATTGATCAATATTTCAGACTTAAAGAATAAATAAAAGAATAAATGAATGAAAGAAGTAATAAATAAATAAATAAATAAATAAAAATAAGATAAAAAGTTAATCCAAATGAAATACGGAAGAAATAATTTTAAATTTTAAATTTCTATAACCGATATCCTCTCTTGTCCAAGCTTATAGTATTAAAGCAATTCATATACTTCATATTTTCATTATGTTATACAAATCAACTTTATCCTATTTTAAGGTCTTCATTAAAATATATTAGTCTGAGCTTATTTGATGATGAAATTGGTTTATTAATAACTGTTTGAGAGTAAAAAAAAATAAATGAAATGTCCCGTTTAATTACTTGACGATAAAAATTCAAATAATAGAATAGAGAAAAATATAAATGCCAGTATTAAAAATATCATATATAAACTTATATATTTTAGCTAACGCGAAAAAGCTTTTTTTTTTTTAGATCATTATAGTAACCTATAATAAACTATTGGCTCATTTCTGGAACATAACAGCATCAAGTATTTCTTAAAAACATAATAAGAAATCGCTAATTCTTACAAATAAATTTTTACTACGTTTCTATCGTCGATTTTTGACCACTTCTTCAAACTATTGTTTCTTTGTTTAGGCAGATGTCTATGAGCATTCAGTTTGTAATAGAACAGATGTGAACATAATTACTATAAAATCTTTTTGTAAACAAATAGAACCGACTCCACAAGTCAACTACTATTCAAACAACTAAAGAAAAAAAAATTATCAAATGAAATTGTAAATTGCGCCTAAAAGTATAAAATAATTTCCTTCACCAAACAACCTATAACACTTCAATTAATCATAACTTTTGAAGTCGACGCAAAATAAAATAAAATTTAAATAGTTTTTAAGGATTTGTTTTTATGTCGGTAGCTACAAATGCTGTTGTCTCGAATGATCCATTTTCATGTTTCCTTTATTATTTTATCACTGTATACAATTGGTCCATTAGTAGCATCTACATAGAACAGTGAACATTCTTCACAATGCGGTATTTATATTTCTACAAAATTAGAGTTTTCTCTGCAAATTTGGTATAACTTTGATAAGTATCATCCTTGGTGGCTTTTGGATTTGGCGATCAAAACGTAATTCAAAAATATACACGCAAGATGTATATTTTCATAATATATATTGAACAAAGTATTGTTTCATGTTCTTGATTGCTCTCTTAATATACCTTATTAAAATAACCATGATATCTCAAAGAAATTATATATGTTTATCAAATAATTTTGCGTTTTTTCTTTCACCAAGATACCAACAGTTTCGCCAACTTTTGCTGTTTACGAAATCTAATTTTTTTTTTCTTGAATCAAAGTAGTTTTCGGCTGCGTTTCGCAGGTGACAATAGTAAATGTGTAAATTGAATAGAATTAGTATTTTTTATTGAATAAATGTATCAATTTTTATTTAATTTTGCGCCGGCATCAAACGTTATGATTAATTGTAGTGCTATAGGTTGTTTGGCGAAGGTAATTATTTTATACTTTTAGGCGTAATTTACAGTTTCATTTCACATCTTTTTTTTTTTGGATTGTTTGAATAGTAGTTGATTTTTGGAGTCGGTTCTATTTTTTCACAAAAAAGTTTCATTTTTCTCTTTTCAGTGAAAATTTATTTATATAGCAGAACATCAGAAGACGTTCGACGCCAGTTTCACAAATCGCAAACCTCAAGAAAAGTGACATAACTCAAAAAATGATTTATTTCACTGAAAAGTATATGAAATGCACCCGATGTGAACAAAAAAGTTACATCTCCATCTAGAAAGTTATCCAAAGGAGAGACACCTGTGCCAGTTTCATTCTTGTCAAGTTATTTTTAAGTTGATTTTTCTCAAATGCTGCATTTTTTAAACATCACTTTTCTTGCCTTTATCTGATATGAGAAAAAAACTATCTATTGAAGGAACATACGTTAATTTAAAAAGGCTTTAGAAATGTAAAGAACGGATACGCTGTATTCGTAACCAAAAATTCTGTTAGGCATATATTGGACTTTACAGTGAATACGTGTCACCCGCTACGCTGGAAATTGCGCAGCGTAAAGTTCAAAGAAAGAGCAAAATTTGCATTGGAGCTGATGGACAGAAGTTTATTACCCATTTAAACTGACCCATTCATCCCAACCATCACAAGACCATATAAAACAGGAAATAGGCTTAATGAACAATTGTCAATACTCTTCTTGAATTTCATAAATACAATGAAAGATTATACCTTTTCACCAAATAAGAGTTATATTAACTTTAAGCAAATAGTTCATTTCTTAACTAATACCTAACTGAATCAGTAAAACCTTACTTTGGCAGTTGAAAAATACACTGTAATTTTTTTCTTCCCTTCTATGAATAGCACAATTCTGAAACTACACTTGATGAATGACCTCAGTACCGACATACATAAAAAAAATTGTGATGTTTCCAGTGCTTGCAAAACATAAAAATTTTGCTATTGTCCCATTCATCTTGCGTCCCATTCAATCCTACTCTCACCTATATATAATTTTGATACTATTTTCTGCAATTTCAAATTTAATTTACTTTTAATTATTTATTTATTTATTTTGTGTGTGTGTATCACACAGAGATGTAGTAGGACCCAAAAAGCATTTTGCTTTTTTTCCATGTATGCCGAGTGTGCCTGAAAGTGAAAACTGAGCTAAATATCGAATTTCATGCATTTTCATGTTCATATATAGCGAAGTAGCGGTACTAAGTGTTTTTATTTAATTTTATTTGGATGTAGTAAAGTGCGATTGCTGAGTTCACAATTTTTATACACAAAATATTATCAGTAACCTGTGTTAAAAATTGTAATTTATTTTTAATTTACTTCTGCTAAACGAATCTTATTCAAAATTTAGGCATAAGTCAATGACAAAACAACATGTTGAAAAATTATAAAACTCCCCGAGGAAAAAAAAAAAAAAAAAAAAAAAAAACATAGCAACCTCATAGTATATCAGAAATGTAGTATATCGGGATCGAATTCACGTTTCAAGCTTTCTATTTTTAGTATTAATGTGTATAAAGTGCATTTTCCTAAAAAAATCCTACATGATGCTCTTTAATTTGTTATTCACATTTTTTCTACAATCTTGTACTGTTTTCACGATAGGAATACTAACCCGCTGTGCTTCACCAGGTGGCATTGTAAGTAATCTCGTCTAATTGCGCATAGCCACTTTACTATACTAGAAACCATTTTTATAAATGTAGCTGCAGCCATTCAGCAGTTAAAAGAAGGAGAATGAATTTTAGTAGGCAGACTTTTTTTGTTCAGACCTTAATGAAATCATAATGGGACTTGTTTTAGTTTAAGACCCTTACAACAACAACAAAAATAAAGTATAAAAATCCATGCATTCGTTAAAAAGTTGTTAACTGGCCATATATATATATATATATATATATATATATATATAGATAGATAGATAGATAGATAGATAGATACGGCTTGAATTAAAAACCTCCTCCTTTTTGAAGTCGGTTAATAAATAAAATTTGATATCTGGAATGTGGAATTTAAAACATAGTATACTTTAATACAGAATTAATTGTTAAACACTATCATGCTGATATGTTTAGTTATTATTATTTTTATTATTATTGTTGTTGTTATTTTCGTATAGTACGTCTTAGAAATAATTTCACATGTCTGTTTTATTACGTAATATTTATATAGATATTTTATTATAAAGTTTATTTATTATTATTTTTTATGTGGGGTATTTAAACGTTATTGAGCTGTCCTATAACATAAAACACTTCCTATTTAGGTATCAAATATAAACATTCTATTTAGTCTGAACGTCGTTAATTTTCCCGATAAATTTAATTGTTGTTGACCCTTTAATAAATATAGAAAGAACAATATTATTAGAAACTGCAACATCGATTTTTACTGCCAACTTCTTTACTGAAACTAAAAATACATGTACTTCAGTATCCATTACATAACTAACGTTGTACATTTATTATTGTAATGTATATAAATTACATAATTCATATAAAGCAATACAATCAACTGTAAGTGTTATTCATGTCTAGACACTCTATTTCCTTTATATTGATAACGTATATTTCTTAGATGGAATTGTTAAGTCATTATGCTAAGGCTGTTATTATTCCTATGAAACGTGTTTGATTATCTTTGTGAAACGCAGGCATGTCATTAATCCGCCCAGAGCTTCGTATGGCATAATTTGGGAATAGAATGACTAATGTAATCTGGAATCTAGTTGTAAGTGTACAAATGATTTATCTTATTGCCAATGATTGGGTAAACATACTGACTCAGCGAAACGTTATGTATACAGCAATGAATTAAATATTATTCGTAAATTATGTATGTTAAAATCTTATAAATGCCGACAGATTTTAATAAAAATGGAAAATTGAAATTAAAGAATGTATTTAAATTACGATAGAATGTAAGGTTTAAATATTAGTTGGTATAAATTTTTTTTTTCTGCAAATTTGTGGATATTTATGGATATTTATAAAATACACCACGCGACATAAAGATAGGTACAAAGAGTTTTTTCTTTGATTTTACATAAAATAACATTATTGAAAATGTGCTTATAATTTATTATTATCATAAAATAACACTATTCCCAGACGAAGTTTTGTTTTAAGACTAATTTAGAAAAGTTTTAAGACTAAAATTTTTCTAATTTAAGACTACACTCCGCGTAAAAAAGATAGGAACAAAGGGTTTTTTTAATTTTTCATAAAATAACATTATCTAAATTGTGCTGAACATTTATTATCATAACAAAATATTATCACATCAAAACATATTAAATATTTGAATCATATTCAAAATATTCATATTCAAAATAATCATATTAAAAAATTAAAAAAAATAAATAAATAAACCTTTGTTCCTATCTTTTTGTCGCGGTGTGTAGTCTTAAATTAGAAAAATTTTAGTCTTAAAATTTTTCTAAATTAGTCTTAAAAAAATTAGTCCGGGAATAGTGTTATTTTATGATAATAATAAATTATAAGCACAATTTAGATAATGTTATTTTATGAAAAATCATCAAAGAAAAAACCCTTTGCACCTATCTTTTTGTCGCGGGGTGTATATAAATAAAAATTTTATATCCAAAATGGAATCCATTAGATTTCTTATGTCCATGATCATACAAAAAAATGTCTAATTTAATTAAATTTATTTACAATTATCATTTGCTTTAGATTTTAGAAATAACTTAGATGATCGATTTTCGAATAAAGATTATTTTAAAGTAGATGAAGTTATAATATTTTATAAGTTAGAAATATTCATGATACGAAGTGTTTTTTTTTTTTTTTTTTTTTTTTTTTTGACAGATTTATAGGAAGTAAAGCATTTTTTCACAAAAGGTTAATAGAAGTCTTTATACAAAATTAAATAAAATGAAATTGCATAACAAATATACGGTGGCCAAAAAGTCCGCAAATACTTTAAAAATTCATAAAACCCGACAAAATAACCAAAATAAAAAACGGTTTGCAAGTTTAGCATCGATAATTGCATAACAAATACAACGATTTATTTTCTCTGATAGTTTATCAGTGTCAATGCTGAAATCATCAAGAACATCAGATATATATTGCTTTAGTTCTTTTTTTTTTCTTTTTTTTTTCTTTCTTTTTTTTTTTTTTTTTAATCTTTCATTCATATTTTCAATTACGAATAGTATTTTACTAAAAGAAATTCAAAGGAATATTCGAAATAATGTTTAAAGTAAATGGTAGAATATTGAGGCACCGTAAAAACAGTTAAAATCTGAACCCTCATAAAGAAAAAGCGTAAAGAGATAAAACTATAAAAACTCAAATTTTAAAATTAAAAATTCGGTCAATATTTAATTTAGAAAAAAAATGATAATATATATATATATATATATATTATGAGGATAATGTTTTAAGCTTATTTTACTAAATGTATAAAAAAAAGGATCAGGGAAGCATAAAATGGTCATTTAGTAAACTAAAACAAATGTTTTATATACAGCAAAATCTCGTACAATGCGGTGGCAGAGCTAGCAAATAAATAAAATAGTTTTATTTTTTTAACACCAGTTAATTTTTAGAGTACCAATCTGTTGGTTCATACGCTCGATTTAGTTTTTATATAAAGCAGTTGCTTTGATAGAAATTTAGATCTTAAAAAACAAAACTGTAATATGAATGAGAAAAACTTGCACCCTACTGTATATATCTTTTATTTTGGGGGACGGGGGTGGGGGTGGGGGTATGTCATCATTATTTTCTTCATTTAAAATTTTCATAATAGAAAATATGTCAAAGACAAACGATTAAAAATATGCAAACTATATAATGAGAACATTTTACTCAGTATATATTTCAGTTACAAAACATATTTGTTTTTCTTAAGAAAAAAAAAAAAAAAAAAAAGAATGTCAAGTTTGCTTAAAAATAATAATAATAATAATAAATAGAATAAAATGTAAAATAAAATTAGTTTGCACATTAAGAAAAAAAATCAGAAAAGTAGACAATTTCTGTACATTTCCTTCAGAAGATTTATGTTTTCTAAAACTACAGAAATTTATTTCAAAATTTCATCTAAATATGTTAAAAGTAACTTTTTTTTCCCCTGTAACTACATGAAATCTGTAACAATTGGTACATATTTCATCTTGTGTTTACATATTGTTTCTGTTTTGCATCTGGAGAATTGGAATCAAATCAAAATTGGGGAGTACTATTTAGCAAACAAAATTGTGTTTCCTTCTCTAAAATGTAAAATGATCACCTCGTTATCTCTGTAGGTAGAACTGAGTAATTTTATTTAATTCGAGAGTTTTTACAGTGTGCCTGGCGAAAAAAAAAAAAAAAAAAAAAAAAAAAAAAACTGTTAAGCAAGAATTTTCTCTGCATTGTTGTGTTGCAGAAAATTATTGTCTATGTATTTTTCGCGTTGCATACTGGTACTTTCTTACAGTTTTCTGACAGAGACTTTCTATGATATAAAAGTTGCAGTACACTATTTATGTTATGGATTCAAAAACTTATCAGTAAATTATTTTTTGATGAAAGCTGTAAATACTGCAGATATTATATTTTCCGTAGTCTTCCCATGAAGGAATTGCAAAATACATGGCGCGGTGTGCCCCCCCCTTTTGTGTTTTCAATACCACTAAATTTTAAGGGAAAATTTTGTCATAAATTATGGGTAGAGATATGAAATGATTGTTCGAAAAAAGTGATGGAAGAGTCCTTAAAAGTATGTCTTTACGAACATTGGGATAATGGGTTTGAAAGATAAATTTTATAATAATATAAAATTATAATTAAAAACATTTTCACGATAAAAATAAATTTGATATTAAAGATATTTTCTTTAATTTAAAGCACTTTTATTTTACTTACATTTTAAGAATACAATTTGAAATGATTTTATATATTTTTTTATGATTATTTAATTAAATTAAGCGAATAATATTATAAATAATAATAATAATAATAATAATAGTAATAATCGCGCATGCGTATTATACGAAAATTTATGAGAAATTAAAATATAAATGTATAATATGACGTGCTTGCGAAAACTGTTACATAATAATATTTGTGTAGTAAATATCACAAGTACGATAAAGTAATTTCATAATTAAAAGAAATTTTCTATTAGAAGAATTGAAAAGTTGATTTTAATCACGTAATTTTAGTTTATGTATAAACTCAGTTTAAATTATACGAATTACGCAAATCTATATTATTTCAAACAGCTTTGTAAGAGAAGGGGAAAAAATAAAGATGTTTCGAATTTTAAAATTAATTCGTAATCTGAATATTTCAACGATACCCTAACTTAAAGATATTTTAACTGATATTAATGCATAGAACATTACAATATTTATTCAGATGTTTACTGAACAATTATTATTATTTTTTTATTATAAGATAAGTAAAATCATGAGCATTAATACAAGTGAAATAAAAGTTAAATCAATAAAATACTGAAATATAAATTCATCAAGCAAGCAGAAAAGTAAACACAAAATATTTTATAAAGCAAGTCTTATAATAAATATTTTTGATAGGATATATTTCCTCTATTATATGGCAAAAATTGTATTATTTCACTGGCAATGCAATCTAAAATATATAGCGAAAACAATTTAAAATTATGCAGACTGTTTGGCATTCAAATTTATTTTCCCTTGAAGTAGATGTTGAACTACACTTGAAATAGCCCATTGATATGCTAATGCTACTGCAGAAAAATACATTTCAAAAAGAATATGCAGATTCTTAAATTAAAATATACGAGAAAACGAGGAAAAATGAAAATGTAGGTCAATGCGTTTAGCATCAATATATACAAAACATGCAGATAACACTAAAATACACAATTAAAAAAAATTCAAGAAAAGAATATTATTTTTAATTGATATAATCATTTTAAATCTAACTTTTAAACTAACTCTTAATTTTAAACTAACAGTTATACATACAATTCACACAATGACTCAGATTATTAAACCCTTGCATACATTTATCACACTTGCCAACCTAATTCGGAAGATTGTTTGCCCCGCCCCTTTCCGCCTATTTTTTTAAACCAGTCTTTTTTTAGAGTACTTTTCTTCTTATTTAACAGTCAATATATTTGAGGAAAATTACTCTAAAAATTAAGTGGTGTACAATAAGAGGTAGGAACTAACAATCTTCGGGTTAGGTTAGCAAGTACGATTTATTTATTTATTTTATGAATTATTTAATGTTATACTTTAGTTCTTAATCTGTGTATTTTACTTTACAAATTTCGTGTAAAAGTATAATTCACTTATTCGATAGGTTAGAACCACATTTCTTCTAAGAAAAAAATCTTCAAAAAGTATTGAAAAAAATATATTTTATTCTACTCTTCAAAAGACACCAACAAATGAAAGAATTGTCGGCTGAAATTAATTACAGCTACCACAAAAAATATCAAAATTAAGCATATTTGGCGATTTCACACTGCTATGCAATTGATTTTGAGTACTTGGCGGAAAAGCAAAACACGGTTCTGTTCGTACACGGCAATCTCGGTACTAGCAAACGTATGCTAACAGTGCTAAATCGCCAAATATGCTTAATTTTGATAATTTTTTGTGGTCGTTGCAATTAATTTCAGTCGATATTTTTTTCATTTTCTGGTGTTTTATGAAGAGTAGAACCACATATATTTTTTCAATACTTTTTGAAGATGACGTCTGTTGAATGTTTACTTGTAAGAAATCTTGTATCCATTCACTTAAATTGTTAGAAAATATTTGTCGTCTTATATAATAATATAAATTTTAAACAAAATACGTATTTTTTTTTTTTTTTTAACACATTTCAACTTATCCTAAAACATTTCAGATGTAGTGTTAAAATAAAAATAATATAATATTTTTATGGAAATGCATTTTATCAGTTTTTCAAAGTAACAATTAAGAAATATCTCAATTCTTAGTTGAGTTGAGATTACAGTCGGCAGCAAAATTATTGAAGCACACAATTTCAACATCAACATACTTTTATATAAACAGTATAAGATTAAGATCGTGACTCGACTAAGAAAATATTATTAGGTGTTCATCTTTTAACTAAGAATTATTCCTAGTGCTTCAATAATTTTTCTGCCGACTGTAAACTGTTTAGGAAAGGGGGAAATTTCAACATTGTGAGGTTATGATTAAGTGAAATGAAGTATTTTACAAATCAAAATTTTCTTTTTGATTGTTACTGTTGAATTTTTAGGAAAAAATAATTTTTCCTTCTAGCAGCATACTATTTCCTATGCGTAAAAATAAATTAGCAATTAGCAGTAATAAAATTTGTCAAAAACATCAATATTTTCATGAAATCATTATTTATTTCGATATGTTGAATGACTTTATTAAAAAGATGTTGTATTAAATTTTCAACATGTATGAAAATTATTCTGTGTTCTTAGTGAAAATATGGACGAAATTTTTAACATAACACTGCATACGTTCCTTTTCAGCAGATATAAAGTCCTAAAGGTGAGTTAACATAAGCGTTATTTTCTCTAAATAAAGATGGACCTTTCAGTGAATATATTCCCGATAAATTTTCAGCTTAAAAGATTTATCAAATGTTTCTCTTTATATATTTATAATTTCTCATTAAAATAATATAAAACTAAAAAAAACTTTTAAACTGAAAAATTTTAATTATGTATCCTGTTATCTTTTTCGCCCTTTGATATTTACATAACTGTCTTAATTATTTTAATAATAATAATAATAATAATAATAATAATAATAATAATAATAATGCAATTTTTAAAAGAGTTACATAGTGTGAATGTATATTATTTAACTTCTTTCATTAACGTAAAATAATATTAATTTAGTTAAAAAATATTTAAAAAAAATATTTTAACCAAATCTAAAAACTATTTCAAATGTGCTTATCTGCAAAATAATAATAAGAATAATAAGAATAATAATTTTGTTAACCCGATTGCTCACCCGAATGAATAAATACTAAGTTCATTTTTAATAATAATAATAATAATAACACTAAAATATATCTCCATGAATTTACTTGATCCCTATCTTCTCTCTCTCAGAATAATAATAATAATAATAATAATAATAGACAATGAATAAAAATTAGTCGAACCAGACATCAGCAACTCTGATTTTTCCATTCCAAGCATCGGAAATTATGTTAGATTTTAGGGTGCCATGCCTTTCATTAAAGTAAATTTTTGATTAAGAGTTCGTATTAAATAAAAATAAAAATAAACCATAATAAGAAAATGTAACATTATAACAAAATTTTTTTGCACATACTGGTTATTTTGAAAGAGTTCAACAAACGTTGATGGTAGGTCTGGTATACAAAACAAACCATTATTGATAGGAAGAAATAGAGTGTTTGTAATTCAAGTTGCGATTTCTAAACGCTGTAACTTTATAATTCCCAGTTGGAATGATTTGATATTTTACGAGAACAATCGTTAGACAATGGAATTTTGTTTGGCGAAGGAAAACAATAGTTCTAAAATATGCCGATAGACAGCGCTGTCAGAGTAAAAGCATAAATGGATTCGTTAATCACAATAATATCGTTTGCCTAAGGAAACAATAGACTCTAAAGGTACAGGATAAAATTATTAGCGAAAAGTGTTTACAGCAAAAACTGTGACAGAGGAAAATGAAAAGGAGTAGCTTTATGAAACAAACACCTTACGGATAATGAATGGAACATTTTGGAACTACTTTTTTACCTTCACGGAACAAAATTCCATTGCTTCACGATTGTACTAGTAAAATTGTAAGTCGTTTTGACTGTTAGTTTTAAAGTTAAAGCGTTTAGAAATCACATCTTTAATCATAATCACTATGTACTTTCGAACTTCGCTAGAGGGCGTTGTTGGATCTAAATGGTTTGGAGAACATGAGCTCCCATTATTCCAGTCAAAGACGATGCGAAAGTAGAATGAGTGGCACATCAATGCTGAGACTGTAGACATGAATTTAGTGTATGAGGAAGATTAAACTGTTGAAGATGTGGCACGTGTCCATAACATGCCTGGAATGTTTGAACACGTCCGCGAATAAATGATTCACCATTGCAAGGCTTTTAATTTTGCAGATGACAATCTTAAGTGGTTTCTGTATCTGTATACTTACATTGTTTCATAAACCTATTTATGTAAGTCATATCTCTGTTTATTTATTTTTTATACATTCTGTATCACTAGCGCTCATACATGTTTCTCTTGCCCATATGTTTCTGTGTAAAAATGATTTTTTTTTTTACTATGACTCATCAAAGTTTGTTGGATCCCTTTGGAATTACCTTATATAGTGATAATTAAATTTATAAACATTCTTTTTTTAATCAGAGAAACATTTTTGTCTTATCTGAGTATGTATCCCCTCTCTTAATCCTTCAGCATTTGTTTACCTGAGGTACAATAAATACAATTTAGAAAATATTGCAACAAATTTACGAAACATTTTCTGCATTTTTATCTTAAAATTATTCTCATAACTTTTCTTGTAATTTTTAACATGTTGTTCCAATCTCTTTTACGATACATGTATTGTGTATTGTAAAAGTCTGCGAATCAATTTATGCAAGAGAAGTAAACCGTTTTGTTGATAACTGCATTAAGGAACATAATTGTGCTTATTTATATGGTAGTTCTAAATTAGTTGGACATATTAATGAAACAGTTGATGCAGTTGACTCGGAAATAGTAGAGATTTTCTTTTTCGGCGATGATAGTTTTTTTTCGCGAATATTTTTATACACTGATTTACGAATGTTTTTTAACACTCTGTTGAATGACACATACTCACTACCATCAGAATGGGTTGTGTTATCCCTAGTTTTTCAAAACTATACCTGGGAATATACTTATATGATTGATTTAAATTCTAATGGTTTGTTGTTACACTGAGCAAAATGTCTATTATGTTGCTTTATTTTTTATGTGGTATTTAATGTGATTTTTTTATAATAAATATCCAAATTTTAAATGTATTTTAAATATTTTATCGAAAATTAATTAGAAGCAACAGTTTTCTACAATTTTAGCTATTTTTATAACATCTATTTATTAGAAAAAAAAATTAAAAACATACTTTTAACTTAAACATGAATTTGAAGTTCTCAAGCAATAATTATCTCTTAATTTAATCTTCAAGATTTTTATCGTGCTGATGTCATAGATATTCATGTACATGTTACGTTCTTTAGCTTATTGTGACTAATGTTAAGTAGTTTTAAATTGCCTGTGATTTCTATTTATTACCATTGTGCTTTTTTAATGTAAACTTTCTTAATTCTTTTACAAAAGCTTTATTTTTAATTAAAAATATATAGGGAATTGCTATTTTCAGTAACCGAGTGATATATATGTATATATATATATATATATATATATATATATATATATATATATATATATATATATATATATATATATATATATATATATATATATATTCACTTTTTGCTTAGAATCGCGTCAAATTGCTAAGCAAAAGGATTAGAGAAGAATAACCATTTGAAATAAAATTAGTATTTAAAAAAAAATATGTTTAAAAAAATATTTGAATTTATACCTATATGTGTTTACATATTTATAATGATATTATGAACAAATTTTTAATATAATAAATCTGAAAAAAAAGAAAAGAAAAGACCTTCAGTGATTTATTTTTTTTTCTAGAAGAAATCCACTTACATTGTAAAATTTCAAAAATATATTAGTTTATTAGAAGTCTTTCCATCGCAAATAAAATCTGTCGAAGGATTCTGAGATATGGAATACTTTTCAGCTTAATTTCGTCAGGAAAAACAAAATAATATTTTTATAATTAATTTCGAATCAAAATTGAATAAACACTATAAATTATATTTTATATATATAATATTGCGATTATTTCTTTCAATGAGTATATATATATATATATATATATATATATATATATATATATATATATACTCATGTGTGTTTGTATGTATGTATATATATGTACATTTATTTCATTTGACATATCTCTAGGATGTTTGCGTTATCTAAAATCCGTTTTCTCTCTCTCTCTCTCTCTCTTTTTTTTTAAATACTTTATTCGAAGTGGTATAAAAGCAGACACGTATTTTTTCAAACATAATTTTTTATTAAACAAATTTTTAAAATTATTTTCAGTTAATAAATGTTTAAATTTCAAATATTTACTTTTCAATTATGTAGGCATAACGTTCGTTATTTATGTATAATTTCTTTGACTTGGGTATGTCAGTGCCATTTATCAGATGTTATTAGTTATTTTGATTTTTAATAAATTTAAAATATTCATGAACTTTTTAACCACAGGGTATATAAAATTGTATAGATACAAAATGATCTAAAGTTCACCGCAAAACTGCAACATAACAGAACTTATTGTTTAATGATTTTAGTTAAAGTCATCAAAATTAAAGTTTTAAATATTAATTTTACATGTGAAGATTGGCATTGTTCCATGCTAGATATACAAAAATATAACCCACACACAAACCTTCAGTTATTTAATTTATAATTCTACGTGTTATTTGATAGGTACAATAATTATATGAACAAGTTTATCAGATTCATGTGCGATACAATTATATACCAAAATAGTTTATTCAGATCTTCTAAGAATATCGGAGTAGCAATGCACACTCAAAACTGAACAATTTTAATTTCCTCAACATTCTGAATAATTGAATTTCCCAATTTATATTAAAAGTAAAACTTTGTAAAAGAGACAGGGATGTATGCCTTAAAACACTTTGTAAATATTCTAGCCATTTCAGTAACAAACACCAAAACAAAATTAACACCATTCAATGATGTGTCAAAGTAGACGCAACTGATAAATGTTTAATAATCCATTTGCGTCACAACTAAGTATTTCTGTGCAGATTATTGTATGCCTTTTAGAAGTTTGTGTGATGAAATATTTAAAGATATCAGTCAGAAACCAGTTAAATTATAAAATTCGTAATTAAGATTGCTCTTATTGAACTTTTGATCAAATTTTACCTATGTTTCTGTCCGCATTTGAAACTTAAATAAAGTGTATATCACTATGTTGACAATCTAGTTTTATTCTTTACATTAGAACTCTTAACCTCCAGTAGGCCACTTCCTTAACTCATCATGGAAGTCACCATTTTTCTTCTTAATAATTAGTATTCCTTTTATGTGTAAAGTTATTTAATATATTTAAACTATCAATATACTTTTATGAGTTTATTTTTAATCGATTATGTTTATGTATGGCTAAAATTCGGCAATTTAATCTTGACTGTCTCTTTGACACTTTTATTGTATTTTTAATTGGCTTTCATGAGTCAAATTTTGCACATACATTTTTTCCTAACAATAGTGTTGTGGTTAGGTGTATTTTAGGATGTGCACATTATGTATCAAGAGTTATTGGATTACGAGAAAGTTCAATCGTGTCTTAAGTCAGAATATGAATGATTTAATTAAAACTGAGTATTGAACAAATAAATAACATAATTAACGAATTTTACGTAGATTAAAGTTTACTATAGATATATGTAATATTATATATGTATACGTATAATGTGATATATTTATATATGCATTAACATAATACTACGCAACATTATGCAAAATCACAGTCAATTTCTTTAATGCTTTGAGAAATATATTAGAATATGCAGATTATTCAACAGCAAGTCTAAACAAAATACGTACATTTCTATACATGACATTCTTTCAAAACACGAAAACGGTAAAAAAAGAATGTTCACTTGTTAATATATTTGCAATAATTTAAATAAATGTTTTAACAGCTTCACTTATTTTGAATAAGTAAAAGTTAATTTATCGTGATTAATGTCATCCTTTAGAAGTTACTTCATGCATTTAAATTTTTGCAATAACAGAAAAATGTAATCAAGATTGCCTTTGGTCTTTCAGAAAAAATTATGAAATTGTTCGTTCGAGAACTGGAAAATTGTAGTCCGGTCCAATTATTCTTTTTTCCGTGCTTCAATGCGCAAATGGCGTGAGTAGAATACAGTCGGCAGCAAAATTATTTGAGCACTAGCAATAATTCCTCTGTAAAGAAAAAAAAAGTAATACTGCTTTGTTAAATAAATACTTGTCGAGTCATGTTCTTAGTCAGTCTAAGAACATGATTCGACAAGGATCTATTTAACAAAACAGTATTAAGTGTACTTTTTCACATAGGAATTATTGCTAGCGCTCGAAAAATTTTGCTGCCGACTGTATAGTAAGAAAAGCACGAAGTCATAGTCCTTACTCCTGCCAAATGTCTGCTCTTTAAGCTTTTGTCGATATAATTATAATGGGGGAAATTTTCCTGAGGTACAATGGAGAATCATTTGTTCAATATCTTGATATCATTGTTTTCTTCAACATCGTTGTCGGTTAAGTGCACTCGTTAATTGCTGTAATGCAAAAATGGGTTAAAGCACATTCTGATCTGAAATAAAGTAATTCGAAGCATAAACATCTATAAAAGGATTTTCTTTTAAAGGTGTTTCTACTGAAAAAAGCAGCGTAAATTTTTACATTGTACACTGCTTCCAAGGCCATCTCAGTTTCTTGATCTCACTTCTAATGAATAATTATATGACGAAATCACTTTAAAGGGTTTAAATGGCACCCCGTATTTTGAGCCAACAAAAAGCTGGCATTATGTCATTTTTATTCAATATTTCCCAGAAAAGAAACTTTCTGAATTCTTCTCTGGATAAATATAGCTATTGATAAGATCTAAAGATTAAAGAACTTGTGGTTATATCTTTATTTATTTGCTTATTTTATTTATTTATTTATTATTATTTTTCTTTTGCAACTCGGTTTAAAGAGTGGCACACACACACACACACACACACACACACACACACACACACACACACATATACAGTCGGTAAAAAAAGTGTCCGAACACTAGCAAAAATTCCTATCTCAAAAAAGTACACCTCATATGGTTTTGTTAAATAAATCCTTATCGAGTCATGTTCTTAGACTGACTAAGAACAGGATTCGACAAGGATTTACATAACGAAACCGCATGAAATGTACCTTTCTACATAAGAATTTTTGCTAGTGTTCGGACACTTTTGTTACCGACTGTATATATATATATATATATATTGATAGTTGGGATTTAATTTTGTAGAATAAAGAATTATGCTTACGACGGATGTCTAAAAACACATGAGCTTTTATTTCTGCGTCAAAAACATGCAGCTATGTGCTATGTTATACCTATCATTTTAAATTTCGATATTTATATACTTAATTTATTATAATTGTTGAAACATTTTATATGAGCAACGTGTTTCAAATTTTTCATCAAATTAGGCATTTTTATAAGTGTTTAATTAAAGCGACATTAATGATCTGTCATAATTACACCCAGTTAAAAGTTTCCTTAATCAATCTAAAACAATATTATTCCTTTATAACACACGAATAGAATTTTTCAGTTTGAAAAATGCTGGAAAATGAATGAGAAAATCTATTATTTAAATCGTTGAATGTTATGAATCGTTTGTCGAGAATTGTTTTGTAATACTATAGCTTTTCTTAACAATAATGAACGATTTTAAGTCCTTTCATTAGGAAATGTGGAGCGAAGGAAATGAATTTCTTGTTAGCTATTTTGTTTCTGGAATTTTAAGGCTGAATTACATTTACTGATGGGTTGCTGTTTATACTTACAAGTTTGTTATACTATATTTTGTATAAATATCCTAATAATAATCCTTAATTAACTATTCACAAAATTAACCATTCTAAATTTTAATAGTAATTCTACACACAGGATACTTTTATAAAATTTTAACTATTCTTGTAGATGTTTATTTTGCGTTTAATTATTACAACTCTATTCAAGCTTAAATATAGTAATTAGATTTAAATATTTTTATTAAAACGACAGCATGAAGCATTCATTGATATTGTATTGACAATCTTTCATATACGATATTTATTGGTTTTTTGTTTAAAATTAGAGCTATAATAATATTAAAAATATTTTAGAAATATATAAATTTTATATTCTGCGAAAATTAGTACAAATTTTGTTCTTTCGATACGTTAAAATTTTCAGTAGTTATAATTCAATCTGTTTTAACATTAAAATACACTCAACAATTACTGTTTAATAATTAAAAAAGAAAACTTAATTAGCAAACCGAATATATATATATATATATACAGGGTGTCCATAAATTATCTTTACAACTTTGAAATTTAATAACTTTTGAAATAAAAAAGATATTCACATTCTGTGTTCTGCAGTTATTAGTGCATCTCATAAAGTTTTTTTTCTGTTTTGGTTAGCCAGTTGTAACTGAGCATGTGGACCCCACAGGAGAAAGCACAATGTGTGGCATGGTTCATTGAGAGCAAATCGGACACACAAGTTCAATGCAATTGCAGGACCAAATCTGGCAAGGCGCCACCATCCAGACCCACCGTGCATGGAACACCAGCTTCGTGACCACAGGCTAAGTGTTACATAAGAAAGGAGCAGGACGACCCAGCACAAGTGATGGAACTGTTGAGAGCGGGTTCGCGAAGCATTCCAGTGCAGTCCAAAAAAATCAGTTCGTTCGGCTGCTACACAATTAGAAATACCCAGATCAACAGTCCACAAGGTGCAAAAAACTTTATGAGTTGCACTAATAACTGCAGAACGCAGAATGTGAATATCTTTTTTATTTCAAAAGTTATTAAATTTCAAAGTTGTAAAGATAATTTATGGACACCCTGTATATATATATATATATATTTTTTTTTTTTTTTCTGAGTCAACATTATACAGTTTTGAAATACGCAGTAGGAATAAATATGAATAAAGTAGGAATTAAATAGGATTTAATGCAGCAACCTTTCTCAAGAAATTTTCATTTAATGAAGTGTCGTTTATAATTTTTTCTGTCGAAAGCAATTATAGCATGTTTATTTTATTTATTTATTCATTTATCTTAATAATTATTTTCACGGTCTTTGAGAAATCAACAGTATCCTTTTTATATCCTTTCTCAAGCAAAGTTTATCCAACTTTAGGAAATTATCTTTTATAATAGAGAAACCTCTTTTATTTTAACATTTATTTTTTCTAATTAGATATTTACAGAATACAAATTTTAAATAATTTCAAGAGTTATTTAATATTTCGACTTAGGATTTTTTATATTTTAAAACATGGTTCAAAGAAAAACAAGATTTACTGAAAAAAAAAAAAAATATTTTATGCTTCTAAGCAAACCGTGATCATGGAATATTGTAATAAATTTAACGGAATTATGAATATCCTTTCTTTCTTTCTTTCTTTTTTCTTTCTTTTTTCTTTTTTTTTTTTTTTTTTTTTTTTTTCAAAGTGTTAAAACTTAAAAAAAAAAAAAAAAGAAAAGAAATTGTAACTATAATGATAAAAAATATTTTAAGATGTTTTTTTGAACTAAAACACATATTTATGATTTTGAGAATTTGAAAGTTAATTCACAGAATTTGGGCTACTGTACAATAGACACAAGTAAAATTGGGAACAATGATATCATACATGCATAACTGACGAAGATATAAATAGACTGTAAAAAAGAGCATAAAATATCAATCCTGGACTATGAGAACATTTTATTCGATATTACTTTCATACAATACATAAAGGTTATATTGTAAAACTTCAAAGGCGCAAATTATGACCCAAAACATTGTTTACTTATATATATGGCAATAGAAAAGATTTTTCCTGCTATACTCATTTGTTCCATTCCTGAAAGTATCTAATTATACCGTTAGAAATCTGCAAAAAAGTAATTGAAAAAATTCAAACAAAAGCATGTGACATTTCCATTTTTGGGATGAGGTTAACATTAACTTAATAGAAATTGTAAATTAAAGTTGATTAATTAATTAATTAATTAATTGAAAGAGATTCCTTTTATTTTCTTATAATGAATATAACAGTTATTAAATTGCTTGATATGCTCAAGTAAAGAAGCACTTCTTAAAAGTTTCATTTCATAACTACATTGTATCCTTTTATCAGTAAATAAATCTTGTAATTTATTTTTTAGGTAAATACACTTCATTTTTTACGCTAATTTTATAAAATAATTTCCACCACAAATTGTAATTATTAAAATTAATATTTCATACATATATACTTTTTTATATTACTTATGGAATGGTTTTTATTCCAGTGAAAAATTAATAACAAATTCTGATCAAAAATAACAGATAAACTAAATTAAATATAACAGAATTATCAGTAAAGAATTAACTAATAAATTAAATTCTTTACATAGACTACGTATCAGCGTAATAAAACAGCAATATTAGTTTCTTTTTTAAAAAAGATTTAAAAATCATACTTCTTAAATTTTGAATTAAATGTATTATTCTGTAAAAAGAAAGTCACAATCTTCATTTACCGCTTAAAATGTTTTAAAGCCATCAACATTTATTATGCTGCTTATCGAGAAAGAAAGATATATTAAATACAGGAAAAAGTTTAGGAAGGATGTAATTAATCATGTTAACTTTTTCAAAAAGTAGCAATGAAATCTGAAACTGTTAAAGCTTTCATTTAATTTATTGGAAATATATTAATTATTATAAGTACCTTTCATAAGTTTATTTGTTTTAATGGATTGCATTTGTAACGGTAAATGAAGTTATTTTTTTTTTTATTTTTTCTTCCCCCTTTTTTTTTTTTTTTTTTTTTTTACTTATATACATGAATATAATAATAAAAATATATTTATTAAATGTAATTATTAAAAATAAACGTCTTAATTTTATGCGTTAGAGAAATAAAATATACATAAGGGCAGAAAAAAAAAATTAAACCTCACATTAAAATATTTATTAATTCTTCAGAATGTAAATAAATAAATAAACTACAATAATAAAATCAGACTTTTGTCTTTAAATCTCTCAGAATAAAAAAACTTCACGATATCTTTACGTTTTACACATTGTGAAAGCGAAAACTGACTTCAAAAAACTTTCTCTGTGTGTGTGCGTGTGTCGTTCTGTATACCTGTAACGCTATTTTTGTCCTGGTACCACGTGAGAACGGCTGCATGAAACTTAACAACACTTGTCAGAATTTAGACCTTTACCCAACTTAAAATTTTATATATCAACATTAGTGAAATTCCAATCCGTTCCCCCTTGGGGGCAGAAGGCAAAAACACGTTTGTGATTATAACTTGGCTTCAAATTACTTAAGAATGCAGAATTCATGCATGTAAAGACTAGCTTTCAGTACAAATAAAACATTATCTGCAATTTAGTAATTTCCAATTTTTATGGGGAGAGAAGGGGAAAAAACAATTTTTGGCACGAAATTTTGTAAATTCCGTATTTTTGAGTAGAACTCTACCAAAAATTGGAACAAAGATGTGGAAAAACAGTCATGCATCATTTTTAGGTTATTTCAAACATACATTTTTTCTTTTTTGTGATTTTCGATTTTTGGGGGGATTACGAGGGGGAAAATTCGAGACACCCCTCTTATCGCTAAATTTGTCCTGAGGGATCTATGAGAACTGTAGTCACGAATTTTGGTGCTTGGATCGTTTCATATGTCCTACACATAAAGTAATGGGACTAATCGTAATCGCGGGGCTCAAAAAGGTTTATAAAGATAACTCAGCCCCAAATTATTTCACGTCGAAGACATTATATTTGAGGAGACTAGACTTCAGTACAAATAACGACTTTGGAAACTTTGATTATTTCTGGAGAGATGGGATTTCTTTTTTCGGGGGGGGGGGGGGAATTTCGCAAATTCCGCTTTTATTAGTAGAGCTCTACTAAAATCAGTACAAAGATATTGAAAACAACCATGTGTCTTCTTTGGAATGTTTCCAAAATCTCATTTTCGTTTTTTCTTTATTTGTGTGTGTGTGTGGGGGGGGGGGGGGGGGCTTACGAGGTGGAAAATTCGAGACCTCCCTTTTATCACAAAATTTGTCTTGGGAAATTTATGGGATCTGCGTTCACGAAATTTGGTGCTTGGATTGTTTATTTGCAACCGTTAATTATTGAGGGGGATTTTACAAAATTTCTACCTTACACCTTTGGGTTCAGGTGGGGGGAAATAAATACGTTTCCAAGCGTAATCTTGCTCCAAATTATCTCAGTAAGATTATTTTTTATGTGTCGATTAATTATGTGTACCCAACATGGACTATAAAGGGATTTTGTAAAATTTTCCGTTTCCCTTCTAGGGTTTGTGGATGAAACACGTTTTCAAGAGTAACTCTGCTACAAATTATATCGAGGTAAAGATATTTTGATGCGTCGATTGGCTATGCGTACCCAACAGTCACACTACAATTTTGCTAAATTACTTTTTACACCGAGGGGTTGATCAAGAAATACGTTTTTAAGATTAAATCTGCTCCAAATTATCTTAGAAAAGCTGTTTTGGATGTGTGGATCGGTTAAACGTATCCTAAACGTAGTACAAAAGATTTTTGAAAATTAAACCCCTTTCCCACCCTTGAGGAGCGAGTGGGTGCAGAAACAAGTTTTCAAACAAAACTCAGCTCCAAATTATCTCAGGAAAGCATTTTTTTTTCTTTTCAGGCGTCGATTGGTTAAGTTTAGGGCACACTCTCTTTGAAAGGATTTTGCCGTAGTAGCCTTCCCCTCTTGGGCGAGAGGGACAAAAAACGCGTTTTCACGTTTGAATTTGCTTCAAATTATTTTAAAATTCGAAATTTTAGGGTCTGAGTGTTGATTAAGCGTACGCATTATGCATTCTGGTGGAATTTCGCGAAACTTCAAGCTTTCCCGCTGGGAAGGGAAGTAAAAAGAGGGTAAGTGTCTGCCGATGGGAGTGGAGACCCTGACAACTCACGTTGCGAGCGGAAAATCCTCTACTGAACACAACGTTAACTTTAACTTAGGTTTGGTCTGATTTCAGTGCCTTCTTTTTTTTTTTTTTTTGTATATATATATTAATAATGATGTGAAATTTGGCAACTCATTTAAATATATATCCAAAGCCTGTCAGTATTGAAATAAGAAAGTAATTACGTTTCTCAAACTACAAATTAAGGTAGGATAGGGTAAATCATTGGAAAATTTAGTTTTTTTTTTTTTTCTTTTAATTATGCTCATACTCTCAACAATTTCCCATTGTAAAAGTTGACACATTAGGAGAAGTTTCAAGCTGAGTTTGATTTATAAATTAAAATGTAAATAAATGAATAATATAAAGTTTTATACGAGTAAAAATATTAAAATAAAAGTTACCTCTAATTTACCCCATGTGTTGTAATTTGGAGGCATGGCTTTAAAACCTTTTCAAATTGTTGTATTAAATTTGGGGAAAAGTAGTTCTCAAACAACAATTAAAACCTTTACAGGAAGCATTCTTTTATTTGAAATAAATAAATAAATAAATAAGGCTACAAAAAATGCGGTTAAGAATAAAAATTGCCAATTCTGACCATTTTTTATTTTGTGCAGGTCTCCTCTTAAAGACAAAAAGAAAATAACTGATATCGCTTTAAGTTGTTACCTAAAAGAAATTAATTAAGAAAAATAAACTCATTTTTTAGAATCTTTTACAGAATTTTTATTAGAAGCGTTTTGAATCCGACAAAAATTGATGTTTTTGGATCTAAACAAACTATTTTTTTTTTTTAACTTTAAAATTAAAAAATGTACTTATAAGAAAATAATAACTTAAAAGTGAAATGGTAGGCCATGTTTTAAACCTATAAAAGCTCTAAAAAAAACCTATCAGCTGTTCATGTTTATTATAGAATAATGCCTTTACATTACTGCAGTCCGCTTCAGTAAAACCCGCATGCCTAGAACTCACTTGATAAATTTCCAAATTAAGCAATCAAAGGGGGGGGGGGGGAATCAAAGGATTTGCCTTAAGCAAGTTGTTTGTAATATTTTGAAACAATTCTTAATACAAATAAAATTAAGGTCCACTCATTTCCCGATATGGGGTAATTTGGATGCAAAAGTTTTTGCTTTCAACCCTCATGTATCCTGTAATATAAAAAAAAATATTGCGCATAGATAATTATATCTTAGGATATACTTTAAGTTTTGATATTACATTTCGCCATTTTTTTTTCAAAATACGTGAGGTCTGAATCATGCTTTGTTTTATAAAAACGAACACAATTTAAGGTTCGCAATAATAATAATAATAATAATAATAATAATAAAGATGCAAACTTTTCATTTTTTCTATTTTTGTATGTAATAAGTATTTGAAAATAATTATTTTTTATTATTACTATGAAATTTATAAGCATCATTTTGGCATTATTAAAGTTTATTTATTAAATTATAAAAAGAGTTAAGCATTTTATATAAATTTGTATCTCCGATTTACCCCATCCTACTCTAATCTTTTTAATAAATATTTATGAAGTAAAATTCTGTCTCCATATTTAAAAACAACCAAATCAGTACAACTTTAATTTCTGCTGATAAACTAATGTTTAACGAAAACTACTTTAAATTTAATGATAAATATTACCAGCAGAAAAAATGTGTCCCCATAGAATAATCTATTTAAGGTTTAATTGCAAAGCTAAAGTTACGCTTCGTTGAAAACCTCACCTTTGAAAGACCTAAAACAACATAAAATACTGGATCAGATATGTCTACAATATCTTTACTATCATCAATAAAAATATAAAAACTGTCGTAATCTTAAACTTTAAAATACAATTTACCTAAATATACGATTCCAAATAGAAATAATAATAATAAAAAATATTCAACTAAATTTATTAGATGTTTCAGTAAATAAAACACAAAATAACAAAATATAAGCCCCCAAATAGAGAAGATCAAACAAAGAAATTATCAATGCATAATTTAAAACTCCCTACTAATGTAAATTAAATGCAATTCAAGCATATTTTATTAAAGCTATAAACGCATTTTCAAATAACCATTTAATTAAAATCGAAATAGAGAAAAACATGATTTACAGTAAACAAAATGTATTTAACAAATTATATAAAAAAGCAATCAAAAGATTTAATAAAGTAGAAAGCGGACAGAAAGTTAAAGTAACCTTTATTACAGCAATCTCATATAATAAAGGAAGTTCCACAGAAATAGAAACTAAAGTAGTAAAAATAGGTATCGATATTCTAATAAAACCGAACCGAAATATTTTTCAAATAATCCAAAGCGTTAAAGGCCCAATAGACCCCTAAGAAGTAACAGGAGTCTACCAAATTAAATTTCAAAAAGAAGACAACGAAATAGAAACATATATTGGCATGACCGAAAAGGAAATAAATAAACGGATTAAAGTGAATGATACAAGCTAACAACCGCTGCTTTAAGTCAAAAAATAAATTTAAATTTCTAAAAATGTAAAAAAATTAGCTAACTGCCAAAATGAAAATTTTGTCATCCACAGCGAAACAGTAGAAATTTTAGCTGATGCGCGCGCAAGTAACGACGTCAAACCAATCAGAGATTTGGACACAAGGTGGCGCTCTACCCAACACAAAAGAAAAAACATATTGATCATCTGGACAGCTAATTAAGAATGGGCGCCCAGCAAGATAATCTCTGGTGGCCTTATTCATCATTAAATTCAATTCCAGATTCACCACAAAGACTTGATAAGCGTCTAAAGTTAGAATACAGCTTTCCAAGAGATTTCGGAACGCTGCTTCTGCTATCAAGTGTAACTATCAAGTGTAAAAGTTTTCATACATTTTTTGATTGGTTATTTTCAGCTAATAAATCTTAAAATAGCAATACCGCTAGATGGCAGATGCAACGCGTCAAACTTTGCTAAAAAGTTAAGCTCTGACTTTTGTACGCTTTTTAAGTTTTCATGTTCAACTAGGAGTTGAAGCTATTGGAAATACAGCCGTGAATCCCAAGTAAAGAACTCTTCAGGTATTTACTATTTTTAATACATTGATACAGATTTTATCTAATTGTTTTCTTTCAGTTTTGTGTACGGAAAAAAATTTAAAGCAAGATTGAGAAGTGCTAAATAAGACCATAAGACAAGACCATAAGACCATAAGACAAGATCGCCGCCTAATATGTGGTTAATTCTGAATCGATACTGGAAGTTCGAATTGAATTACAGAATTTTATTTCATGAAAGGTCTTTTTTTTTTCCTTTTTTAAACGTGTGCCCTTCGAAATAATTCTGTTGGAAAATAGTTTTTTTTTTTTTTTATATATTGTTCTGTTTCCGAAAATTTCTCTCAACGTATTTTTTCCATATCATACGGATATTTTATGGTGACGGTGATGACATTTTTTTTTTTTTAATGTAACAGTTTTTATTTTTATTTTTATTTATTTATATTTTTTTTAGCAGTGTAATTGAACTAAACGTGAAGCATGAGATAGCCATTATGAAATATATATATATATATATAATTAATAATAAATACTGGTCTATATATGATACTGGTTTATGTCAGCTGACTAATAATGCTGAATTACTCACCGGCTGATTTTAACTTCTCTATAGGGCTGCATTTCAGAATCTCATGGTTCTGAGAAGTAACAAATTAAGTATTTATTTGTAGTAAATGATAGGTGGCGCTGTTATTTTTGCCAACGTAGAGGGTGTTTCTTTTTTTTTTTAGATCTCATTTATGTTTGCCCACATCTTTAAAATTGAAATTATATTAAGCATTCATGAGTGCAGTTAAAAGTTTTGAAGTGCACGATATCTTTATTTTTCAAGAAACAGAGGAGAGAAGAATAGAAAATATAGTTTTTTTACAGACACAACAATAATAAAAATAAATATTTTTTTACTACCAAATGAAAATTACTTAATATTTTTAGGAAAAATAAATAAGTAGGGATGAATACTTGTACAAATAATAAAATCAAATGAAGTATCTATTTAAATAAAATGTTTTGCAAATACGGCTGTGCATTTAGTATTACGAAGACTGTTTACTTTACTTTAACGAAAAAAGTTTACGGTTAAAAATATCCTTGAATAGAGAAAACTTTAAAAAAATATATATATATATATATATATTATTATTATTGTTATTATTATTTCATTATATAATTTAAAAACCAAATATACTTCGAATCTGCAGTACAGAATAGTGTCTACATGAATCTATATTGGGTAATTTTAATTATAATCAAGTTGTATATATATTTATAGATAATTAGTTACGACAGATATAATATTTAGGATTTGTTTTATTAAATATAATATCTTATTCCTTACATACGTTAAGATGGTTATTTGAAAACAGATTTTATAGATTTATCAAAGAGACATTGTGCATTTAAATTTCTATACTAATTGGGATTTTTCAGCTTATTGGTGATAACAAGACAATGATGATGAGTTTGTTCAATGTCTGGGACTGTACAAAAACCTATCTTCCACAAGTAATTGGACTAATTCAAACCATTCGAGACAGTGGACCACCTTTATGGAGACTATCCACAGAATTTGAAAGTGAACATTATTCAGGAGTGGACCAATCGACTAAAGCCACACTTCTGATGGGATTCACCTCTAGAATGCTGTTAGCCTATGAGAAATTTATCGCAAAGGATTTAAATGTTATTGTATATCTAATTAGTTTTGCAATACTTTCATGTATGATGCTAAAGTTTACAGGTTTCAGTGCAGCTGCCGGCTGCTTAAATAGAAAAGATAAAACTAAATGCAAGCAAGAAATATCTCCACCCTTTCTTCAGGACACTCTCAGAAATAAGAAAAATTTTAAATATATTGCTACCACTGTATTTATACAATAATCTCTACCCTGTATAATCGTGGCACATTACTATAAATATATCCAGAGTAATTCTACATGAAATTAGTGGTGGCTCAAACGGTGGAAATTTCTTATCCGTCAGAGTGCCCTCAAAAAAAGGGCGGAGAATACGACCCCTGTTTTAAGGAATGTAATCGTCTAAATTTCAATAAAATAAAATAAATAAGATAAACGTAAATGATTTTAAAGCGCAGAGGACTTTAAAACGTAAAGGATTTTGGGGCACAGGGTTTTGAGAAAAAAAAACGTTAATAATTAGTAAATGGTGGGCGGATTCTGCGCTTAAAAAGGGGCAGGACTAGCCACATATCATTGCACGCACGGTGTTTTTTTTTTTTTTTTTTTTTTTTTTTTTTTAAAGCTTGGAAATGCCTTTTCGAGACGGATACATCATCTCGAAGAGGTTAACTTGGGGCAGGTGGTTTCACAATAACTTTACTACAATAATATGCGCAATGATTGTGGTCAACGAGAGATTCGATCAGCAAACAAGAAATAATCCTAGCTTGAAAGGTAATGTTCTAATTTTAAGTTAAACGTATTAACTAATAACTCAATATTATTTTCTGATCTTGTTCTTTATCTAGTTTTGTTCTTTTATCTGCTTCTTTAATTTTTTTTTTTTAATATATTTTTGTAGTCCTTTTTAATTTTTTTTACTTTTTTTGATTTTTTTTAAATTATTGAATTGAAATATCCACTCTAAATGTAAAAATATTTGTTTACAAATACCTTACAACAATTCCCTTTAAGTAAATTTTTATTATTGATAATGTAATTTTAGCTATATTTAAGCAGAATCTCTCCTACCCATCTGCGCAATCACTCCTACCATATAAAGAGAGATTGCGCAAAATAGCTCTCTTGGTTTTATTGCTAAAGTTGTTTTAAACTATAACAGAGCTACAAAATACCAATAGGAATGCATAGAAGAAGGATCAGTTCAAGGATATGCATCAATAGTTTAGCAAAAACATAATATCATTTTAATATCATTTTGTTGAATTGTGCGCAAACTCACCTAACTTCACCTTACGTATATGATATTACGTATAAGAATTTTAATAGAAACATTTTTAAATTATCCTGCTAAATTTGTTTTTATTATATTAAAAAAAAATCTTAATAATACATTTATCTTGTAGATGCAAATAGTTATTTTAAAGTATTCGTTGATCTGAATGTATATATATATGTGTGTGTGTGTGTGTGTGTTTTTTTTTTTTTTTTTGATGTTTTATTTCATTTTATTAAATTGATAATTTATTTATATATATATATGTATCTATGCATATTTTCTTTATTTTTTTATTTAAATTTCATATAAATTACTTGCAAATATCTCTTTTTAGAAATATATTTATATTTCATATTTTTAGAATTATTTGAATTTACATGATCATCTTCAAATTTATAAATAAACTACGTATTTGTCTATGAACAGTAGTACATTTTCTTACCATAAAATAATATAAATTTATGAATACCCCTACACATTAACACATAATTTTCAAGAACTCTACGATAAAGTTACAATTCATTACACTCATTGCTGTACTTTCAAAAATTACTCTCTCTTTTTTGTACAGATCAGAAAAACAAGGATAAAATTCACATTCAACTGAATATTCAGCCGTATATTAGCGCATCAAAGACCAATACTACTTTATTGAATGTAGGTCATTAGACAAATGAATTCTATTACTTTCTTTTGTAAAAAGTATATAAAAATACTGCCGACGAAAACAAGTGGAATAAACTCACACAAAGAAAAGCATATATCTAATTTCCAGGGTAGGTGCGTATCGAAACACATGCAAAAAGGAATAACAGCATGTTTTAATTGTCACTAGAATGATGTCACTTTAGACATGTTCATTTCCTTTTTTTTTTCTTTTAAGAAAAATCAAAGATAAGATAAAATAGAATAAAATGTTCAGAATTTATTTATGTACATTGGAAAGTAGAATGTAGTTGATATCCGAGAAGATATCAAATATTTACGTTAACGTAAGGAAAAAAGGAAAAAAGAATGGATGAAAGAAAAAAAAAATAAAAAATTACAAATGATGTATATCAAACATATTTAGTTAGTCTTTATAATTTATTTATCCTATTTCTTTAAAATGCCTGGTAAAGTAAACTTCAAATATATTACTATGAGATTTCGAAGATTATTTAAAGTATTTTACCTATGCATATAGAGAAATGATTTTAATTGAATAGTAAAGTACACTTTTTTATAGATTTGTTACGGTTAAACAATTTGTTAATTATACATAATATTTAAAAAATAATAATTATGAACAACTATTTTAAAATTAATAAAGTCATTGAAGTTGAACGAAAATATAATAATCTTCTAAAATTTGTAAGTAAAAGAAAAAATAAAATAAAATAAAATACCTAGAGTACTTAGATAAACAATGTTTCTAAAATTTGAAACTTACTCTTGTTTATATGTATAAGTTAATATGTATATGCATAAATATAAACATGCATTCTTGAATCTTTAATTTTCAAGAAGTGTTACACAAAAAAATTCGTAAATATCTATAAAAAAAACTTTAGATGAATAAATATCAAATAAGAAATAGCTCGTTTGAATAAATAAATAAATAAATTTTTAGAGATATAATTTTCATATCGAAATATCTAAAACTTAAACAAGTAATATAAGAATATTTAAAATATTTAGTACTTTTCTTGCTGTAAATTTTAAATGACATGTTCCTTTCATTTTCTATTAATTTTCTTTCTTATATTTTTCCCTTTCCTTTATTTATTTTTTTTTCAGATCATGCTTTGTTTTGAAAAAAAAAAAACTTAGGTAACATTTAGTTATGTTACTTTAAATTGTTTAACTTTTACATAATATAGTATTAGTTATTTTTTTCTCTTCCCATTTTTTTTTTTTTTTTTTTTTTTTTTTTGTATTCGATTTTCCTTTATCACTTATATATATATATTATTAAAATTATATTTAATGGTAACTTATAGTTGCAATATAAAATCGGGACTCTTTGGTCGATTTCGCATTGAAAAAAAATGTATATGTCAATATCTTAATTGGAACGTGTTGTATATTTATTTCTAGATGAATATTCATGGCATACTATTTACACTTTCATACTAAAATAAACTACCAAATTTTTTTACTTTTTTTTTTTTTTTTTTTTTTTTACAAAATGAATGTTGTTTTCACTTTTTATGGTAATAAAATCTTTTTGTAAAATAATAGATCCGACTCCAAAAAGCAACTACTATTCAAAGAACCAAAAAAGAAAATTGGTATGAAATGAAACTGTAAATTGCGCCTAAAAGTATAAAGAAATTTCCTGAACATCAGAAGACGTTGAACAGCAGTTTCACCAATCACAACTTCCAAGAAAAGTGATATAACTCAGAAAATGGTCTATGTCACTGAAAAATACATGAAATGTACCCAATGTGAACAAAAAAAGTTACATCTCGATCTAGAAAGTTATCCACTCGAGAGACCGTTGTCCCAGTTTTGTTCTAGTCAAGTTATTTTTAAGTTGATTTTTCTCTAATGCTCCATTTTTAGGTTGTGTCACTTTTCTTGCCTTTATCAGATATGAGAATAAAACTATGAATGAACATACGTTAAATTAAAAAGTCTTTAGAAATGTAAAGAACGGATATGCTGTATTCGTAACCAAAAATTATGTTAAGCATAAATTGAACTTTACAGAGAATACATGTCACTCGCTACGCTGGAAACTGCGCAGCGTAAAGTTTAAATAAAGAGCAAAATATGCATTGCAGCTGATGGACAGAAGTTTCAACATCGATACTTACATACTACTTTTACCAGTGTAGCTGCATGCGTTCAGCAGTTAGAGTGAGAACAGACTTTTGTGAGTATCCTCTAATTTGTTTATATCTTAGTGAAATCATAATGAAACCTATTTCAGGCTAACAGCTTTACGACAAAAAAAAAAAAAAAAAAAAAAAAAAAGTGTTAAAATTAAAGCTTCTCTTAAGAAGTTATAAGCTAAGAAATTTTAACAACAATAACAATGAGAGACATGGTTTGTATTGAGAACCTCTTCCTTTATGAAGTCGGTTTGAAATGTTTATGTGTTAATCGATGTGACAGTTTACAATAATCATACTTTGGATTTTGCATAGCATAAATGTCACCGGCCACTCTACAAAGTATGCAATGTCGTTCAAGTGTGTACAAAATAAGAAATTGTGAACAAACAAATGCAAGTTTTAATCATTCTATTTTTAGCATTAAAGTCTACATTGTCTTTTCGTACTAAATCGATGATGCTCTGCAGTTTTCTATTTCACTTTTTATCCCTATTTTGAACCGTTTCCGAGATAGGAATGCTAAGTCCACTGTTTTCCAGCAGGTGACTCTCTAGGCGGATGAATTGCGTAGCGCATGACCACTTTACTATACCTACATACCACTTTTATGACTTTAGCTGCAGCCGATCAGCAGTTAAAAGAGTCGGAGCTGACTTTTTTGGGCACCCTGTATTTTATTTTGATCGTAAAGATATTACAATGGGGCCTATTTCAGACCAAGACCTTTACAACAAAACAAAAAGTATCAAAATTGGATCCTCCGTTCAGAAGTTATGAGCTAAAAAAAAAAAAAAAAAACATACGCTTGAATTGAGAATTTCCTTCTTTTTGAAGTCTTTTAATTAATGAAGTGATAATTTTTGCGCTAAATTCGTATATATAAAAGAAATAATTAAAATAGATGAAATCATTTGCACATTAATATTTATAATTTATGTAATTATTAATTTGTTCAATTACTTGTGTAAAGAATGCATTTTCTTAAACTTATATAATTTCCCAATTTTTATTTTTTAGAATTTTTTTATATTTACACCAAATTAAAATACGTACAATAACTGAAATAGCGGGATAGCTAAAGTGATTTCTAGAAGTGATATGCGTTCTTTATAATTGTTAATTAGTTTTGTTCCTTTTGAAATATCTGCTTCTTTTGTTAAATAAATTAAATTTTTCTTTTTTTTATTTGTTCTTTTGTATGCATAATTGTTTACCATAGTAATATATCTATAACAATTTAAACAAGAAAATAGCGAAAACAAATTATGGAAACGATGTTCATATTTTTTGTCATTATAAACTAGTATTGTATTTTTCAATAATGTTCCCAAATAATAATGATTTCTAACACTCAATTTTTTATTTGTTTATTTACTTATTTATTTTATTTTATTTTTATTTATTTATTTGTTTGGATTTAACTCATATATTTTTTACAATATTTATACACTCCTTCTCATATTTATAAGGACACTTTACATTTTGAAATAACTAATGTAAAAATAATGTGAACAAGATTATACTAAGTGCATTTAATATATCTAGTATTCTAAAAACAAAAACTACTATAATTTTTTTTTTTTATATGAAACAAAATTAATAAAAAATAATGCAAAATCTTTTTTTCTCTACATTTTTTTATGTTCATAATTATAGGGACAATCCAGATTTTTTTCGTTTTATTTAACTTACTAGTGGATGAATTACAGTTGACATGCGGATATGTTAACTACTGGGGTAGATTAATTCATATATAAGCCTTCAATTTTTCTTGGACGGACATTACTGATAATTCCTCGAAAAAAAGAACATTCAAGTAGTGAAGTATGATAAATGTGTTTTTTAAGTGGAAGGATAATTTCAATCCGCCGAATTTCTAATGAAATTCGAAGGTCTAAAATTGCTGAAAGAAATGTGATCAAACGTTAAACTGCTGGTTCGAGAGAAGAGAGATTTGAGGCAATATCAGAGTTGTTTTACAGAGATCGAAGACTCATAATTCCTCTTACTGTTCTACTCATAATGGCTGCTGCTGAATTTGCTCGTACTTTTTAACGAAAGGTTAGGGTCCACATTTGTGCATGTTTAAAATAATTAATATGTTAAAATGAATAAAAAACCTGTATTAATCAATCAGCATTTAATGGAGGAAAGACGTTTGTGTTAAAGTTGAATAAAGACAATATTAAACGGTAAAATGTTGCATTTTTCGGGTGAAAAACATTTTATTCTTGATTAACCAAATGGTTTTAACAGTTACTGGCACGATCTGAAGATAGCGAAAGACAGAGCAGATTTTTTAAAGGCAGATATGAATCGGGCATTTTAAAGGTGGATCTATGGTGCTCTGGGGAGCTGCTTCTACTGAAGGCAGAATTAATTCAGTAATTTTTTCTATTATTATGAACATCAAGAGAATATCCGCAAATTTTAAACGTGGAATTATCAGATTTATGTTAGATTTTGGGGGTAATAATATTATTTTCAACAAGACTTACATTTTTGCTCCACTTCTAGAGCAATAGGAAATAGTTTGAAGAAAAAACTTCTGTATTATTGCCTTTCCCATGGCCTAAAAGTAGAAAAAAAACATAACTTATCATATTTGAAAAATGCATGCAAGTGAAAAGCAATTTTAAATAGTTTAAATGTATTCAGAATATCATCTATGCTGTATGAAATGGTATTGAAGCTGATTATTAAAAGAAAATGTATGTATATATATATATATATATATATATACCAGAGAGAATGTCTGACTGTTTAACCCTAAAAATAGACCCCATAAAATATTAATTTAAAGAATAACTGAAAAAAAAAAAAACTAAAATTCAAGCTGTCGTTATAATTGTGAACACCTGAAAAATCATCTTTTTACCATATTTAAAGTTTTTTAAGATAGAAAAACGATAAAACTTTTTAAATATAGTCTATTAATGAAATTCAAATTGATTAAAAATATATTTGTTTAAATAATAGTGTTTAGTGTTTAGTTAATATAGAAAAACGGGTGTCCTTATAATTATGAGAAGAAGTGTATGCCTATAGATAAATTTGAAAACCAAATTACATAGAAATTACGTATTAATTACGATAATTTATTGATTTGATATTCAATAATTTTTTTTTTTGATTAATTATTAATATTGTATTTTGTAACAGTTTGATTATAATAAGTAGTGAAGTTAAAATTCTAAAAAAGTAATTATATAATTTACATTTTATAGAATACATAGTAGAAAATCAATTAGTGGGAATAAATCTAATTTAAAAATTAAAAATTTTAGCAGATATGCATATTGTTCTGAAATATTCTGACTAGCCGTCATCAGTTTAAAATAAAATAAAATAAATAAATAAATAAATAAATAAATAAATGTACATGCACGAACTGTTTAAGAATATATGAAGGAATAGAAAATAAATAAATAAATAAATAAATAATAATAATAATAAAGATATTAAAATGCTCGGCATAAGCAATGTCCCCACAACTAAAATATATTGCTTTACAAGAAAAAAAAATCGGAAAGAAGCAAAATAAAACTGGTGTGTAACAACTACATGAATTCCATTACCAACTGTTAAACGTATTATATGAACTTTTTGGAGATAATGTGGTCAAAAGATATAAAATTGACCTAAAAAATTAGACACCTAAGAATTTTCCTCTAACAGAAAACTGATACATGTGTAAAGACATATAAAACACAGTAAAGTCTATAAAGCCGTTTTTTGAAATCCCCGTAACTTTCGTTTAACAACCACGTAATACATGCGAAGGTATATCTGAAAAGGGTCTTTATGTAACAATTTTCTGTAACCATTGGCACATATTTTATCCTGATGAATAATTTTATAGTAATTTTCGTGGTTTTATAAAATAAATTTTCTACAGGAAAGTTATAGTAATTTTCTTTTCATTAAAATAAATTGTTTACAATACAATTGACTTAAAGAATATTCTACAGTTATTAAAGAACGACGGGCACACAAACATTCCCGGTATTTCATTGTAACTTTTTTTTTCCACAATATATATACATATCAGCTTAATCACTTTCAAAGAATTCTCTTTAGAACACACACACATGCTCCACTGCCCCTGCCATTCCTCTAAAAATCAGTGAATGTGCTGCTTTGGTATCTTCTGAAGTTGAATCGTCTCGTTGGTTTTTATGACTTCTGGAGTGTCAAAACTTTTGAGGCCCATTTTAATGTTGTACCTTTGAGGTCCTTTTAACATACCTTTGAGACCCATTTTAATGTTGAAGAAATGGCAAGAAATCCAATGATACAGTAGGGTGGCTGAGTAAAGGAGTGGAATGTCGAGCCATACGTGCACAACAATCGGTCGTAATGCAGTGACATTCCTCTTTGCTATTTCGCAGGATGTTTTCTTCTGATTACCTCCCCTAGCCTTTTTAAAACTAAGCGTACAGAAGGCCGCTGCAATTTTTGCAGATGGGGCAATTGCATGGTCAATTATACATCTTAGTATTAAAAAAAATCCCTTTTCGGCAAGCTTAAAGGCAAAGGTAGATTCCTTTACGTTAATGTTACAAATGTAAAGAAATTTTACATCTGCATTAATACTTAGCCAATGGCTTTGTTCTAACACATTGCATTATTTACGTCGCTATTCTGTTTTCAAGAAATTTAATTTTCAACTAGAAAAGGGTTTTATTCATTCTACCTAAAATTTTAGGCTAGATTTATTGGTCTGTAAATGTTTCATTTTTTCTTAAATTCAAGCTCATAATCATTCAACAAATAGCAGTCTTAAAGATATACAATCCCAGCAATAGTGAATCCCGGAGGGGTCTATTAGGCAACACCCCCCTCCTTCCCACCCAAGCTTAATCAAAATTATAAATTTTATTTAAAATCCATAACTGTTGTTCAATATCGTTCTTAAAAAAAAAAAAAAAATAATAATAATAATAATAGAAACGTGAAAATGCACTTGTGACCTTATTATGGTCAAGCACTGATGAGACTGGCGTTGCTATGATCAAGTCAAATACAGTTAAGTGGTAGCAGTTTTTGGATAGTTATTTCACTGTAATTTTTATTGAATTATTGAAAGTTTTGTATTGTGTTTTTGTGATTTTTTTTGGCAGATGAGTAAAAATTGTAAAGTCAAACTGTTTTGGTTCACATAAGCTGCAACATTAACATTAGTTAACATTGAACCATTTGGCACCGCTGAACTTCAATGTTAATTGTTACGAATTTAATAAATTGAATGATTTGACGAGATTTTGGTGACAAAACTTGCGACTTAGCGAAGAAATTTGTTATTTGGCGGCAAAATTTGATAGTTGGCGACGACAGTTTTGACTTGGCGACAAAATTCGTTGTCTAACGACAAAATTTAACGAGCTTGGCGATGGAGAAAGGCAGCTTTGGCGTCATTATATTTTCTTTCCACGCAAAAACCTCATATCTCTTTACATATCAATATCTTGTTTCGTCAAGATAAAAAGTCAAAGGAAGCTGTAACGTGTTACTCTCAATTGTAAATTTTAAATTCTTGCCTAAACCGACATTCTAAACAATTCATCACAAACGATATTTGTATTAAGATTGACGTATTATTAAATTTTATATTTTTAAATGATTAATTAAAGCGTTTAACATGGATTTTAATTAACACACTTTTATTAACTTGATATGATGCAACTATTAATGTATGTAACGGAATTTTGCAATTCAATTTTCGGCAACTTCTTGTCGTCCGAAGGACCTGAAAATTTGAACACGACTTCATAATCAATGACAATACTAGATACAAGTATTTGCAGGCTTTTTCCCCATCAGGGGCAGGTTCCAGGGGCAAACAAAATGTCTATACTTATACAAAACTATCGTATAGGACACAGGATTTGGATGTACTTGTATAATGTCGAGTGGCAAAAATTAATTTTTTTAAGTAAAGATTTAAAAGTATGTAATAGTTTTCTAAAACCTTTATTAGTTCACATTTCAATAAAAGAGTGTTCTTAATTTTTGTTTTTAAATGGCATAATTTTATTCATCAAAATAAGGGAATTCGAGTAACTTTAATTTAAGTTTAAGTTTTTATGAAAATAAACTTCAACGTAAAATTCATTAAAATCGTCCCTAGTTCATTTGTCAAATGGATAATACCTAAATGTCAACAAATTTATTACTTTTTCTACCATGCCAGTTTAATTCGTTTAGCATCGATTTACACGATTTTATTTTATTTTATTTATTTATTTTTTATTTTTTTTTAATGATGACATTTATTTTTTTACATTATAACATCTATGTCATAATAAAAAAGCTAAGTCTAAATCTGCTTAGCCCTAAGATATATTGATTTTATTTACATAATTATTTATTTATTTATTAACTTTTATTTTATTTGTTTAAAATCACGGATAGAATTTTATTTCATTTTTCTCAGTACGAGTACATTGTTGTAATTAAGACTCCTATATCACGAGCTGGCTCACAGCTGATCATTGTTGCCCAGTGGAAATATAGCTTGGCGACGTTCTGTTGCAGACGTATTACTCGGCGTCTTTATCACCTAAAGTGGCGAGTTTGCCTAAACAGAAGAACGAATTATTATTTGTGCTTGATAAGTTTGGCGGTAATATTTGGCGAAATTTTCTTATAACCCTTGTAAAAAGTAGCCATCACTGTTGCTGTTAAATTAGTTAATTTTAGAGATTTATACACGTTAAAAAGTAGTATAGGTTGTAAAATACAACGTTTGGATAACCAAACAGCAATAAAAACAAATAATTGATACAAAAAATGCAAGAAAACATATCATAATTACACTTCATATTTGTGATTGAAAGCTAAGCGTACAATTTTCTTTTGGACAATTAATAGCCCATTTCTTTCGCCTTTCTTCATCTATTGGAAATCTAATTGTTTTAAAAGCAGTTCTGGTACGATTTGAGTAATTTTCGGCTGCAAAACCGCCGTTTTATGTGATTTGATGACACTTGAAATTCGGACCGCTTGGGCAACAATCGTTGAGCGGGAAACAAAATGCCTGACGAGCCAGCCTGTATTGGAGGAGCTCTAGTTGTAATTGTGACGTCATATTTTCCGTTAAATCAAACATTTTTTTTTTAAATCATATTATTATATTGTTTAAAAATATGATTAAAAGTTTATTATATTTTCAGTTATTTTTTTTATTATCGTTTGCACGTGACATAAGCATCAGATTATAATTTTTTTTCAATGAAAGCTATAGAAAATGTCGTGTCGGCTTCAACACACAAGTCACGAAAAATCACTTTTTAGCTTGTGACTTCTAAGCAACTGAAGCAATCGAAAAAGTTTAAGTTCAAAAATTGATCTTTAGAGTAAGGCGGTAATTCGACTGATTTGAAATTTCCCCCTATTTTAAATATTAAAGAAATTAAGGGCAAATGAAAATTTCCACCCCCCACCATTTTCACCCCCTTTGAGCTGGATACCCCATCTACGAACTTGACCGAGATTTTTACTGTCCTGACAACATATCCTGCGCTGGTTAAATTTAAATAAAAATTTCTTCGGTTATCGTGTTCACAACTTAACATGGGAAAAAGCGTTATACATATATATATATAAACTTTTGAACGAAGGGTGGTTTTGGGCTCTAGGAGTCATGATCGGTGAAGATATGAAGAAATTTTCCAGAAGTCGTGTCATGAGAACCATTGCAATAGGTAGATCTCCTATAAGGAATCTAACTAAAAACGCAATAAATATCACATTTGCTTTGGATTTTACATAATGCGATTTCTTTGGAAGTGGAGAGATGTTCTGTGTCATTCTGATAATTTAAAGTTTATCTCCAGATCGTATGCGTACATCTAGATCTTGACATTAACATCGAATATCTCAAGAAACACTTGATGTTTTGTATATATATATTTTTTTTCAAAACTTTCGGTCGCAGTTTCCATTCGATCCGGATTCCATATCAGCGGGACAAACTTTGCACAGAACTGGTTTGTCTCCAAATCATCCGATAGGATTGCGTGAAAGGATCCATCTTCATATTTTGTGCCTTTTCCATTCTTCGTTCTCACATGGTTAACTGTTTCAATTACTCGACCAGTCCTTCGTTCCTGGAGATTAAATGTCTCACACTACTAATCTCGTTAACTATCAATTCTTGCCCACACCGATATCTTGAAAAGTCGCTCATAAAAGGCTCTTTCTTTAAAGAATAATCCCCGTAAAGTGTTTGTAAGGATAAAAAAGTTTCTGAACTAGATTTCTGTATTCTGCATATGAACTTAATCTTCGTGCTTTATACGAACTTCGGCATCGCATTAATCAACACAGATATTCAGCTACACTGCCCCGATATGAATTCGAGTCATAAAAAATATAGGGATAGTAAAGTTATAAGTTAATTATATAACGGTAATAAAGAGAGTTACAACGAAATTACTGGAACCGCCAGTGATATATTTTTATTTAAAGTTTTACTATTTTTAATGGGATTTTAGCATATATATGTATCGATTATTTTAAATATAATTACTGAATGTTACATTTAAAACATTTCTAAAGCCAATTATATAAATTTAATGTTCTCCAAAATTAAAATAAACTTTAAATTTATAAAACTAATTTAAATCAATTTAAATATATACTTATATATTACATTTACTCTTTAAAAATCATGTATAATGGAATAATTTTAAAGCAAACTAAATGAAAGATTAGGGAAATAGGACATAAGGAAAATATTATGGAGTAATTAAACCAGTTCAAGCATGTGTAATACTAATAGTATAGTAATTAAAAGTCAAAGTGAATTTCAAAACAAAAAATCACACACACACACACACAAAAATAAGGGCGGGGGGTCTTCAAAGGGAAAAAAAAAATTATAAAGACTTTTTTAATACCTGCTAAATTGCTGTTTAAATATAATAAATATTTTAAAATATAAAATTATAATTATATTAAAATTATAATATTTAAAATATAAACTATGTAAATATATATTATAGTTACAAATAAGTGAATTCTTATACGACTTACCCTATATGTTTTAAATCAACATAGTCATTTTTACTTTCTTTTACCCATAAAGTAGAGAAAGTATTGTATTAGTGTCAAATTTTGGAACTTGAGTTTTTGTTATATTTACACGTTTTGAGGGTCCCTGAATAAGAACATCATGTTTTTAGCGAACGGTCTGTCCGTCTGTCATTTTGTCTGTCTGTGTGTGTGTGTTATCAGCATAGCTCAAGAACAAATAGTAGCAGAAAATCCAAACTTCGTACAGTCCGTAACAAAAGTGTCCGAACACTAGCAAAAATTCCTATGTAAAAAACTGCACTTAATACAGTTTGGATTAATAAATCCTTGTCGAATCCTGCCTTTAGACTGACTAAGAACAGGATTCGACAAGGATTTATCTAACAAAATTGTATTAAGTGTACTTTTTTTATATAGGAATTTTTGCTAGGGTTCGGAGACTTTTGTTACCGACTGTATTCTAAATGTGTATGATATAAGGAAGCTACACTAAGCTTTTCGTTGAGATAAAGCAAGTGGTTCGTGTACGACGCCCAAAAGAATTCAAATACATTACGTCTATGGGGGAAAGTGCTGATAAGTAGAGTTTAACATCTATACACTGCACTAAACCAAATGAAAAATGAAACGAATATATATTTTTTTATATGCGTAAGAACATGTCTCATGTAGAATATGGAAGGGAAACCGTTCATTGTTTGTTTACAGGGCTGCACAAAAGAACTAGATAAAAGTGCGACAATAGATGCAAATTGACGGAAGTGTATTTAAGGCCTGATCATGTATTATTATTATAGGATTATATTTAGGTGCACAATGTGGTCTGTATATAATCTTCGAAAGATATACCCGGCTGCAAATATTTAGCAATAACATTCTTTTTTGTTGTTAGTGGATGTGCTTTACTAATAATATTTTACCATTTCCAGGAAAGCTGTTCGGGAATTGAAATGAATTCCTCATAGAGATATGGTAAATAATGTATGTTTTTAAGCTAAATTTGCATTGCTTGTTTTATGTGTATTTACACGTTTTGAGGATTCCTGATTACCGTAGTCAAGTTTTTTAACGTTTGATCTTTGTCTGTGTCTCTTAGAGCGACCTAAAAACAAATAATTTTAGGAAATTCAAATGTTGTATTTTGAAGTTAATTTGAAGTTGTATTTTGTTGTATTTTGTTGCTGGAAAAGTTTGATCAAGATCGATAAGTTTCAAGGAACGTTGCGTGTGAAACTAAATAATTTTAAGTGAACTTTAATTTTAATAACAGATTTAAATTCTATATAAATATTGATGGAGTAATAAAACAGGGAGTTGAAGGGGGCCGTAGCCCCCCCCCCCTCACACAGAACTAATAACCATATAAAACTCTTCCGAAGCCTAATTTGAATTGTTGCCGAAACGTCAGTGGAGGCCCTCTGTTGAGACTCAAAACGGTTTTGGGCTGTGTCTGTGTGTCTGTCTGTCGCGCGATAGCTGCCGCAAAAATAGCGTTATTAACTTGAAATTTGGTACACATGTTCATGAGCCCCACGGAATAAGCTGTATAGTTTTTGGTATGTATTCCATTTGTAGTTCGCATACAGGGACACGCCAAAGTTTTTCTTATCATTACGGCCTATGGAAGGAATTTGTATGTATCGCGATAGCGGCCACAAAAATCACGCTATTGACTTGCAATTTGGTACACGTGTTCATGAGCCCCACGAAATCAGCTGTATCGTTTCGGGTGTGTATTCCTTTTGTAATTCGTGTACAGGGACACGCCAAAGTTTTTCTTACCATTACAGCCTAAGAGAGAAATTTGTATGTACCGCGATAGCGGCCACAAAAATCACGCTATTGACATGCAATTTGCTACACATGTTCATGAGCCCAACGGAATCAGCTGTATAGTTTTCGGTGTGTATTCCATTTGTAGTTCGTGTACAGGGACACGCCAAAGTGTTTCTATCATTACGGCTTATGGGAAGAATCTGTATGTACCGCGATAGCGGCCACAAAAATCAAGCTATTGACTTCCAATTTTTGCCGAAACGTCAGTGGAGGCTTTCTGTTGAGGCCCTCTGTTTGGGTGCCGTCTGTCCGTCTGTCTATCTGTCTGTCGTGTGATAGCGGCCGCAAAAACCCCGCTATCGACTTGAAATTTGGTACACATGTTCATGAGCTCAACAGAAATAACTGTATAGTGTTAGGCATGTATTCCATTTGTCGTTTGTGTACAGGGACACGCCAAAGTGTTTCTTATCATTACGGTCTATGGGAAGAATTTGTATGTACCCCAATAGCGGCCGCAAAAATCCTTCGATTGACTTGCAAATTGGCGCACACTTTCCAGCTTTGCATATAAGTAGCTGTATAATTTTTATTGCTATATTGTTTATAAACTGTGTACAGGGACACGCCAAAATTCTTAACATTATGGCGTATGGGGTGAATTTTATTTAAACGTATTTTAATATCATTACTTTGCAATCAAGAAAAAGAAACAAGCGTACGGGAGTAAAATGCTTAAACTTATGTTGTTTGAAGAAAATATGTGCTCTTAAGCTTTCCAATTAATGTACAGGACCACACAAAAGTGTTCTGACAATGTCACGTAGTCATCCAAACGATGTTAAATTTGGAACAATTATTAATTTTAAATGCAAATAAGCTGAATAGTTTTTATTGGCGTTTATAATGACTGTGGCTACTTTTCCGAGATACATAAAAGAATTTCGTACTATTACGGTCTATAGTCGGTATTTCTTAAGTGTATTTTAACATGGTTACACTACACGCCATTAAATATAATGAAATTTTATTAGAATTTTAAAAGCATTTTTTACCTGTTGAAAATTGTGGGTATAGAATTGGTAAATAATTTAAAGGTTACGCAAAATATTTCCCATATGCTATGTATTTTCTTTTTGTATGAAATTTGGTAATTATGAAATTTGGTATTTATGAATTTCAGGGAAAGAATACAAGACCGTCGTTTATTAAGAATACATATTGTTGCGTACTTGGGGGTTCGTAAGTTGACCGAGAATGAAAGGCGAAACTTGTAATAATTCAGTGATTTATTCAAAGAAAAATCCAGAAAAATCCAGGTCTATAAACCAAGTATCAGCTTCAATTCAACCAGTAAACACAGCTTAAACAACAGCCGTTAACAGCACAACAACAGCACAAACTGTTTAACAATAACACATAAAGCAAGTCTCATTCAAAAAGACTCAAAGCAAAGCAAGCATTTGACGAAACTGACACAGATCTGAGACGGACCACCTCGGCGAAACAAATGCTCCTTTCATACTTTTCTATCGAACCCAGGCTGTCCTGGAAAATTTTAGTATCGCATCAACCAATGAGATTAGAGCGTCCATATTTGGTATATCCCTAATAAGGATTTTCTCGCCAATGTTGCCAAAAAAATCGCAAAGGAGGGAAACAGTCGCCAAATTTGTCGACAAATCCATTCCTTCCCTTCTTGGAGCTTTTTAAAGCATTTTTAGGGGGAAATTAGGCTATTTTAACACTAAAATGACTAGAAATGCAGAAAATTAGTATTTTATCAACTTACAAAGCCTCGTTGAAAGAATGTATGCAAAAGTAAATACAATTATTCACAATTCCGTATCACTTTATATGATATACAGATAAGTATACAAAGAGAGATAGAGCAGGGGGTTGAGGGGGGCGGCAGCCCCCCTCAGGAATGTATCTGATTATGGTAACAAGTCTATCGAATCAATATATACTATTATATAATAGGGAATAAATAAAAATGACCTATTGAATAATGTCTGATGCAAATAGGACGTCGAGGCTCTTGATCTGCAGATCCACTAGTTTTAACATAGGTTTACATAACAGTACTCGTTATGTTACCTCTTAATCTCCAACATGTATTTATAGTATTAAATTTCAGGGTAAGATAAAGTCATGTGAGTGACACACCAGATTACTTATATTATTCAAGATTAGCAAAGAGTTATGTTTTAATTTACATGTAGAATCAAATAAAACAGACTTCATTATTATTAAGTACATGTAAAATAATTTTAAATAACTTAAAAATTTTCCTCGAATTTTATTATTATTATTATTATAAATTATCATTAATATTACTACTCTGTCTGCGTATTCTTAGCACACGATTTACTTTTTATTTATGTTTGTTTTTCAAGCTATTTTAAGTTACTAACCATTGGTTTACATGATATTTTTAAAAAAAGCTTCATATATTTTTATTATTATATTTTTATGATTTGAAATGAACATGTCTCCAAGAAAGTAAAAATGTCATTGTAATCCTTTAACTCAAAATTTTATAACCACGTGTCTATTTAATTAAATTCTCATGACGTAGTTGAATTTTACAGAAATAAATAAACAAACATCTGGAAATGGACCAGTATTTTTTTTTTCCTTTGAACCAAGGAACAAACCTTCTGCATATCACAGGTAAAATTTACGTCCTTTGTCTCAATACATTATTGCGATATGTTTGTATGTTTTTAAGTTAAATTATCCTTTTTCTTTAATTTATTCAATGAAAATGCACCCATATAAACCTTGGATAAAATATTATTTTATTTATACCAAAACTTTATTTATGTTGTGACAAATTTAATCGTTATTTTCGGGAAACGTGGGCTCTTATTATTAAGAATATTTAGATCAATTAACAAATCTTCCAAAACCATGCAAAACACAGATAAGATGTTTATTTTCTTTAATTCAATACATTGTAGCGATTGTCATGTAAAATTGTCCGCTAAATTAAAAATTCTGTATTATGTTAGTCTGTTGAAATACACGCATGGAAACCATGAGAAAATTTTACGAGCTCTATTTCAATACATGGTTCTAACTTTGATATAATTTCCGCCATTAGTTTCGGGTAACTGGAGACTTTATTATTAAAGAGATTGTTATTTTCGAAGTATTATTTCAGCAATAAAATGTCATTCCATAGGAATTAGGTGTATTCATTTCTCATCAAATAAAGTTCAGTTTTACACCATGAGAGTTCAAAGCGGTAATTTAATGTTAAAAATCACATTCTTCATTCTTTAAAACAAGTCATACTGAACCCCTCGTTCATCAGCATTTCCAGTCGTTGATTAACACATCAAAGAGCCTACTTTACTACATGCAGGTCATCACAATAATGAATTCTGTTTGTATTGTCAGGGGAGAGAAAATGAAAACGGTGCCGTTGAAAGGAATTGGAATGAATGGACGAGTACAGATGCAAAATCTGGAGTTACAGGGAACTCGGCAATTATTGAATTAATGGTAGATATGAATTTTAAAAAGGTACTGTTTGTATTTCAAAAGTTTGTTTTCCAGTGTAGAAAACGATGTTTACACATTACCATGTAACAATGCAAATCACTTATTAATTCTAGGTAACGAATGCGATTTTTAAATACACGTTTTGAGAATTCTATAACTTGTTTGTCTAAATATTGAAAATAAAATAAAATATTAAATAATAATAATTATAATAACATATTTACAAATGCTTCTGGTCTAACATATTGTGTTACTTAATTTATTTTAATTGTGCTCTGTATTTAGTTTTGTTGATATGGAATTTCATTTCACGAATTATATGTTTGTAAACTGTATTTGCAATTACCTATTAATATTTTGCCGCATGATGTTCTTTTTAGTCATATATTCTTTTTAGAAGATAATTGTTATTCTGGCAATAGATTTAATTAGAAATAGGTATGAAACAATTTTGCTTTAGAATCCATTAATCATAAATAAAAATAAATTTTGAAAAATATTTATTCTAATAAAGCTAAGATATCCATTATTGTTTATTTATTGCTGTCAAGTTTAACAATGAAAGGTTTTACAGCTGACTTAACGGAATTTTTCGTTTAATCCGTAAATTAATATATATATATATATATATATATATATATATATATATATATATTTATGATATAATTCCACGATGTATTTATTTCACTAGATATAAATTATCTGCTGAAATTGAAAAAAAAAAGAATACTGAAAAGTAAACATCAATTAAAAAATATTTAAAACTTGTTAAGTTTTATATTGTTTATAATATTTATTAAAACAAGTCTCTCTCTATACTTTTCTTAGCGAAAAAAGAAAACAAACTTTGAATATTTTGTACAGACTGTAGATATATACATATTTCGTCACTTTTTGAAATATTTTATGTAATTCAAACAATGTTGCGTTGTAATGTATATACCATTTTAAATATTGAACTTAAAAAACAAACGAGGTGCTAAAAGTACTTTACATTGTTAATACATTTCCAATACTTTAAATAAAAGCGCTAACAGTTTTATATTTAACGCATAGTTTTCAAAGAATTTAGTGTTATTAATCATATCCTTCCAAAACTGTTAAAATAAAACTCCCTGCCTTTTATTTTATGTTTTCTCGATAAGCAACATAATATGCGAGCATAGTTTAACGGTAAGTTTTAAAATGATCGTTTGCTCTCTGTTTATGGTCATAATAAGTAAAACATTGTTAAAATATACATTTTTACAACTTGTTACTCTCCGTTGTGCCACTAAATTGTACATTAAAATGGTTTATATACATGTAAAATAATGTTACGTATTGCCGTCATTTTATTTATCGTTATTTTATTTATCGTCATTTTATTTATCGTTTCTTTTGCTAGAAAACAATTTAAATAACTATATTTTTAAAAAGTAATGTTTTAATTTAATTTTTGTGTTTAATAAATATAGTATATTTACAGTCTGCAACAATAATATTGAAGCGCTAGCAACAATTCCTACTTAAAATATTAGCACATAATAGTGTTTTGTTGAGTATATATTTGTCGAGTCATGATCTTAGTTTTATATTGTTTATAAAAAAAAATAAACTGATGATACAATTTATCTGCCAATATATATGCATAAAAAGTTTGGATGTGTGATTCAATAATTTTTCTGCTGACTGTATTTAAAGAATTGGTTTAAAAAATAATTTGATTGCGAAATTTTAAAAACAAACAGTTATTGAATCGCTAGCTATACTTATTTATTTTTGTTCTTATGTATCATATCTAAGTAGTTAGCATTAATTAACATGTTTCTTTTGAAATTTTGACTGATTTAAAACAACAGGTGCCTACAGTTTGATGTCCTAAAATTAGCATAAGAAAATATTTAAATAGAAATTTAAATGTTATAGAGAATGTAAAACTATGAAGTAAAATTTTCTTTTGGGGCATTTTTAGAATTGTGTTGAATACGTTTAAAAAATATTGCAGATAAAACAAAAATAAAACGAATATCTAATAATAGGTGACGTGAAAAGCATATCTTACATATACATATTAAAAAATTATAATAAACTTAAAATCTTTTACTAATATCATTTACTGTACAGTCGGTAACAAAAGTGTCCGAACACTAGCAAAAATTCGTATGTAAAAAAAGTACACTTCATACGGTTTTGCTAAATAAATCCTTGTCGAATCCTGTTCTTAGTCGGTGTAAGAAGATGATTCGATAAGGATTTATTTAACAAAACCGTATGAAGTATAATTTTTTTATATAGGAATTTTTGCTAGTGTTTGGACACTTTCCGACTATACATTTTTTTGTGTTAAAAAGTGATAAAATGCATAGAAAAATTAACAATAATAAATCTTATATTTCTGAAAAGTTTTATTTGTTAAGTCTGTATATTAGAGGAATTTTTATTAAATAAACGTTTAATTTCTTATACTAATGTTTGTGAAAATTGCAACATCATGAAGGAATTGACAAAATAATACACAAACGACTGATATCAGTACATATAAATTATCAAATTTTCAACGGAAAAAATAATATTAAGTGAGTTAAATTTGTATTTATGTAGCAACCATGCGATGCAATAAGCGCTGCTATACGACGTGGCATATACCCAGGCAGCACATAACGCTGTCATTGCGTTGAAAATAAGTCTGAACAGTGAAAAATTAGTTATAACATCGTTGTAACAACGTTATGTGCTACTAGGGTAGCCATTTAAATTTTGAATGCCTGCTTGGGGAAAAGTATTCCATATTGTATGTATCTGTACACAAAGTTAATATGTAGAAACTGTAGAGCGAGATTCACGAGCGAGACGCCGACAAACGAAGTCCAACACACGATCAGTAGGTGGCGTATCTATCGAATAAGCAAGCCATTGAAGAAGCTGTGCGTTTCTTGTTGAAATGAAGTCTTGAACATTCCTTGCCACATGTGATCAGGTATTATCCTGTTGAAAGATAGCTCCAGGTTAATTAATAACTTTTCATAATATTTTAATTTTCCATATTGTGTTTATGCAATATGTATGTAATATTAATTATTATTTTTCATAATAAGTTTATGCAATATGTATGTAATGTTAATTGTTATTATTCTATGTAATGCTAATTATTATTTTTTTCATAATATTTTTATTTTTCATTTTGTGTTTATGCAATACGTATATAATAATAATTATTATTTTTCATAACATGTTTATGAAATATGCATGTAATGTTAATTGTTATTATTCTATGTAATTTTAATTAATATTTTTTATTTTATTTTTATTTTTCATATTATGTTTATGCAATATGTATGTAATATTAATTGTTATTTTTTATAATTTGTTTATGCAATATGCATATAATATCAATTGTTATTATTCTATGCAATGTTAATTATTATCTTTTCGTAATATTTTTATTTTTCATATTGTGTTGATGCAATATGTAAATAATATTAATTATTATTTTTTATAATATGTTTATGCAATATGTATGTAACGTTAATTGTTATTATTCTATGTATTTTTATTTATAATTTTCTCATAATATTTTTTTTTTTCATATTGTGTTTATGCAATATGTATGTCAAATATATTATTATTTTTCATAATATGTTTATGAAATATGTATGTAATGTTAATTGTTATTATTCTATGTAATTTTAAAAATTATTTTTTCATAATATTTTATTTTTCATATTGTGTTTGTGCAATATGTATGTAATGTAAATTGTTATTATTCTATGTAATGTTAATTATTATTTTTTCATACTATTTTTACTTTCTCTTACCCATAAGGTAGAGAAAGTATTGTTTTGGGGTCAAATTTTCGAATGCGAGATTTTGTTATATTTACACGTTTTGAAGTCCCCTGAATACGAAAATCATGTTTTTAGCAAATGGTCTGTGTGTGTGTGTGTGTGTCTGTGTGTGTGTGTGTGTGTGTGTGTGTCTGTGTGTTTGTGTGTCTGTTATCAGCATATCTCAAAAACAAATTATCGCAGAAAGTTCAAACTTGGTATTCTAATTGTGTATCATATAGGGATGCTACAGTAAGCTTTTCGTTAAGATCAAGCAAATGGTTCGTGTACAGGGACAATCAAGAGAATTCTAATACATTACGTCTATGGGGGAAATTGCAGGTAAGTAGAGTTTAACGTCTATAGACTGCACTAAACCAAATGAAACGAATATATATTTTTTGTAATAGAGATAGTTAACTGGGGAAAAAATTTTGTGTATGTAGGAGCCTCGCCTCCCCCCTGGGGGGGAAGTCCCCCCTCAAGGGGAGTAAATTTTCATGATGGGTATCTTTCAAAAGAGCTCGCCAATACCTTTAAAACGAATGGTTGAACCATCGATATGCGATAATTTAAAACAAAGTTATCGATTCTTTTTACTTTTAACAAAAAAAAAAAAAAAAAACTTAGAAAAAAAAATCGCATTTTTTTTTTTTAATATTGAGAATAAAATGGGCTTTTTTTAGATATTTGGTCTTATACTACTTCTCTAATATGGAAATCATAAAAGATATTTTTTTAAAAATTATAATATTAATAAATTATTTTTTAAAAACAGAATTATTTTTTAATAACCGAATTAAACTCTATATAAATGTAGGTGCATTAATGAAACGGGGGGTTGAGGGGACCGTAGTCCCCCCTCACACAGAACTAATTATCATATAAAATTCTTCAGAAGCCTAATATGAATTGTTTAACGCAGGTTTACATAACAGTACTCGTCATCTTACCTTTTAATCTGCAACCTGTATTTATAGTATTAAATTTCAGGGTAAGAGAAAGTCGTGTGGGTGACACACCAGATTATTCTTATTGTGTTTATGCAATATGTATGTAATATTTGCCGAAACGTCAGTGGAGGCCCTCTGTTGAGACTCAAAACGGTTCTGGGTTCTGTCTGAGTGTCTGTCTGTCGCGCGGTAGCGGCCGCAAGAATCATGCTATTGACTTGTAATTTGGTACACATGTTCATGTGCCCCACGGAATCAGCTGTATAGTTTTGAGTGTGTATTCCATTTGTAGTTCGTGTACAGGGACACGCCAAAGTTTTTCTTATCATTACAGCCTATGGGAAGAATTTGTATGTACCGCGATAGCGACCGCAAAAAATCATGTTATTGACTTGCAATTTGATACACATATTCATGAGCCCGACGGAATTAGATGTATAGTTTTTGATGTGTATTCCATTTGTAGTTCGTGTACAGGGACACGCCAATGTTTTTCTTATCATTACGGCCTATGGGAAGAATTTGTATGTACAACAATATCGGCCGCAAAAATCCTTCGATTGACTTGCAAATTGGCGCACATGTTCCATCTTTGCATATAAGTATCTCTATAATTTTTATTGGTATAGTGTTTTTAAACTGTGTACAGGGACAAGCTAAAATTCTTAACATTACGGCGTATAGGGTGATTTTTGTTTAAACGCATTTTAATATCATTACTTTGCAATAAAGGAAATGAAACTAGCATACGTAAGTAAGATGCTTAAACTCATGTTGTTTGAAGAAAATATGTGCTCTTAAGCTTTCTAATTAATGTACAGAACCTGACAAAAGTGTTCTGACAATGTCACGTAGTCATCCAAACGATGTTAAATTTGGAACAATTATTAATTTGAAACGCAAAATAAGCTGAATAGTTTTTACTGGTGTATACAATGTTTATGGTTCGTTTACAGGGACACACAAAAGAATTTTGTAACATTACAACCTATGGACAAAATTGTATTTAAGCGCGCACTTTAATGCATTTATGCTGAATTGAACTTAATAAAATTAACATACATTACAAAGATGCTTAAAATCATGTTTACTCTTAAAAAATGGTGTGTATAGACTAAATAATTTATGGGGCCACACAAAATATTTCCGAATATGTACTGTAATCACCCAAATGATGTCAAATTAGTTTGAAAAAATTATGAGCTATAATTATTAGGTTTATTCTTATTATTGGCGTTTATAATGATTATGGCTACTTTCCCGGGATACATAAAATAATTTCGTACTTTTATGGTCTATAGTCGGTATTTCTTAAAATTGTATTTTAACATGGTTACACACATGAAATTTTATTAGAATTTTAAAAGCATGTTTTCCTGTTGAAAAATGTGGGCATAGAATTGGTAATTAGTTTAAAGGTTAGGCAAAATATTTCCGATAAGCTATTTATTTATTTATTTATTTATTTTTTTATTTTATTTATTTATTTATTTATTTTTTTTTTGTATGCGCAAAATTCCATCGAATGACTAGGAAATTGGTACACATTTTTAGGTGATATATAAAAAGAGCTGTACAATTTTTAAAGTCTATAATATTTGTAGACCATGTACAGGGTTACGACAAATATTTTCTTACCATTACAACCTATGGGCAGAATTTCTTTTAAACCCATTTCAACATGGTTATCATTCAACAAAAATGAAATTAACATTACTGAGATGCCTAAAAACAGGTTTTCTGAAAAAGAAAATATAAAATAGGTAAAAATTTTAAGATATTTGGGTAAAGCAATGTACCAAATTGGATAGTTCTGTTTATAACCCAAAATGGGACAGAAAGTCTGTCTATTTTGAGTTTACAAACTTGCTATGTATGGTTCACTACCTTATTTTATATTTTTGTCTATAATAAATAAAGAAGTTGTAGAAAATATTGTATCACTCACCTCTTATAAAAAATAAAATAATAAATAAATAAATAAAATAAAAGACTAACAGGCGTAGATGGTCTAAACAAAATGTAAACATTTCATATGTATACGTACGTAACAACTGTTGAATAATCCACATTGGATTTTGCTCAAATTTTGTCTGGATTAATTTACATTAATTTTTTTTAAATGCACATTATAAATCATAATATATAAGCAGGCAACAATTCACGACAAATACATACTTATCTGTTTACACTGATTTAACTATGGTGCTGAAAATCGTTGCTACTTTGAAACATGCAAAATGGAAAGGTTTTTCCGCCCAAAACACGTACACTGCATAAAAAAAGTACACAGACACTTACTTGTAATACTTTAAAGCCGTTTATTTCTTTAATTAGAGATATGAAGTTAATTTCTCTAATCTATATAGATAAAAGAGTACACTGACTGATTCACTGATTCACTGACTCAACACGGCTGTGGCGATCCTATGGGAGATAGAGTCACAATTTTTGGTGAGCAGGTTGATTTTAGGACCCTGACTCTCACTAAGACGGGATTTTGCGAAATACCCCCCCGTTCCCCCCCGGGGGGGGGCAGAAGGCAAAAATCACCTTTATAAGCATAACTCGGCTCCAAATTGCTTCACGGTGAAGAAATTGCAGATGGGGAGACTAGACTTGAATACAAAAAAATCATTTTCTGCGATTTCGGAATTTTGGATTTTTAAGGGGGGTAGGGGGTAAAAATGAGATTTTCGGGGGCGCATAAGGCAAAAACCACCTTTATAAGCATAACTCGGCTCTAAATTGCTTCACGGTGAAGAAATTGCAGATGGGGAGACTAGACTTGAATACAAAAAAATCATTTTCTGCGATTTCGGAATTTTGGATTTTTAAGGGGGGTAGGGGGTAAAAATGAGATTTTCGGGGGCGCATAAGGCAAAATCACATTTATAAGTATAACTCGGCACCAAATTACTTCACAATGAAGAAATTGCAGATGGGGAGACTAGAATTGAATACAAAAAAATCATTTTCTGCGATTTTGGAATTTTTTATTTTTAAGGGGGGAAGGGGGTAAAAATGATTTTCGGAGGTGCAGAAGGCAAAAACAACTTTATAAGCATAACTCGGCTCCAAATTGCTTCACAATGAAGAAATTGCAGATGGAGAGACTAGACTTGAATACAAAAAAATCATTTTCTGAGATTTTGGAATTTTGGATTTTTAAGGGGGAAAAGGGGTGAAAATGATTTTCGGAGGCGCAGGAGGCAAAAACAACTTTATAAGCACAACTCGGCTCCAAATTGCTTCACGGTGAAGAAATTGCAGAGGGAGAGACTAGACTTGAATACAAAAAAATTCCTTTCTGCGATTTTGGAATTTTGGATTTGTAAGGGGGGAAGGGGGTATAAATGATTTTCTTAGGCGCATAAGGCAAAAACACATTTATAAGTATAACTCGGCTCCAAATTAATTCACAGTGAAGAAATTGCAGAGGGAGAGACTAGACTTGAAAACAAAAAAATCATTTTCTGCGATTTTGGAATTTTGTATTTTTAAGGGGGGAAGGGGGTATAAATGATTTTCGGAGGCGCATAAGGCAAAAACACATTTATAAGTATAACTCGGCTCCAAATAACTTCACAGTGAAGATATTGCAGATGGGGAGACTAGACTTGAATACGAAAAAACCTTTTCCTGCGATTTTGGAATTTTGGATTTTTAACGGGAGAAGGGGGTATAAATGATTTAGAAAAATACGGATTTTCGAGTAAAAGTAATAGCTCAAAGATGTAAAAAAAAAAAAAAAAAAAAAAACGCCAAGCGTCTTCTTGAAAATATTTCCAAAAACTCATTTTTTGATTTTTTCCGATTTTTATTTTTATTTATTTATTTATTTTATTTTTTTTTGGGGGGGGAAGGGGGGGGGCAAAAAAATAAAAATAGTGCAGATCGTTCAAAATTGGTACATAGAGGTTTTCGATATTTACAAATCGATTGCGGATATTTTCGAATTTGTAAAATTATTAGAAGGGGTGGGAAGGGGGGCAGTATGGGGGGGGCTATGGGCAAAAACAAATAGAAATACAGTTAGGCCGTTCAAAATTGGTACAGAGAGGTTTTAAAGGCCTGCAAGTCGAATGGGGATATTTTCGAAAGTGTAAAGTTATTAGGAGGGGCGAGAAGGGGGGAGGGGTGAGGGGGGGGCAAAAAATTAAAAATAGAGTTAGATCGTTCAAAAATGGTATATAGAGGTTTTCGATACTTACAAATCGATTGCGGATATTTTCGAATTTTTTAAATTATTAGGAGGGGAAGGAAGGGGGGGTGGGCAAAAACAAATAGAAATACAGTTAGGCCGTTCAAAATTGGTACAGATAGGTTTTAGAGGCCAGCAAGTCGAATGGGGATATTTTCGAAAGTGTATAGTTATTAGGAGGGCCGGGAAGGTGCAAAAAAATAGAATAGAGTTAGAGCATTCAAAATTGGTATATAGAGGTTTTCGATACCTACAAATCGATTGCGGATATTTTCGAATTTTTAAAATTATTAGAATAGACGGGAGGGGGGTGGGCAAAAGGGGAAAATAATAGAAATAAGAGTTAGAGCATTTTGCGAATTTTTTCCGAAGACAGTGAGAACCCGGTGCGACAATTTTCCTAATAAGATTTTTTTTCTGTTTTTTTTCACGTGATAAAAATTAATGCAATTTTGAGAATTCAGTAATTATAGCGATTCATTTAAAAATAGGGACCAGCGAAGCGGGCGTTGCCTGCTAGTATAATTATATTCTTGAGACATCATATATTATTATTTTTTGGATATAGATTCAATCCTTTTGAATTATGTAGTGGAAAAATTCAGGAAACAAAAATGGTGCATATTTGCACTGTAATTTTCCTTAAAAAAAGTAGACGGACACATCTTGTATCTCTAAAATAAAACGTTTTTAGTAAGGGTTTCGTCTCCAATTTGATTTAATAAGTTCGTATACTCTGTTAGGCATCTAATCAATGTGATTCTGAATCTTTTTTTGACAGAAAATTTCCCAAATGTTTGTAAAGCTTCTTTGAGCTGGTGAATTGATTCATACTGGCGTCCACCCTCATAAATTTTATGAACAAGTATAGCCCAAATGTTTTCTGCAGGATTCATATCCGGACTCTTGGCTGGCCAAGGTAAAATAATGAAGTTGTTCTCATAAAACCATTTTTTAACGTTGTTAGCGGTGTGTATTGGCTCTCCATCTTGTTGGAAAATCCAGTTTTCTCCTCCAAGATCACACGCAAATGGCAAAATCTCACTGCTTAGTGTTTCAATATAATCTTTGTGAGTCTGCTTCTTACTTAGGAGCACTAAATTTGTCCTTCTACCATAGCCAACAGCTAGCCACATCATCACGCCACCACCACCAACTTGCCGAGAAGAGTACACTTCGTTTTCTTTCTCCAAACTGTGCCAATAATATTGATATCCATCTGGGCCGTCTAAATTAAATTTTTTCTCATCTGAAAAAAACTAAAGATAGCCATTCTGTAGTCCAAGACATATGGTTTTGAGCCCACTGTAGGCGTTCTGTCACGTGGTATTCCTTCCAGCATGGATGATGTTTTCTTTTCTTATATTGAAAGGGCTCTGAGTGCTTAATGTAGTTATAAATTCTCTGAGAAGTTTTTTAGTAATTCCTGTGTTTATTCGAACTCTGGGAATTGATGCTCCAGTTTTTTTCAGCTCAGTAAAAATTTTTCTTTGGTCTCTAAGCGAAAGTTTCTTTGGCCGGCCACTCTTTTTCTTTACGCCGTGGGCTTCAGGAGTAAGTAGAAAATCGCTGATGCTACTTTTGCTTATTAGAAGTAACCTACTAATTTCTCTGACTCCTTTATTAACATTTTTCAGAATTATAATCTGTCCTTTCTGGTAACCAGTTAGAGGAATTCCTCGTGGCATGGCGCATTCATCTCCAAGAAATTTAACTACGTAAAACCATCTTGTCAAGCACGTTAGCAATTGGCAAAATGCCAAATGTACATGTCTATGCAAAACTGGTATTCCACAAGAAACACCCACTTAGATAATTGCAGTTTTTGACCAGTGTCCGTCTATAATTTTTTTTAAAAAATATATTGTGCAAATGTATATCTTTTCTCTTTTCTGCATTTCCCTACATTAAAATTATAAATAATTGAATATTTTTATTTGTCTGTCAAAAATATGAAGATTGATAAGTATAAACATGTTAAAGAATTTTAATTGACATTTCCTATTAAACAAAGACGGGGTTTCAAAAAATTGTAATAAGTGTCCGTCTACTTTTTTTATGCAGTGTACCATGGAATTCTAGATATGTAGCTGCTTCATTTCAGTGACGCGAACTATTCATTTTGGAATGATGTTGCTTTACTCTTACAAATTTTCACCTATTTTAGATTTTTGTTCTTTACAGTGTGTGTTTAGATGTAACATTTAAATTGCAGGACCTCCCAAAAACGTTCTGAAAATGTGACGTGATAATCCAAATTATGTGAAATTTCGAACAATCATTCTTGATCTACATAAAATAATTTTAATAATTTTTACTAGTGTGCATAATGAATATTGCTCCTTTTAAAGGGACATAGAAAATAATTTCGTCAAATGAGAGTTTATCGACATATTTTTATTTATCCGCATTTTAATGCTTTTATGCTGCCTTCAAACAAATTGGAATTAACGTACATTATTAAGATGCTTACAAGCATGTTTTCTCTAGAAAAAAAAGGTGTATTAAACTAAATAATGTATTTACAGAACAACACAAACAACTTCCAATAACATTCTGTGATCATTCAAAATATTTCAACCTTTGTTCAAATATTTTGCCTTACAGTGAGTTATAATTTTTATTGGTTTATAGAATAACTGTGGCTAATGTACTGAGACGCAAAAAAGAATTTTGTACCATTGCGGTCATTAAATTGTATTATTTATGAGTAAATTCTAAAATGCTTACAATTCATTTAAAATAACGATTTGGTGCTAGTATTTATGAGTAATAACGAATTATAAAAAGGTTATGGGTTACAAGGAAATACATATATATACATAAATACACTGATATGTATAATTAGACAGATACAAAGCGCTCAACACCCCTCTTCGAGCGGTGAGCGGGGGTTGCACCTTGTTAAATTAGACAGATACAACAAGGTTTTATTGGGTCGGCAGTCCTTTCCCCCACAGAATCATATCTGGCAATGTAGCAAGTTCTTAATATAGATATACATATTAAATAGTATGATATAAATAAAAGTTATGCGATGAGTAATGATGAATTCAAAAAAGTTGTTGAGGTCTCTGATCTGCAGATCCACTAATTAAAATTATGTCTGCAAAGAACATTTTTATTAGCTTACGAATTGGAAAAGAACTGAACTACGCAAAAGACAAAGTAATTATAATTTTGTAAGGAGAACGTGTAGCCACAATTAACTAAATAATCGTTATATTAAAATAATCTATCATATTATTATTATTTATATTTATTTATTTATTTATTTATTTTTGGGCGTGGTGTTTTAGGAAAACATTTTGTCATGATTTCAGAATAAAATTATATTTCTATTTAAGTAATACTTAGTATTTCGAAATTATGACTTCGTCTCAAAGATATATCATAATTTACATTAAATTAGTTTTAACATGAGCGATGTGGCCAGGCGAGGAAATGAAATTTGGTCCGTGGCTTAACACGGCAAACGAAAACCGATTATTTGGCATGAAAAAGACATGGATGTTTCACATATCCGCTTTATAAAATAGGGTAGTTAAGATGTTAAATTTTTAACTCAATGGCAAAATATTGCCACTTAAACACAAATCCAAATTTAATTCTCGAGCTAGTCGGTTTTTTTTTTCCTTTTTTAAAATTTATACGATTTTCTTATCAGAAATGTGCAAAATAATTATTGATGTGTATCTTTAATGTCACCTTACAACGAAAAATGTATTAATTTCGACGAAAAATCTAGTTATTTCTACACATAATAGGATTTTAAAACATAGAAAATTATACCATATTTATATAAAAATAAATTAATTAATTAATACGAAAAGCCATACGTTGAATTAATTGTGAAATTAATTATTAATATTATTAATATTACTATTATTTTTTATTATTACTGAGTGTTTCTTTTTTCTACCCCTATGCATTCACATATATGTGTGAAAAACATGGCAATAACTAAAACTGTTTCCTGTTTATTTATTTTAATAGTAATGCATCAGAAACCAAGAACAGATATTAGTTAAATTATTTGAAAGTTGAATATATTTTGTTAGCAAACTAAAAAACTTCACGATTTTTTTTTATATGAATATGATTAGGAATATGATTAAATAATACTTTTAATTTGCATAATTTGACTATCTTGTTTAAAATAGATAATTATAGAATTATTTTATGTAAAATGGAATAATGATGATATTTTAAGTTGGAAAGAAATCAAATTTAGAGCATTATGTGATATTACTTATGGAAACAAACACAGAAATAAATACGAATACATATGACATTTTTTTTTTTTCGATGATTTCTTTATATACTGCATGTTACAGAATTTTCAATTTTACAAAATAAGATTTCTTTCTTTGTATTAAATATGCACAAGTTTTAATGGTATCCATATTTCCCTTCCCGTGAAATTTAACTTTAATAACCAGCACTTCACCAATTTCGCTTAAACGCAAAATTTTGTCTTGTTAATAATGATATTAACAAAACTTTTTATTTCAAAATTCTCTTAGCACATCATATTTCCACATATGCATCGGTATGCAACAAAAATATGAAATAAACTTTCTATTTTGAAACGGTACATCATGAGAATAATCCCTAGAAATGACCAGTTTTACGTATGGAATCGTTATAGGAAATTCAGTGCTTTCTCTTTCAATATGTCGTTCACGCAGAAGTCGCATAAATCTAAAGGGAAAAATCGAATGCCGCGTCTTCCGTCAACCGCGTAAGCGGATTATGGAAGAAAGATGTTGAGGTTTTTTGATTTTCCGGCAGACTACCTAATATAGGAAAGATTACGCCATCACATAGGTAAAAGGGAAGAAAAAAATCAAAAGTTGTAAGACCTTTTTTAAGACACAGTTTGTTTTAAACAAACGCATAAAAATAACAGTTATTTTTATTTTTTGTTTATTTAAAAACAACACATTTTCATCTTAAAACAATGAAAATGGCATGCAATGCTTTGGTGTATAGGGATAGAATAGTGTATTTGAATAGAACTTAAATAATAGTCATAAAAATGCTGATACGAACAAAAAAAAATATTTTTATTTATTGTTTTAATATTAAAGACGCATAAAATAACTGATATTCTAATAATCTTAATTAATTAAAAAGATTCAAGTTAATTAAAAAAACAAAAAGGAAAAAGATAAAAAAAGAAAAATCACCGCACTTTAGAATGTAGAAAAAGACGGGGAAAAAGAGCTAAAAACTCCATAGAAATAGCATGGGACGAAAACCAAAAAAAACTCAAAATGTCATGTGTGTTTAAAAAAAAAAGAAAAAAAAAAACGGCTCGCACCGGAAGTAATGAAGACATAAAATTGACTAGAAAAATACATCGAAGAGCGGGAACGGGCGGGCTGGGACATTGGTCCTGTCGTCCAGGGTTAATACGTCTCGCCTATATTGTAAAAAAATATGCAATTATATATATACATATACTAAGATTAAATTACCATAATATGAAACAAAGAAATAAAATTGCTAATTGCAATATGACAGTAATGCAAATTAAAATATGTTTCTTAGTTCAATTTACACTAGTTTTATGTAACGGTGCATTGTGGAGATTAAATTACCATAATATGAAACAAAGAAATAAAATTGCTAATTGCAATATGACAGTAATGCAAATTAAAATATGTTTCTTAGTTCAATTTACACTAGTTTTATGTAACGGTGCATTGTGGAATTCCACAAAAGATGTATCTTTTACAAATTAACTTTTTGAGAAATTTGTATGTGAAATGAAGTATTAAAATTGAAAAGAAAATGAACTTAGGCTAATAGTTGATAAAAAAAAAAAAAAAAAATTAAAGCAGGATAATCAAGTTGCTTACGCAAATTATATATGATATACATTTTAAAATGATATTTATGGATTTAGAGGATTTTCTATGATTCCTTTCTTATGTTTAGGTTTTAAATATTTTGTTGAAGTTTTCTTAGATTTAACAACAACAAATTATACTAAAATTAATATATTGTTTTTTTATTTTAAATACACCAAATACGAGTTATTGTGAGGCTATAATACGAGCTATAACATTTTTTATAACTTTTAAATAAAAGGTTCAATAAATACTTGTTATTGTAATTTTTTTAATTACTAAAATAAACCTATACACACTTTAATAATGAATAGATTTTTTAATCAATAACTTCAAGTAATTTATAGAAAAAAAAAAAATGTTTTACTTTAAGAAGAATGATGCTAAAAAAAAAAAAAAAATCTTCAATGCAAAAAGCTTACACTTTTTTCAAAATAAAAACAAAACAAAACAAAAAAAAAAAAACAGAATAAATTTATTTTAGTTTTAAAAAAAAAGTTATTATTTAAATCTAAAGGAAAAAATTATAAATAATTGACTGATTTTTTAAAAAATTATTACCTAAGTAATTGATACAAGAAAGCGTAAATTATACAAAATATTGCGTAGATTTGTAACCAATTAGTTTTATTGCTTAATTAACATCTATATCATATTTTTCTAATGTGGACTAGTTACAAGTTTTGTCGAAACGTACAGTTGTGACGTAGGTGTTATTTGATTGGTTTAATCTAGTTTCGATTGATCAAAATCAAATCATATATTCGGTTGATATACTTATAGATTTCAGCAACAAAATTTAATCTAATACATTTCAATTGCATATTTTCTTAAATAAATTGAAAAGAATATTAACTTTTCTGTTAAAACACATGCTCAAAATCTAATATTTAAAAGCATATTTGAAAAATGTTTTTAGACAGCATTTTGGTTCGAAGGGACGGTGGAATCGTCATCTATTGTTTGAAATCGAAGTTATCATATTAAGCTACATTTTAAAAATACAGTTCTAAATAAATTTTAAAAGCAAAAATTATTATTATTATTATTATTTATTTTTAGATATTTCTTTTTAATTAAGTGAACATTATTATTATTTTTTTGTAGATACATTTATTAATTATGGAATTACTGATGTGTATGGTTATATGATAATTTAATAATAGAAATAATTGACTTTTAGTGTAATAATAATTTAAGTCTAAAATTTCTTAACTTAGCAGCGGAAAAAAAATTATAATGCAAATATCAATTATTTTTATAAATACCTCTTATTTAAAAAAAAAAAAAAAAAGAAAGAAAAGAAAAGAAAGAAAGAGAGAGAGAGAGAGAGAAACTGAAATTTACCATAAGATTTTTCTGAAAATCCTATTACGTTTATAGGTACTATCAGGCAGACATTCTGCCCAGGGAAAGCTAATAGTTCATGATTTTTATTGTAGTTTCAATAATCAGTAGTTAACACTGAATTGTAGACATTATCTTCATGTAATATTAGGTTTCGTCTAGGTCGCAATAGTAAGATATAAAAATTATGTTTCGAATCATATAGCAATCATTTTTCATCAAAATGTCCTTTTATTTTTATTTATTTATTTATTTATTTATTTTTAAGTTTGGAATAAATTATTTGTATTTATTAGTAGTAGCTAATATTTTAATTTTAATTCATTTTTTGATTATATACGATTTTATCATATGCATTCATTTTAAAATATTCTGCATTTTAAAATATTCAATTTTTTGTCAGTCACTGTTTAACTGCACTACATTCTACTACCAACGGTAATTTCGGATATGCAATAGGAATATTGTTTATGCTTCATGAAGAAGAAGCAGCATATGGGAATATATAAATTTTATCAACATTTTCATTTAGACAATAAAATGTTATTCATGGTTTTATGGTAAAAATAATATTCATTACTTGGAAAAAAAAATCTAATTAGGTCAAATAGAAAAGATAACTTATCTCTAGATTATTATTAACTTTTTTAACGTAAAACTTTTATAATTTAGGTTTAAAACACAACTCTTGAAAACCTATTTTGCACTCCTGCTCAAAAGTATAGCAAGATTTGCAAATGAGTGTTTTTTCTCAATTTAAAAATTTATCTCTCGACGAAATGTTTTCAAAAATTGCGTATTTAAAGAGATAAATCTTCCTCAGGTTGTTCAGGGACGATTGGTTTAAGACAATATTTAGAAGGGCCGGTAAAAAATTGAGCAAAATCAATAATATTTGTGATTACCCTATAACATTAATTAAAGGGAATGTTCTGTAACTTTAGAATATTTTAATATAAACCTAGTATACTTTATGAAGGAAATTGTGTGTTGATAGTATGTTAAATAATGGAGATATACGCATTTATTTAAAAAAAAAAAAAAAATCAGCATGCTTTTTATTTATAATAATTATAAGATAAAAAAAAAATTATAAACCATGTTTTTAAATTTTCTGTTGAATCATATAAACGCTACTGAAGGCAGCCGGAATCCCAGCAATTGGATAAAAGTATTAAAAAAATTCCTTGCTATCGTCTTTTGAGCTATATAAAAGTTTTAAATGGCAATCTAGCCGGGAAGTTAGTTAAAAGTTGATTGCAAGCTTTGTACTGGAAACGCTGCCGAAGGCAGCAGGGTCCCGAAGCAATTGGATAAAAATATTTTTAAAAAGCATTTTCACCGTATTCTGAAGTATTCCGAAAGTTTCAAATGTCTAGCTACTCGGGAAGTTAGTTAAATAAGTATTCTGTTGAATCATATTGTGACGATGAGATTGATGTATTTGTACTTATCTCTCACATCGTTGATTTAATTTCATTAATTATTAAATTTTCGTCACACTACTAAATTACTTTAAACGCGTTGTGTTTTACAATTACCCAGGTTCCCCAACAATAGCCAAAGTTTGTGCAATGAACTTGCACCCTAGAATCTATGTGCCAGCCCTGTTGTGCTTTTTACCCAATGTAGGTGTAAAAAAAATGATTTTTTTCTACATTATGGTCTATGGCAGCCTCTGTCCCACCATAACCAACTTTAAACTTACCTAAATCATTATGCATAGACAGAGACTCTCATAATCCCATCCTTTAAATATTATAAATGAAAAATAATATTAAATAATAGGAAATAAACAAATACATACTGGGCAATTTGCCTCCCCCCCCCTACAAAAAAAATATAAATACAAAAAAAACTAGTTGGCATAGGTGGACTCTGCTCAGTTCCCCATCATATTTATGTTCTGAGAAATTTCTAGTGCGAGACATATTACTAGTGGATCTGCAGATCAGGAGCCTCAACGTCCTATTTGCATCAGACATTATTCAATAGGTCATTTTTATTTATTCCTTATTATATAATAGTATATATAGATTCGATAGACTTATTACCAAAATCAAATACATTCCTGAGGGGGGCGGCAGCCCCCCTCAAACCCCTTTGTATCTCTCTTTGTATACCTATTTGTATATGATATAAAGTGTTACGAAATTGTAAATAATTGCATTTATTTTTGTATAAATTCTTTCAAAAAGGTTTAGTAAGTTGATAAAATGCTAATTTTGTGCCTTTATAGTCGTTTTAGCGTTAAAATAGCCAAATTTTCCTTTAAAAACGCATTAAAAAGCTCCTATAAGGGAAGAAATAAATTTGGCGCCAAATTTGGCGACTATTTCCCTCCTTGGCGATTTTTTTGGCGATCTTGGCGAGAAAATCCTTATTAGGGATATACCAAATATGGAAGCTCTAATCTCATTGGCTGATGTGATACGCGAATTTTCCAGAACAGTCTGTTTTCGATAAAAAATTATAAAAGGAGCATTATTTTCGCCAAGGCGGTCAGTCTCAGATCTATATCAGTTTCGTCAAATGCTTGCTCAATGGGCTCATGAATATGTGTACCAAATTGCAAGTGAATAGCGTTATTTTGGGGGCCGCTATCGCGGTACATACAAATTCTTCCCATAGGCCGTAATGGTAAAAAAAGCTTTGGCGTGTCCCTGTACACGAACTTACAAATGGAACGCACACCGAAAACTATACAGCTAATTTCGTGGGCATCATGAACATGTGTACAAAATTTCAAGTCAATAGCGTGTTTTTTGCGGCCGCTATCGCATGACAGACAGACAGACAGACGGAATCCAAAATCCTTTTGAGTCTCCACAGAGGGCCTCCATTCACATTTCGGCAAAAATTGGAAGTCAATAGCTTGATTTTTGCGGTGGCTATCGCGGTACATACAGATTCTTCCCATAGGCCGTAATCATAAAAAATCTTTGGCGTGTCCCTGTACACGAACTACAAATGGAATACACACCTAAAACTATACAGCTGATTCAGTTGGGCTCATGAACACGTGTACCAAATTGCAAGTCAATAGCGTGATTTTTGTGGCCGCTATCGCGGTACATACAAATTCCTCCCATAGGCCGTAATGATAAGAAAAACTTTGGCGTGTCCCTGTACACAAATTACAAATGGAATACACACCCAAACTATACAGCAGATTTCGCGGGGCACATGAACACGTGTACCAAATTGCAAGTCAACAGCGTGATTTTTGTGGCCGCTATCGTGATACATATAAATTTCTCCCATAGGCCATAATGATAAGAAAAACTTTGGCGTGTCCCTGTATACGAACTACAAATGGAATGCATACCAAAAACTATACAGCTGATTTCGTGGGGCTCATGAACATGTGTACCAAATTTCAAGTAAATAGCGCTTTTTTGGCGGCCGCTATCGCGCGACAGACAGACAGACAGACAGACAGACACAGCCCAAAACCGTTTTGAGTCTCAACAGAGGGCCTCCACTGACGTTTCGGCAATAATGTTAAAAGAAATCAATTTGACCAAAGCTTCATACAGTGACAGAATGAAATCCCCGCCTAATAGGCTATCCACCGTTCACTTTGATGTATTTATCTTATTCTAATCTATTAATTTATTTTATCGGGGTCAATTCCGTTGTTTAGTTTTCATGCTACTATTTCCAATGCAATAATCCTCAAATTCATATTTATATGAAAAATTTACAATTTCGCTATGTTGATAAAATCGTAAATTACGAATAATTTACGAAATTTTCTTATTAGAATATTTGTATTCAATCATGTTCAAACAAATATCATAAACGTAATTTTGAAGTTGTCTAACGTATTTAGGATCCTCAAAATGGAAGTTTATGCTCAATTTTGCTTCATTCTGACATGTTAAATAAATCGTAAATTCCAAATAACTTAAGAATTTTTTAAATTGGAAAAATCATAGTCTATGATATTAATGCTAGTATCCTAAATATTATTTCGAAAGTGGTTTGACATCTTTACGATGAAAATATCCCTCAAGATTGACGTTTATGTGAAATTTTACTCTATTCAGCCATGTTAAGAAATTCGTAAATTTCCAATAACTTACGAAATCTTTATATTGGAAAATTCATAGTCATTAATATTCATGCCAGTGTCCTAAATAATGTTTCAAAAGTAGTCTGACATCTTTACGATGAAAATATCTCTCAAAATTGACGTTTATGTGAAATTTTCCCCTATACTGCCATGTTAAGAAATTCGTAAATTTCCAGTAACTTGCGAAATTTTCAAAGTAGCATATTTATAGTTACTGATGTTCATTCCGGCATCAAAACTGATATTTTAAAACTGGTCTGACATTTTTACAGTAAAAAGTTTTCATTTAATGCACGTTTAAGTGATTTTTTGTCCTATTCTCCCATGTTAAGAAAATCGTAAATTTCGAATAACTTACGAAGTTTTAAAAATCGAATGTTGCAAATGAATAGGGTTCTTGCCAGTGTCGAAATTAATATTTTAAAACTGATCTGACCTCTCTGCGACAATTTGTTCTTGAGATATCGTGTACACAGACTAACAAACAGACTGACACACTAACAGACTAACAGACTAACAGACACCCTACAGACAGACACCATAGAAATTTTGTCATTTTCGGATTCCTCACACCTGAAAACGTGTAGAAAAGTCAAAAAACCGAGGTCGAAATTTTTCACGATTGCCTAAGTTCCCCATACCTATAGTATGATGGGGAACTAAAAATTAAAATTGTAGCCTGTGTTGAGAAATGGGAACTTTAACTGTCTCATATCCAATATAAATAATATTTATTTTATTAACTAATCAAATCCATACTAAAATATCTAATTTCCAAATTCACTTTTATTTTTCTTTCTAGACAAATAATTCACTCAACACAGACTACTAAAATTGCCCTTAAAAATTGAAAGATATATATTCTTTTTATCTAATAACTTATAACACAGTGTTGTGAGATGCTGTCTGATAATTTAAATAAACCTCTATGAGTGAAGGGTTACTTTAAACCTTCATTACCTTAATTATATTCTTTTCTACTAAACATCTAACTCTCATCTAAATTTAATCACAAACAACAGCTCACATCATAAGGAAATGTATAGCTTATTACTAAATTAAACTTTCACTACTTTACATAAATTCTTTCCAAATCCTTAGTATTACAAAAACTAGTTGGCATAGGTGGACTCTGCTCAGTTCCCCATCATATTTATGTTCTCAGAAATTTCTAGTGCGAGACATATTACTAGTGGATCTGCAGATCAGGAGCCTCAACGTCCTATTTGCATCAGACATTATTCAATAGGTCAGTTTTATTTATTCCTTATTATATAATAGTATATATTGATTCGATCGACTTATTACCAAAATCAAACACATTCCTGAGGGGGGCGGCAGCCCCCCTCAACCCCCCGTTGTATCTCTCTTTGTATACCTATTTGTATATGATATAAAGTGTTACGAAATTGTAAATAATTGCATTTATTTTTGTATAAATTCTTTCAAAGAGGTTTAGTAAGTTGATAAAATGCTAATTTTGTGCCTTTATAGTCGTTTTAGCGTTAAAATAGCCAAATTTTCCTTTAAAAACGCATTAAAAAGCTCCTATAAGGGAAGAAATAAATTTGGCGCTAAATTTGGCGACTATTTCCCTCCTTGGCGATTTTTTTTGGCGATCTTGGCGAGAAAATCCTTATTAGGGATATACCAAATATGGAAGCTCTAATCTCATTGGCTGATGTGATACGAGAATTTTCCAGAACAGTCTGTTTTCGATAGAAAAGTATAAAAGGAGCATTATTTTCGCCAAGGCGGTCAGTCTCAGATCTATATCAGTTTCGTCAAATGCTTGCTCAATGGGCTCATGAATATGTGTACCAAATTGCAAGTGAATAGCGTTATTTTGGGGGCCGCTATCGCGGTACATACAAATTCTTCCCATAGGCCATAATGGTAAAAAAAATTTGGCGTGTCCATGTACACGAACTTACAAATGGAATGCACACCGAAAACTATACAGCTAATTTCGTGGGCATCATGAACATGTGTACAAAATTTCAAGTCAATAGCGTGTTTTTTGCGGCCGCTATCGCATGACAGACAGACAGACAGACGGAATCCAAAATCCTTTTGAGTCTCAACAGAGGGCCTCCATTCACATTTCGGCAAAAATTGGAAGTCAATAGCTTGATTTTTGCGGTGGCTATCGCGGTACATACAGATTCTTCCCATAGGCCCTAATCATAAAAAATCTTTGGCGTGTCCCTGTACACGAACTACAAATGGAATACCCACCTAAAACTATACAGCTGATTCCGTTGGGCTCATGAACACGTGTACCAAATTGCAAGTCAATAGCGTGATTTTTGTGGCCGCTATCGCGGTACATACAAATTCCTCCCATAGGCCGTAATGATAAGAAAAACTTTGGCGTGTCCCTGTACACAAATTACAAATGGAATACACACCCAAAACTATACAGCAGATTTCGCGGGGCACATGAACACGTGTACCAAATTGCAAGTCAATAGCGTGATTTTTGTGGCCGCTATCGTGATACATATAAATTTCTCCCATAGGCCGTAATGATAAGAAAAACTTTGGCGTGTCCCTGTATACGAACTACAAATGGAATACATACCAAAAACTATACAGCTGATTTCGTAGGGCTCATGAACATGTGTACCAAATTTCAAGTAAATAGCGCTTTTTTGGCGGCTGCTATCGCGCGACAGACAGACAGACAGACAGACACAGCCCAAAACCGTTTTGAGTCTCAACAGAGGGCCTCCACTGACGTTTCGGCAATAATGTTAAAAGAAATCAATTTGACCAAAGCTTCATACAGTGACAGAATGAAATCCCCGCCTAATAGGCTATCCACCGTTCATTTCGATATATTTATCTTATTCTAATCTATTAATTTATTTTATCAGGGTCAATTTCGTTGTTTAGTTTTCATGCTACTATTTCCAATGCAATAATCCTCAAACTCATATTTATATGAAAAATTTGCAATTTCGCTATGTTGATAAAATCGCAAATTACGAATAATTTACGAAATTTTCCTATTAGAATATTTCTATTCAATCATGTTCAAACAAATATCATAAACGTAATTTTGAAGTTGTCTAACGTATTTAGGATCCTCAAAATGGAAGTTTATGCTCAATTTTGCTTTATTCTGACATGTTAAATAAATCGTAAATTCCAAATAACTTACGAATTTTTTAAATTGGAAAAATCATAGTCTATGATATCCATGCCAGTATCCTAAATATTATTTCGAAAGTGGTTTGACATCTTTACGATGAAAATATCCCTCAAGATTGACGTTTATGTGAAAGTTTGCTCTTATTCAGCCATGTTAAGAAATTCGTAAATTTCCAATAACTTACGAAATCTTTATATTGGAAAATTCATAGTCATTAATATTCATGCTAGTGTCCTAAATAATGTTTCAAAAGTAGTCTGACATCTTTACGATGAAAATATCTCTCAAAATTGACGTTTATGTGAAATTTTCCCCTATACTGCCATGTTAAGAAATTCGTAAATTTCCAGTAACTTGCGAAATTTTCAAAGTAGCATATTTATAGTTACTGATGTTCATTCCGGCATCAAAACTGATATTTTAAAACTGGTCTGACATTTTTACAATAAAAAGTTTTCATTTAATGCACGTTTAAGTGATTTTTTGTCCTATTCTCCCATATTAAGAAAATCGTAAATTTCGAATAACTTACGAAGTTTTTAAAATCGAATGTTGCAAATGAATAGGGTTCTTGCCAGTGTCGAAAGTAATATTTTAAAACTGATCTGACCTCTCTGCGACAATTTGTTCTTGAGATATCGTGTACACAGACTAACAAACTAACGGACTGACCCACTAACAGACTAACACACTAACAGACTAACAGACTAACAGACTAACAGACACCCTACAGACAGACACCATAGAAATTTTGTCATTTTCGGATTCCTCACACCTGAAAACGTGTAGAAAAGTCAAAAAACCGAGGTCGAAATTTTTCACGATTACCTAAGTTCCCCATACCTATAGTATGATGGGGAACTAATAAAGTTCAGATCCCATCAACTTTTAAGTCTATGGTGTTGTTAAGGCTCAAGAAGACAGAGTCTCTTTACCAACATTTCAAAAACTTTATTCATTATAAACACTGTTGGTAAATTAATTAAAGTCTTAATCTTCTGTTAAAATAACAAATCACTTTTAGTCTTTCAAATTGCCCTACAAACTACATTTAATAACAATTTTACTAAATGCAAAGTCTACTAATAGAAAGACACAAATACATATAAAGAAATAATAAAAATAATATTTACCACCTTTACTTTGTAGTCTGGGAATATCAGGGGCTGACTGGAGGTCCCATTATTTTTACTGTTGACACGACTAAGACTTTTCTCGCGGTATTATTTCCTAGAAGATTATTCTTATTAATTCTGGATTTCGCGAGAAATTCCTTTGGCCATAATTTTTCACCCGGATGGCTTTTCTCCTGTATGAGTGAAGACCTATAGGTCGGTCAGCACTATTTTAACAGCTTGAACTCGTAGAAACACAAAAACTCCAATACATCACTTATTTGAGGAAATTTCTTTACGCATCTACTACTTTATTTTGTAGATGTCTGTTTAGGCTAATCCTTTCCGTAAATCCTTTAGAGCACAAGACGCACAGTTTAAGGGAAATGCCTGTCGAAACTTCTTTAATCACTTTTGGTACCCGCTACACTCTCTTTGTCCAGTATCACCCGCTCAATTTTCTTCACTGAAATGCCCTTGTTGATGTGCTTGAAGCTGCTGCCTTGGGTTTAGGCTGTGGTTTCGGGCTTCCAGGTCTAGGAAAACATGCTATTACTTTCAGGGGTAGCTACCTCTCCACTTTCTTCAAAGAAACTTCTAATGGCAATATTATAATCCCAACACGTCGCATGTACGTAATGCTCTGCACGAACGGCATCAGCACCTGTCACTTTACAAAGTTCAGTAATTAGATGACCACGATCTTGGTCCGCCATATTTTGTGAATAGTTTGTGTTTTCTTCTACTTCCTTTAATCAATTTTTATATCTTGCATGGTTGAATTTTCTACTCAAGCTGTTGTAAATAATTAGATCTCACTTCAAAGCTATGAAGTTCCCTTTGGTGAAAAAGGGGGCACACAAGGGCCCCAGCCAGGGCTTACGCCCTTTAAGGCCGACACGTACTGTTACTTGCCCTCTCTGCGGCCTCCACTCTTCGCGTTCTGCCCACGTTTTTTTTCTTTTTCCCGCCTTCAACTCGGCGTCCCTTTTTCCCCCGTTGCCATAACACTAAACACCTCTTTAAAAAACTCTCTCATACCACTGACACGCCTTGCTTTTTCGTAAAATGCGAGGAGTCACTTTTATCACCGACAGAGCTTGAGAAGGATCGCTTTTTCTACCCACCTGAGATCCAAGGTCACAATTCCCCCCTCACATACTCGAGATAACAAGAGTTTTAGAAATTGATACCTCCTAAGGGAAAGAGAATTTAGAAATAGCTTTTTATCCTGTTATTTTTTTCGCATGACTGAGTGATTTTACTCTAGGGATTTCTTTATTTTTTCCATTACTTTATTAAATTATCTTTTTATGTCCTAAATTAATACAGTTGAGGAAAAAACTCCTCAACAATATGAACGCTGCCGAAGGCAGTAGGGACCTGAAACAGTTGACTAAAAGTATTAAAAAAGTGTATTGCTACCGTGTTCTGAGCTATCCTGAAAGTTTAAAATATCTAGCTAGTCGGGAAGTTAGTGAAAAATCGATTGCAAGCTTTGTACTGGTAACGCTGCCGAAGGCAGCAGGAACCCGAAATAGTTGGCTAAAGGTATTAAAAAAAATGCATTTTCACCGAGTTCTTAACTATTCTGATAGTTTCAAATGTCTAGGCATTCGGGAAGTTAATTAAATAAATTTGCTGTCGAATAATATAAGCGCTGCCGAAGGCAGTGGGACCTGAAATAGTTGAGTAAAATTGTTAGAAAAATGTATTGTCACCGTGTTATGAACTGTCCTGAAAGTTTCAAATGTCCAGATAGTCGGAAAGTTAGTGAAAAATCGATTGCAAGCTTAGTACTGATAACGTTGCCGAAGGCAGCAGGAACCCGAAACAGTTGGCTAAAGGTATTTAAAAAATGCATTTTCACCTTGTTCTGAACAATTCTGAAAATTTCAAATGTCTAGCTAGTCAGCAAGTTAGTTAAATAAATGTTCTGTCGAATTATATAAGCGCTGCCGAAGGCAGCGGGACTTGAAATAGTTGACTAAAATTATTAGAAAAATGTATTGTCACCGTGTTGTGAGCTGTCCTGAAAGTTTCAAATGTCTAGCTAGTCGGAAAGTTAGTGAAAAATCGATTGCAAGCTTTGTACTGATAACGCTGCCGAAGGCAGCAGGAACCCGAAACATTTGGCTAAAGGTATTAAGAAAATGCATTTTTACCGTGTTCTGAACTATTGTGAAAGTTTCAAATGTCTAGCTAGTCGGAAAGTTAGTTAAATAAATTTTCTGTCGAATCATATAAGCATTGTCGAAGGCAGCGGGACTTGAAATAGTTGACTAAAATTATTAGAAAAATGTATTGTCACCGTGTTGTGAGCTGTCCTGAAAATTTCAAATATCTAGCTAGTCGGAAAGTTAGTTAAAAATCGATTGCAAGATTTGTCCCTGACAAACACACAAACAAACCCACAAAAAAAACAAGAATCGAAGTTAATAAAAAAAAAAAAACATGGTAAAATACAGAGTTTTGAACGAAAATTGTTCCCGTTTTCAAATAAATAGAAAAATTCTTATGAAACAATATGCTGCAAACATAATACAAACATCTTAAATATCTCATGATACATGAATATTTTTATGAAAAACGTTTTAACTGCACATGTGTGAAAGATACAAAAATTTTTATTTCACAGGTTGAAAGCTAGATATATTGGGCAACGTTTGTCAAAAGTTCATTTAAATGGATTAAAAATTAAGCAACATGTAGCAAAAGAACGAGCTAGATTTTAGGTATTTTCCAAGAGTTGAAATAAGGGGTATTTCACATGCCGCATAATTCATTTGAATGTCCAATTATTTCAATGACGCTCTAAGAGTACATTTTTGTAAAAAAAAAAAAAAAAAAAAAAAAAAAAAAAAAAACTTATAAACTTGTAAATCTAACATATTTTTGTTTATTTACTAAGATTTGTGAGATCATAAGGGTTTTTTCACAAAAACAGAACTTTTGAAAAGTGATTGAAATAATTGTATCTTCAAATTAATTACTCAACATATGAAAAATCCCTTAAGAAATATCAACTCTTGGAAAAAACCTAAAATCTAGCTAGTTCTTTTTTGACAATTTGTTTAGTTTTTAATTTATTCAAATGATCTTTTGACAAAAATTGCCCAATATATGTAGCTTTCAACTAATGTAATTACATTTTTTCTATCTTTCGTGCATGTGCAAGGAAAACGATTTTTTATATAAATGTTCATATTTCATGAGATATGAATGATATTTGAATCCGATTGCACTATACTGTTTCAAAAATGTTTTTCCATTTTATCTGAAAGTATGAATAATTATCGTTTAAAACTCTGTATATTGTAAATATTTTTTTTTTCTTTTTGAGTTTTAAAATAAATGTTTATATGTTAACTAGCTATCGTCATGTAAATCCATCTATTAATTGTACTGGGTCTATATTAACATATTCCAAAGTTACAGATCATTTTGTCCTTTAATGATACAGGTTGATCACAAACATTATTGATTTTGCTCAATTTGTTGTTCATTTGCTCATTTGCCCCCCTACATGTTCTATTAATCTAATCTTCCTTGAAAAATATGAAGAAGGCCCAGTTCTTTAAATGTCCAATGTTTAAAAACATTTCATTGATAGATGAGTTTTTAACTTTAAAGAACTTATTTTTTGCAATCCTTTTTAAGCATTTGAGCAAGAGTGTATAGCTAAAATATTAAAATATAATGATGTTCTGTGTAAAAGAAAGATTTGCTGTGCAAGCTTTCATATTAGAAGAGTCTTATATGAAATTTTTGCCTCTGTCATTTTTACAAAAATTGAAGAAAAAATGTAATAATTTTTAAAAATATGTATAAAACAATTTCATATTTACAGTTGAAGTAATTTAACAATAACAAGTTTAATTCATTCATTCATTTATACCAAAAATTGCTTTAAAAGCTTTTTAATATTTCAATTTTAGATAATAATAATTCACTAGTAATAATTTTCTAATTATTGAGAATAAAAAACAAATTTCATGTGTCTTACTTTATCATGATTAAATATGTAACGATCATAAAATAACACGTTTTGTTTTTCCATCACAAAATCTATCTGACATTATGAAAAAATAATATATCATTCAATAACTTATTTCATTTCTATCATAAATGTAATTAACGATTACTTTGTTTGCAGGCATTCATCTGCGACTAATTAGATTTCATTTTTTACAGTTTCTGCATCACTATTTATTCATTGCAGAGAATTGTTACAAATGATCCATAGAAATGTATTTGTAATATAATGAGTAATCAATAAAAAAGATGAAACCATTGATAAATATTTGGCTGAACATTTTATGTTAGCTAATGAATCGGATACAATTATTATTATATTTTTTAACATTACTTTTTTTATAATATATATTTTGCAATAATTTGTATAGGATAATGTGTTTTTCAATGAATGTTTTGAAATTAATGAATCTGTAATGAAATATAATTATACTATCTAGCGATATCTTAGCAGAAGTATTATTAGAACTGTTGTGTTTTGCTTATTATTTTTTTTACATAGAGCGAATTTCTAGAATAATATTTCTATAATACAATAAATTTGATGTGCATACATTTTATATGCATACATAAGTATCATTTCCAGCAAAATTGTTATGAAGAGAAAATTGTATTTTTACAAGCATGCACATGCACAATCCTCCTATAATTGTGTCCTTAGTGTTTACTAAATATGTGTAAAATTAAGGTAACATATTCTTTTCTCCAATCAATAGCCCATTTTCTTAATGTTGATGATTGCTCTATTGGTTAAGTTTGGTAAATTTCCATCGGTTTAATTTCAACAATTTTTTAAATTCCCTGTTTCAAACGTTTTAAATATTTATTTTATCACAATTCTGTATTATATATTTATTTTGTGCATGTTTCAACGTGAGAAAATAAAATGTTATAATAGAATTCTCCGTTTTAATATTATTATCATTATTATTAATATTTCCAGTTAAAATTATCATTATAGCTATTAACAGCTTCACATAATTGTTAATGATTTATTTATTTTTTTATTTTTTTACAGTTAAAACAAACATTACTCTGATTTTCATGAAAATTGTCTTTATTAAAAGGCAAAAAATGAAGGAGATTTAACCTATTATCGGTACACAATTTTTGAACATATTAGAAACTCGTGGGCTACAATAAAACAGGGCCTGAATATTCTCAAAAAATTATTTCAAAACTTATGACTTACAATTCAGAACAGACTTTACAAAAATCTTTTTTTTTCTATTATTAACTTGCTTAATAATTTTATTGACTTTTGTAAAATTTAAAACTATGTTAATACCCAAATAATAATAATAAAAATCTATGTAAAATTTATCAGTAATCATTTTTTAAACATGGGAATTCATGGAATTCTGCAAGTATGTTCCCTAAAATTTCTTCAAAACTGTTTATTTTCTTTTTCCTCTTTTTTTTTTTTTCCCGAAAAATGATTAAATTGGAAAATTTCAATTATTCATTATTAGGAATGACTTTAATATTTAATAGTTCAAAAATTAGAATATTTTAATAATTTTCAAGTTTAAATTATCAGACTACGTTAATTAGAATATTTTTAAAATGGTTCAGATATTTCTATAACAATAATTCAAGAATATTCTTAAATTAGACATAATGACAAATTAAAAAAAAAGATTGTTTTAAAATATTTTATTTTAGTATAAAACTTTTTAGTATACACTAAGCAACCAAAAAAAAAAAAAAAAAAAAAAACGCACTTGGATATTTTCAATTTTTCTTTCTGTAATCGCTAATTTTGTTGTTTCAAGAGTAAAGTTTTGAACAGATTTTATTACGTTGTGTTCCGTGTGCAATTTAGGACTGAGCCAAGTGTTAAAAACAAAAACATTCAATCATTAAATTTATTTCTTTACTTATTTTTATTTCATATTATTTCACGCGCACTTTTTATTTCCTAATTCAAAATTATTAAAAAAAACCTTTTTCGATATCGCTTGTAACGATACTGATTATTATTAATTTTCTTTTCTTTTTCTTTCAATAATAATAATAATAATAATAAAAAAGATTTTGATGAAATTCTGGCAAAAGCAGAATTTAGTTTAGGACGGAGGACTATTATTTTTTTCTTTTTTCAAATTAAAACATCGCTTTCAAATTATTCAATTATATTTTAGAAAGTCTTTATTCATCAACCTTAATTAATTTTAGAAAATTTGGAGTGGAAGGATGATTTTATAACAACGATGTGAAAAATACCAGAGCCGGGAATCGAACCCGGGCCTTCCGCTTAACGCGCGGATGCTCTGCCACGGAGCTACCCTGGGTGATAACAAGTTAGGCATTTCTCACATAATATTCATTGGAAAGGTCACCGAGTCTGCAAACGCAGGTATATCAAGTGACATAATTAATCGTGGCACAACTCCAATAAACCACGAAATTCTAATTTAGAAAGTCTTTATTCATCAACCTTAATTAATTTTAGAAAATTTGGAGTGGAAGGATGCTTTTATAACAACTATGTGAAAAATACCAGAGCCGGGAATCGAACCCGGGCCTTCCGCTTAACGCGCGGATGCTCTGCCACTGAGCTACCCTGGGTGATAACAAGTTAGGCATTTCTCACATAATATTCATTGGAAAGGTCACCGAGTCTGCAAACGCAGGTATATCAAGTGACATAATTAATCGTGGCACAACTCCAATAGACCACGAAATTCTAATTTAGAAAGTCTTTATTCATCATAGTTTTTCACATAGTTGTTATAAAATCATCCTTCCACTCCAAATTTTCTAAAATTAATTAAGGTTGATGAATAAAGACTTTCTAAATTAGAATTTCGTGGTCTATTGGAGTTGTGCCACGATTAATTATGCCACCTGCGTTTGCAGACTCGGTGACCTTGCCAATGAATATTATGTGAGAAATGCCTAGCTGGTTATCACCCAGGGTAGCTCAGTGGTAGAGCATCCGCGCTTTAAGCGGAAGGCCCGAGTTCGATTCCCGGCTCTGGTATTTTTCACATAGTTGTTATAAAATCATCCTTCCACTCCAAATTTTCTAAAATTATTCGATTATATTTTCGATAAATTTTAGATTTCGACAAATGTCCAACTATCGAAATCGACAACGCAAAAATCCCAGATTGAAACTAATAGGCCCTCAGTCCTAATAATAATAAATAAAAGTAAATTTTATTTAAATGTAATTTTTTTAATGTAAAATTAAAACAAATTTTTAAATTATGATTTTCCAATATTTTTTTTCACAGAAGATTTCCAAAATATCAGTAATTTCATAAAAATAAATAAATAAAAATATCATTATTGTTTATAAAATAAATTTCTTAATATTTTGAGAATATTTTTTTCTTTAAAAGAAAATTATTCTCTAGAGGTCATGTGTCTCAATAATAATAATAATAATAATAATAATATTATTAAAGAAATGATTTTTAAAATGACCAACCGGCTCAATCAGAAGAATAGTTTGATTTATTTTTTCTCAACAAGTGACCCCCATTTTGAAACAAGATTACTGATAAAATCTGTAAATAAACTTGGTGGAGACATTAATGTTGGTTATGTACACATAGAATTTTATCAGATCTATTCATAAATACCTATTTCATGTGAATTTGAAAATTTCAAGTGGTTGACACTTGCAAACAAGTTGGCGTATCATGTTCACCAACGAACATAAGAAATGTATTTCTAAGATAAGTCTACTGTTCAAATTTGGTTTAAATTAATCATTTGAAAAGTTAACATAATGTCAAATTTTTTAGTAGTTTGTACTTAAAAAAGGAAGCGGCAGATAATGGTGGCCAAAGAACCCCTAAAAGTCATTTTTAAGATAAATTTTCTGTCCAACTTTTATTGGAAATGACGAAAACAGAATTTTAAAAGTTATCGTGATTACAAATTTTCAAGTGCTAGCGTAATTCCAATGGGCTGCGGCTTAGACACACAATGGTAGACTCAGTTGCCCATAAAACTCATTCACGTTATCTGATAGATAAATTTATTGTATAACTTTGGTTCAAATTCAGTATATTAAATGTTATCTTGTTGACAAATTTCCCCGTAAATGGTCTATGTACAAATAAAAATTTAAACGAATCCTACGCTTTTTTACAGTGTGAAATATTTAAATGGCAGACACTTGGAAACAAAATGGCTGAGTGACTTTGTTGACGGATTGATGCAAAATACTTATAAAAGAAGTCTACTGTCAAAATTTCGTTTGACTTCGAAAGTTATCGGCATGACAAACCTTCCACTATCCATTTATATATAGAGAGAGAGAGACAGAAATATAAATAGATAAATAAAATGAGTGACTAGAACAAGTCTATAAAACAAAATACATTTAAAGTTTCGGAAAAGGCAGCTTTAATACGATTAGGTTTCATATTAGCAATGTACTTGGTAAAATCATCATTAGATCTTTTCGACCAGTGCAAAAATTATTAGTATTGATTAGTGTAAAATGGATATTTGCATGTGTTAAATATATATTTGTGAACATGTTTTTCATATTTAAATTCTTAATGGTTCTTTATATAAATGAATTTACAATTGTCATAAGCCTAAAATTTTCGAGGCCTTCACCTCTTTTATTCATATAGGTAAAAGTTCTATTATTAGAGACTTTTTGACATTTAAACTGTGAAAAGACGTTTTTTAATACATTATCCGTGCTTATTTTTTTCTCTGAGTCTGCAACCAGTAATTTTATATAACGATCTAAGCTTCAAATTGAGGTTTTAATTTTAAGATGGATTTTACTATTTCAGAATGCTGGTAGGACTCAGGTAAAAAAGGCAGTTCCATACCAATCCTGCAACACTTGCATTCTTTGGAGAAACTTTCAGGATTGTTATTGTAATACTCTACGATTCTTGAACAACAAAAATTTCCAGTAATATTTTATAAATAAAACAGCGTCACTAAAAAAAATATTGCTCTTTCTCACGTTTTACCATTTATTTTCCTATATTTTGGAATAAGAAAACACAATTTTATTTGATTTTCTTATTTTTAATCTGTTTTATCCATCCATTGCATTCATATGACTGAAATAAATATGAAAAATTCAAATATTGTGCTAAAGTTTTTATTTTATATTAACTTCCGTTACTAGTAGTACAAAATATCATCATGACTAATGCTCAATAGCCCTGTAAACCTCTTGTACATCTGACATTGAAGGACACTAGCAGTAGTGAAAACAGCTAAGTAGCAACCCAATTTTGGAATGTGAAACAAAGATCAATTCATTTCACCCTAAATTTAGTCGAAATGCTTCAAGATATTCACAAAAGATTGCTGTTTTCTAAACATTCTAATTAGTTTTGGATTTTATAGGAATAACACACAGAATTCGATCATATACTGAAAAAATACTGGTTAGCATTGCTACTTATAAGAGTAACACACTAGGGGTTGATTGAAATGTTTTTTTTTTACTAAATACTACTAATTTTAAATAAAACAACGTTCTATTAAAGTCATTAAGTTTTCCAAAGATAATTTGTTTACAATTTATGGTACCAGTTTATATGTTTTTATATTAAAAACCTTTAGTTAATTAAATATACATTTTTAATCACTTCGTTGTACATTTCAATTTTTCTGACAAATTCAAAGGTGTCCACTATTGAGATAGAAAAGTCCCTAACTAGTAGCTCATTTTATACTGACTAAAAAGTTAATTTTTTAGCGTAAAATGATTGATGAAGCAGTTTAAGCCGTACATACTTGTATATAAAGACTTAAATGAATTGTTGAACTTTGGTTATAGTAAATTCCTTTAAAATTCAGAGCATTCCACAAAAAAAAAGTTAAAGGTTGTCCTTTAAGTGACCACTGCAGGTGAAATTACTTTTAAGTCTATTAAATATTGATAGTTGGAATTCCGTCACAAAATTTGTAAAATATAGAATCAAATTTACCATGTAAATTCAAACTTACGATTGCTTATTTGTGCATTTGGACGCGCCTACAACTACACTGTAGTTCACAACCAATAGACATATATTGTGGAATTTATATCTGGTAAATAAGTTTGCGAATATTTTTATTGGTTTTAACTTTTCAAAAGTTTTATTAAAATATCGAGATTTATAATTTGCATCTCATTAGGCCTTATCATAAGTGTTTAATTAAAAGTGCATTAATGAACTGTCATAGTCACACTTAGTTTAAACTTTTCGTAATTAATCTAGCGCAACATTATTCATTTATAGAACACAAATAAACTTTTTCAGTTGGAAAAAGGTTGGCATATGAATGACAAAATCCATTATTTAAAGCGCTGAATGTTATGAATTCCTTGTCGAGAATTGTTTTCCCACAGTATAGCTTTTCTTTAACTATAATGAACGGTTTTAAATCTTTTCATTAGAAAATCTGGAATGAAGGAAATGAGGTTCATTGTTAGCTATGTTATGTTTTAAAATTTAAGACTGAAATATTCATTACTTTTAATAAAGTGCTGCTATTTATATGTATTTGTGTGCCAATCTATATTTTACATAAATATCTTAATGCTGTGTCTAAAACGAACATTCAAAGGGAAACTTTAAAATTATTTCTACAAATGCCATACTTTATAAAACTTTTTAACTATGCTTGGAATGTCTATTACTCTTTTCAGTTTTAAGAATTAATCTAGGAATATAGTAAATTGATTTTAATATTTTTCTTAAACACAGGCTGCACTGGAGCATTCTTTGACATTGTTCTGATTGTCACAATCGTTGAAATACGATGTTTATTGGAATTGTATTAGGCATTACAGCTACATTAAGACTAAGTATATTTTAGAATGATGCAACTTTTATCATCAAAGGCCTTAAATATTCGTTCTTTCAATTCGAGGAATTTTAAAACTGTTCTAATTAACTATGTTCTAATAATATTTTTTTTTTCAATTTAATATATTACTACAAGATATATCTTAATTTAATTTTTTTATTATCATTATTCACGTATTTTTATTTGTTGGAGATAAAAAAAAAAAAAAAAAAAAAAAAAAAAGGTGGAGTTTCATTTTTTTTTTTTTTTTTTTTTTTAAATATATATATATTTCATGTTTTGTAACATTTAAAATAAGTCATATCTTTTCGGTAATTACTTAAAGAAACCAACTTACTGTTTAAAATACTATCCATTCACACAAGTAAACTAATGAAAGGCACTTATGATAATTAATATAATTCCAATACATCAAATGAAAGCTTTATAAGATTCAAATTTCATCGTTACTTTTAGAAAAAGTTAACATGATTAATTACATCCTGCCTAAACTTTTCCTGTATTAAATATAACTTTTTTCTCGATAAACAACATTTTAAATGGCGGTGGTTTTAAATTATTTTAAATACTTAACAAAGAGTGTGATTTTCTTTATACAAAATAATACATTTAATTCATAATTTAAAAAAAGAATTATTGAATCATTTTATAAAATACAATATTAAACGCTGTTACGACACTGATGTATTGTCTTTTCAAATAATTTCATTTATTAGGTAATTATTTACTTAAAATTATGTTACAAGTAATTTAGTACATGTATAACACTAATTGAAATTTCTTTAGCTTCTAACTTAAACGTGTAACATTTAATAATTGATATAAACTAGTTGGCATAGGTGGACTCTGCTCAGTTCGCCATCATATGTATGTTCTCATAAATTTCTGGTATAGAACATATTATATTCATCTTAAGTGAAATGAATTTGACCAAACGCTTGACACAGTGACAGAACGAAATCCACGCCTAGTAGTCTACCCACTGTTGAATTCGATATATTTTTCTTATTCTAATCTATTAATTTATTTTATTGTCAATTTCGTAGTTTAGTTTCCATGCTACCATTTCCAGAGCAACAATCCCCAAAATGCATATTTGTATGAAATATTGCCCCATTTTGCTATGTTGATAAAATCTTAAATTTCGAATAATATACGAAATTTTCCTATTAGAATATTTGTAGTCAATCATGTTCAAACAAGTATCATAAATGTTATTTTGAAGTTGTCTGATATATTTATGATCCTAAAAATAGTCGTTTATGCTCAATATTGCCGTATTCTGCTATGTTAAGTAAATAGTAAGTTCCAAATAACTTACGAAATTTTTAAATTAAAAAAATCTTTGTCAGGAATGTTCATGACAGTATCTTAAATGAAATCTTAAAAGTAATCTGACATCTTGACGAATAAAATATCCCTCAAAGTGGACGTTTAGGCGAAACTTTGCCCGATTCCGCCATATTAAATAAATTGTAAATTTCGAGTGACTTACGAAATTTTTAAATTGGAAAATTCATAGTCATGGATGTTTTTACCAGCATCTTATATAATTCTTTAAAATTTGTCTGAGAACTTTACGATGAAAATATCCCTCAAAAGAAACATTTATTCGAAATTTTTCTGTGTTTTGCCATGTTAAGAAATTTGTAAGTTTCTAATAATTTGCGAAATTTTCAAAGAAGCATGTTTCTAGATAATGGTGTTCATCCAGGCATCAAAACGGATATTAAAATGTGTTCTTACATCTTTACGATGACAATATTTCTTTTCATGCACGTTTAAGTGAAATTTTGCACTATTCTAAACTGTATTCAAAAATTTAAGTTTTTTATGCTTTATATTGTATTTTACTACATTGTTTTTATCATTTTTGCGTATTCTTTATGGAATCGATTGATATTTTGAGAAATTAAAAAGCTGAGTTTCATCTAAAAATTATTTTCGACAGACGACTTTATAATTAAACCATATTTAGTATCATAATTTGTGTCTTTAAATTTTTTACAGCAAAATCTAAATGCTTCACTGAAAAAATGTTGGATAACATGTAGTGGTAGTTCAAGATTGGTATTTTAAACCCTTCTATTTTATAAATTATCTTTATATCTGCTGCAAAAATGCATGTTTTGATATATTTATTTACCTTTTCTCTTGTCTCTTGTTATATTTTTGTAACAGAAATTTAACAAATTACCTTTCAAATTCTCAAAACAATAAATATATATTTTAAGTCAATAAAACATCTTAAAGTTTTTATACCTTGAAGTAAAATTGAATTTCCTAACAGTTCTTTAAAAGGAGGTTAATTCTTTTTTTTTTTTTTTTTTTTTTATTACGATATTTCATGGTGACAGCTTGTTTAAAACCATGTAACACAATCGTAAAAAGCTTTCTTTTAATAAATCTTGTTCCTTGTTTTATTGTGTTATAAACTATAAAAAATCTTAAGTAGAAATAATGTAAGAAGTAATATTAAATTAATGTAGTTTTTTCCGTAAATATTAAATAATGATTATTCGCTCTATTTTACTGTTAGAACAGAACGCATCAAAACGTATGTAATATCAAAATAATAATAATAATAATAATAATAATAATAATAATATTTCTGTGTTGCTTGTGTTTTCATTTTCTTCTATATTCAAAAGAAAATGTAGAGGAGTTGAAAAAAAAATCGTATTTTGGTTGTTGATGGATTTTTATGTTTTGAGGGATCTAGGGGGGGAAATAAGACCATTTTTAGAAAATGTTTAGCAGTCTCTAACAAAAAATAAATTTATAAACAAGTAAATAAATATATAATATGGCAGCTCTAGCTCAATAAATTCGGAATGATTTTTCATAAAATTTTATATTTAGTTGCACCATAACATAAATTGTTATCTACGATCTTTCAGCACGTATCATTTAATAGGTATCATTTCAACACGTATCATTTTCTTGCTATGCAGCAATTTCTCCAATTTCCAAGCAGACTATATCTCAAATTCTAATTTGTATAAACTCATAAAATTTAATAAGAAAGAAGGTCATTATAGGACGTCATGCTGATTTATTATCAGTACATTTCCGTCGATGGCTAGCTCTATGAGAAGGCTACATTTCAACTTCAATGGCCCATAAATGCATCAAACTTCATACGTGTAGTTATTGTTATGTAAGCGAATGTTATAAAGTTTTACTTTGTGTCTTCCTTAAATTAAAGCAAAACTTTCCTCAAATTCTGCCTTACATAAAAGGTTTACTTTCGATTAAAATGTTTACGGGGGAAAAAATAAGTAATCACCTGATTTGGAATGACGACGAAGAAAATTTTAAATTATAAATAATTAATTTTAATTTACAGTAATATTTCTCATTTTACTATTTTGATACCTAATTTCCTCCGAATCCTATACACATAATATTGTCTTAAACTCTCTTAATAAAGCAGATTCACTTTTAATCATGCTGTATTTATAGTTATATATAAGTAGATAGACAAGATAAAATATTTAAAATTAGTTGTGTAAAGAAAATATCTTATATTTTATATACAGTATGTTGATTATTTCATAAAGAGGTTTTACTTTTATTTATTTATTTATTTTTTTAAGTAAAGATTTTTGTTTTTAAGTAAAGATTTTTGTTTCAAGTACTTAAAACAGTTATTAAAAGTGTTTTAAGTTTGATTTTCTAAATAGATTTTTTTTTTTTTTTTTAAGTAAAGGATCATTAATGTAAACATTTAACAAGCAAGCATGTGATGTAAAATACGATAAAAATTAAAACGTAATAAAATTTTAATTGTATTGTAGCGTTTTTATATATGTTTTGCTTGAATTCTGCATCATTAAAATAACTCTATTTTTTTTTTTTTTTTTTTTTTTTTTGTCAAAGTTTAATATTTATTTTACATTTTTTCTAAAGATTCTAAAGCAACCGTCAAGAAATATTGTCACTAATTATAATAAAAAGAGTACATCCGTATTGGTTCATGAGTACATGAATAATTTTTATTCGTATTCAATTGTAAAATTATGATACTTTTTAAGACTTTCTAAAAGTAAAAACATGATTCCTTACTGATTATTTTTTTAGATTTTTTATTGATAAATTTTATGATTAATTCTAATCGGAGAAAGCTTATTTTCTGCAGACAATTGTTTCGTTATTTTACTATGTATACATGATTTAGATACTTACCAAAATTGAGATTGTTATAGCTATTCTTATTCTTATTATTAATTTGTAAATCTCCAGACTTGCCAAGAATCACCTTTAACACAATGTTGTGAAATCTGCAAATATTTAAAATTCAGAAACTAAGAGATTACTAGAAAAACAAATAACTAGCGGTAAAACTACATTTTATTTGCATGTAATATTAGATATTCTAAATTGAATCAACTTTTTTTTCCCTTAGAAATAATTTTTTTCTAAATTTCGTTTCAAATTTGCATTCTTGCACGTACTATTAAGTATAACATTTTTAATAAAGCCATTTTAAATTGCATTGTTATGTATATGTATATATATATATATATATATATATATATATATTTAATGCTAGGGGAGTTACTGAGTGGATTTTATGCCAAACAAGTGCTACGCTATGAGTATTTAAAGACGGTCTGGTCTAAATCCATTAGAGACGTCCGGTTTCTTAGAAAATAAATAACAAAAAGTTATATAGTTAACTATCTTAATGGTTTGTGTTATTAACTGGTAGGACACCCTCCAATTTCATTATTTATGCCTTTGAGGAACCGACCAGAACATAGGTGTAATGTCCAATCTGTACCTTCACGTAGTGCAGCTGTTAGTAATGCCTAGCATTACGAACCAACACGGATGGGCTAGCATCGAGACACATCGGCCAGATTTGTGTGACTTGTCCAATTCCTTCATATTTGAAAATGTCTGTTTCATATGTATAATGGATCTTAGTTCCCGGCGGCCGGAATGTCCCTGCTCTGGGCAACGAGTAGGAAAGCAAGAAGGTAGAGGGTGCGAAGAATCATCCGGTCAGGAATGAGTATACAGGGTACGACAGCTATTTGAGAACACAAAATATAGGTGCTACATTTTCCTGTGTGTTATAGTAACGTAGCTTTTTTCGTTACAGATAGACATGGCAGAACTTATTCTTACTCAGGAAATGAAGAGACGTTATCGTCTCCTTGGCTGCAGGGCACACCGATTCAGAAATTGCTGCATTCTTGGAGGTCACCCGATCATTTGTTTATAAAGTTTGGAGAGAATTGGGAGCTGTAAGGGGTGATGTGGCCGCAGTTTCACAAAGGAAACGACATTGTCGACGTTCTGACAGTATTAGGACGCCAGAATTCGTCAGCTGTGTCCAAGCTGCCATCGATGAGGACCCTAGGAAATCGATGAGGGCACCCGCTAACGAGCTGCAGGTTGATGAGGCTACCATCCGACGTGTGGTTCATGAGGATCTCCGTTACAAATAATATGTGATGCGGAGAGGACAATTCATGTCCGACAGGACGAAAGTTAACCGCTTGACCAGAGCCAAACGCCTTCTGAACAAGCTCAAACATCCTGAGGAGCCATGACTGCTCTGTTTTTTTCAGATGAGAAGAACTTTGTTCAGGACCAGAAGGTGAACCACAAAAATGATCGGTGGCTGTGTAAAAGCCCTGATGAGGTACCGACGGTCATGCATACCAAATTTCCAAAATCAGTGATGGTGCTTGGGGTTGTTAGTAGTGAAGGAGATGTGATGCCTCCGCATTTTCTTTTCTGAAGGTGCCAGAGTCAATGCCAGTGCTTACACCGAGGTGTTAGAAAGAGTTATCAAGCTTTGGATCACTACTATAGCACGTGGGAGGCCGCATGTTTTCCAACAAGTCTCGGCACCATCCCATACAGCCAGAACAACCCAAGAATGGATGGCCGAGAATATTGACGATCCTGTCACACCGAACATTTGACTTCAAAGCTCCCCAGATCGCAATCCAGTGGACTACTATGTGTGGGGCGTAGTTGAGAGGGACTCCAATCGTCGTTCCCACAACAGTCTTGTAGCTCTCAGAGCTGCTATTGTGGATGCAATGGCAAAAAATCCCAAGACACATCTCATTACTGCCTGCAGTCGGTTTCGACAACGTATAGAAGCTGTTTTTTCAGCTAATGGTGGGTTCATTGAATGATGTCGTCCTTTATGTATCTGATCATCTGATCCACTTTAATATGTAATAAATGCTCTTTTTCCTTTGTTTGTTGCTTTTTTTCTATGGACATCAATTTGTTCTCAAATAGCTACCGCACCATGTATGTACTTGAAATTGCAGCTCCTTGAGTTTCGAATATAGACTCCTTGAGCTTGAAGAAGAATTACGACATATTACATAGGATATTGTGCGTCTCAGTGAAGTTAGGGGAAATCGTTATGATTTTGTACATTTCAAATGCTTTATTATCAAGGAACTGGTAATAAAAGATGCAGCGGAGTAGGATTTTCGGCTAACAAGTACTTAAAAAACAGAGTAATAAAAGCTACAAGCTTTTCTGATACAGTTGAAACACACATCATCAAGCTTTCGAAACGTTATATCGCTGAGATAATTCAAGTCTATGCTCCAACTAGCACATATGAAGACCAAGCACTTTTACGGATTGTTCCGGGATAAATCGATTTAACTCTGGTAGTGATCACAGACTGGTACGTTTTAAGGTAAAGTTCCAGGTTACATTGGAAAGAAAGAAACTTGTGCAAATTTGAAACAAGTGAATTCAACCACAGCATTTAAAAGCTAAAAAAGAAAAAAGTTCCAGCTTGAAGTAAAAAACAGATTTCATTGGCGTGAGTATACAGAAGACGTCAGTGAATTTTGTCAATGTTGTTCTAGAATCAGGAAAAAATGTTGCTGGTTCAGAAAATGATAAACCTGTTAAAAAAGGAAGGGACACGATAGCTTATGGAAAGGAGAAAAAAGATGAAATATAACAAGGATCGCAAAGGTGAAGTTTCAGAGCTATGTGAAACTCTGAGGAAATGCATTCTAGAAGGCACTTGGAAATGCAATTGTAATATGATCCAGCAAGCCATTGAAGAAAATAAAGGTTTAAAGACTGCAAAGAGAAATCTGATGCTTGGTAGGAAAATAATTCTAGATTTGAAGACAAGAAGTGGAAATATCACTCGGAATCAAGAGGAAATTCTAAAAGAGGCAGCAAATTTTTCTTCAGAATTGTACAGATCACCAAAACAATTTAGTGGTTCAACTACCTCATTAAACACAAGCGATGCAATACGAGCAATACTGAAGAAAGTAGTACCTATGACAATAAAAGTAATGAAAAATGGAAAAGTTTCAGAAGACTAAACCCAGCTAAATAAATCTTCAAAAAAATCTTCGAAACTATAAAAAAGGAAGAAAAAGTTAAGATAATCTGAAGGTATTTAGAACAATCCCAGCATAAAAAAGTCTTCATTAAAAAAAAAAAAAAAAAAAAAAAAGAAAAAAGAAAAGAAAAACTGCAGAAAACCACAGAAAAACTGCAGATAAACTAAAGGTATTTGGAATATTAATAAGTTTAACTGGAAAAATGTTTAGTTGGGGGGGGGGGGGGCGGAGTTACCTGCAAATCTTTTCTGTTCCAAATACCTTTAGTTTATCTGCAGTTTTCTACAGATTTTCATCATTTTTATAGTTTTTTAAGCTGAGATTATTCCAAATACCATCAGATTATCTGAACATATTCTACATTTCTTCAAGGTTTTTTTTTTTTTAGCTGGGAATCACTGTGAATATTCAAAAAAAAGGGACAGAAGACATTGAAGTTCTTACTGAACCCCTCAACAAATGCATAACATTATGTGATGTTTCAAAAGACTGGAAAAACTGCCATCATAATCTTACTAAAAGGAGAAAAAAAGATATTAGGAACTATCGCATCTAATCAGCCTGAACTCAATTTTGTATAAAATTCTTATGAAAATTCTGACAAACTGATTACAGAAACAATTAGATGCAGCGCAACCTAAAAAAGAAGCAGGATTTCGAAATGGTTTTAGTACAATCGACCATATTCCTACAATTAGAGAAATTATTGAAAGAAGTAATGAATACGAGCTCCCTCTGTGTCTGGCTTTTGTAGACTATGAAGAAAGCTTTTGACTCCGAATCATCACTAGCAGTTACGGATGCATTAAGGAATACTAATATTACTTCGAGATATATTCACCTTATTAGAAACTTTTATGAAGAAGCAACAACCAAATTAAAACTCCACAAAACGAGTAATGCATCCAAAATTAGAAAGGGTGTAAGAAAAGGGGACACAATTTCCCCAAACTCTTCAAAGCAGTACGAAGTTTAAAAAAAATTAAATTGAGAACAGAAAGGCATAAAAATTGACGGACAGTTTATAAATCATTTGAGATTTGCAGATGATATTGTATTGCTTGCCTCCTCATTTGAGGATTTGCAAGAAATTCTTCAGAAATTAAACAAAGAAAGCAAGATCGTTAGGTTGAAAGTGAACCTCAACAAAACAAAAGTTATGTCAAATTCCTTTGTTTCTCCACTGAAGATCACTGTTGACATGGATGAATTAGTAACGGTATGCAGTTATACTCATCTGGGAGAAGTCCTTGCGATAAACGAAAACATCATAAAAGAAATTAACAACAGAGATAATCAGACATAAGAAATGGTGATACATGGCCCAGCAAAGTTCCATTTTGTCTACTAAGAGTTGAGAAAAGGCCGAGGAAGAGACCATTGCGTCGTTGGAGAGATGAAATTGTGAAGTTTGGAAGAGCAGAATGGAGAAGAATTGCCGAAAAAAGGGCAATTTGGAATCACTTAGAAGATGCTTTCATCCTGCAGTGGGCTGATAAAGGTTGAAATTGATGATGATTATGATGATAATTATCTTAATAATGCGTATGTATTTCAAATACATTTATTAAAAATTCGACTTAAAAAAATGATTCATTATTTTAAAATGTTGTTTGTATTTAATAATTATAATAGACTGCTACATTCATATCCGTAAATGTACAGTACTTTTTTCTACGAACACTAGTGAATTGTCTTACCATGAATTAATAAAAAGTGATGAATATTTATGCCGTTGAACACAGATTTTCCAAGAAGTGTATGGGAAATTGTTAACATTACTGTCAAATATTACTCCCTCTTTCTGCATACATCAGAAAAGTGAAGATAAAGCTCACATTCAACAAAATTTTCAGTCCTTAATTAGCACATCAAAGACCAATGCTACTTTACTCAATGTAGGTCTTCGGATGAATAAATGCTATTAGCATTATTTCTGCAAAGTATATGAAAACACTGCCGACGAAAGGAAGTAGAATGGATGAACACCAATAGGAATATATATCTAATTTCCAGGGAAAGAGTGGGTCGAAATACATGAAAGAATGAATAACCACGTATTTTATTAGTCACTGGAATGACGTCTCTTTAGATAAGGCAGACTAAAAATCTTTTTCATTGAAAATCAAAAATGAAATGAAATAATAATTCCAAGATTTTCTTTCTGTAAATCTGAAAACAGAATCTTGTTGATATCCAAGGAAATAGCAGATATTTATGTTAACTTTCAGTGAAAAATAAATAAAATAAAACCTTGAAAAAAAAAATTAAGAAATTACTATTGAAATTATTTATAATATGAATACTGAAAATATAAGATAATGCTATTTTCTAGATCATAAGAATTATTTTCGCTATAAAAATTCAAAAATTGTATTAATTTTGAAATAAAATTAAAAAATTAAAAAAAATATATTATCATTATTATTATTATATACAGGGTGGTCCAAAAAACATGATAGAAAGTAAGCGATCATTGTAGAAAAAAGACAACATGCAAGAGCATGAAACTTATTTTATTGAATAAAGATATGAATGGCATTTTCTATATAAGCTTCTTAAAATGTCTACCGTCCCCGATTATAGTGTTATAAAGCCGGTTACGAAACTCTGTGATAATGCGCTGGAGTGTGTCGTAATCAAGTGCATCAATCTCACTTCTGATAGCCAATTTTAGGTCCTCCAGTGAATCAGGGCTATTCCTATAGATTCTAACCTTGATGTAACCCCATAAGAATAAGTCGCACGGATTTGGGTCCGGACTGTATGGGGTCCAGTCTATTCCGTGCCCCGTGAATTTCTCTGCATCCAATGCAATCAAACGCTCATCAAACGTCGTTTCAAACCACGTGAAGACGTCTGAAGTTTTTTGGGGACGAGCCCCATCTGGCTTGAATCAGTACCGGCGTGTCCTATTGAGATGGCCCGCATCAGGGCCAAAGTGACGCTCTAGCAACTCTCGATACTTCACTCCTGTGACCACACCATCAATAAATATCGGACCAATTATCTGCTTCGACGATATGGCACACCACACCATGACCCTTTGTGGATGCAGTGAAGAGATGGAACTGAGATAAGGATTTTCCGTACCTCAGTGGCGCCTGTTTTGTTTGTTCACGAAACCATTCAACTGAAAATGGGTCTCATCACTGAACCAGATATTGTATTCACTGATGGAACCATTTTTAAGTTCCTCGATTATGTGGTTTGCGAAATCTCTCCGCTGCACAGTATCCCCCCCCCCCCTTTAACGGCTGCACTTTTGGGTCTTGTATGGACACAATCCTACTGCTTTCATTAGCCTTTGTAATGATGTTTTGGATATGCTTAATTGTTGGGCCGCCTGTCGAGTGGAAGTGGTTGGCTGATCCTCAAAGTATGCGCGTGCAGGCTCCCTGATGTCGTCAGTAACAACAGCTGATTTTCGTCCCGACGCCTTTTTTTGCATCCTAAACACTCCCTGTAGATTCATATCTGTCCATCAACCTGTAAACAATGAAAATCAGTGGGAGATTAGGACCATTACATCAGTCATCTGATGGCTTAAAAATCACTGCGACTTTAAAGTGCAATAACTTACTGCGCGATTATCTCTTCACTAAGCGTCCTTTTCTTTTTGAACTCTGAACGACATGCCCCTCGAACGGAGGCATTACATCGGTTATTCTCATAAAATTTTCTTACTATATATAATCGATCTTAAAAGGTTTGTGATTCTATATTGCTTATTCTTTATTTCCGGTAATTAAGCATTCAACTGAAATGCCACTATATGTGCTATTAAAATATGGAAGAATTATATTTGCATCAATACATTTGAAATCAGAAACTTAAAATACTTTCTATCACGTTTTTCGGACCACCCTGTAATTTAGTAATTATGTTCGAGTGGGAGGTTACTCGATATATTCACTTGAATGACGTCACATTTGGTTAATTCAGATCGTAAAATTACTTTTTAACTAAATTTCATAATCTGGTGTGTCATTCATATGACTTTCTCTGACCCTGCACAATAAAGAGAGTTTGATAATTAAGGGATAAGTTAAAAGGTACTGTATAAAAACCTATTTTAGAAACAATACAAAATAATTTTAGAAACTTTTTTAATTGACATGTAATTATGCGTGAGTTTTAGGAAGGCTACCGGCACCCTTACCCTCCCACCGTTTAGATATAGTACCTACATTTATAAAGAATTCATGGATGTTATTAATTTCCAAATTTTATTCCAAATTTTTTAGGCTACTACTCTTCGCTACACTTCTTGGTACCTATGAATTTTATCAAATTGTTAAATTGGCAACTTCATATAAATTTCAAGATATAAATCTGAATTCATTGTTGTTATTTGTTTCTATTTCACTCTGATAAAACATCTCCATGTAAATATGAACCATTAAAAATTTGACTTTATTACTCATAGCATCTCAAAACGCGATATTATGAAATAACTACAGCTGAAAATTGAAATTCGAAAAATACTTTGTCTGCAGTATATGTATGAGACATTTTTTAATCCTGAGCAGTTTCGTCGACATAATAATATGTAGTAAAGCACCTCCATTAATTGCATTCAGTAGAAAGGAATGCTCTTGCTTAATTTTCAATGTTCATGTATATTACTTATAAGTAAAATACACACTACATTGTATACTTTAAGTTAGTCTTCTATGAAAACCTGAAATGCATTTCTAAAAATTTCCATGTGTAATTTCATTGTGAACGAATTCTTTTGGTTAGTCCTGTAAGCGAATGATTAATGATTTCCACACTGAATTGTATACAAAATATACTTCTATGTATATAAAAAAAATATTCATATTTCATTTTTGTTTAGTACAGCTTATGAATAGTAAACTCTCCTTACCTGAAATTTTGCCCACAGATTTAATGTACTTGTATTGTTTTGGAAGTCCCTGTACACAAACTATTGCTTAATCTCAACGAAAAGTTCAGTGTAGGATTCCTAAAGGATAAAGATTTAGAATACCAATTTTAACATTCTACTGCAATTTGTTCTTGAGGTATGCTGATATCAGACAAACAGATAGACAGACACATACAAACATGCACATAGACACACACACACACACACACACACAGACCAACCGTTAAAAACAAGTTTTTTGGAATCAGAGTACCTAAAAATGTATAAATGTAGCAACTCTCGAATTCGAAAATTTGACCCAAAAGCAATACGTTCTCTACCATATACATGGTAAGAGGAAGTAAAAAAAAAAAAAAAAAAAAAAAAAAAAACAGACGAACTTTAAAATTTAAATTTCCTTAACGAAATTTAAATTTCCTTGTGATATTCGATTTTAAGTTATACTGTTAACAGATTTACATATAGATGAACCTCTAAAAGTTGGACTTTCGTAGTCAGGGCTCCTCAAAAAGTAATATTATATAACAAATAAATAAATAAATAATAAAATGAAATCGTACTTTAAAAAGCATTTTTTTTTTTTTTTTTTTTTTTTTTTTTTGTACACAGCATATACTTAGTCAATATATATATACACACATAGGAATGTTAGGTAAAATAATTTGTATAAATAGTATGCATAATTATTAATTTGTATGCTTAAATTACTTTTGCAATGACGAATTTACTTCACATTTTTCTAAAAATAAATTTAATTTTCTTCAACGATACAAGTTGCATTATATTTTTATACCGAATTAATATGCATATAGCAACTGATATAAGAAAATAGCTGAAATTAAAGTGTCGAATTTATATAAATATATTATTTTAAGTGTTGGTTGGTAGTATACACTTTTGTAATAGTTCTATGTTTATAAAATAAATTCAGTTAAATTCTAAACAACATTTTATTTTTCATTTAGATATTATTGCATAGATGAAATTACATTACCGATGAATATATATATATATATATACACTAAGTGACATAAGAAAAAAAAACCCGCACTTGGATATTTTACTTTTTGCCCTCTACAACCGCTAATTTTATCGTTGAAAAAACAATGTTTCGAACAGATTTTATTATGTTGTCCTCCACATACACTTTAGCGTTGAGTCCAGTTAAAAAAAAAAAAAAAAAAAAAAAAAAAAAAAAGAAGCAATTGTCAGGAAAATTGTAATTTTAGAAATTATTTCAAAAATGGTAAGAATAAAGCAGTTAACGATGCCACAAAAAGTATTAATTTTTAAATGAAAAAATAAATAAATAAATAAAATAAAAATAATACGTGAGATGGCAAAATAATTATACGTTGGCGAAATATTGGTAAAAGGGTTTTTAGCAATATATAAAATGTTTTGGCCTTTTAAACTGGAGATTTGGTTCTAGGCGGCCATGTTGCTCCTCCAAGCAAGATGACAGTGAGTTAAAAAGCCATTGCTTATAAAATCGGTTTGTATTACATTTACAACATAAAAGAGATTCAGAAAAAGTGTTTAGCAGCATCATTTTTTTAACTACAGTACTGCAACTATTAAACAAAGCAGGTTTAAATGACAGAAAGTTTGAAAAAATTCCATTCTTAGTGAAGAGGATTAGGAAAGCAAGACCTCAGATGGCTAAATTGGTTTTTTTGATGAGTCAGGTTTAACTTATTTCCAGCCAAAGAAAACAAGCAGATCTGACAACGAAAATATGAACGACTTAATAAAACTTGCACTTTTAAAACAGTGACAAATTCTCCGTACATTATGGTACGGAGGTGCATAACTTTTCAAATAGCCGGGCAAATTTTTTATGCTCAAGGGATCAATTGACTCGATATAAAACACAATCTTCATAAAAGTGGTGCCTGGCCGACTATTTTGGAGGTATCTTGGACATTTCCGCAAACAGCATTTCAAGATGATAATGCACCTTACTCCACGACATCTGTGGTAAGTTTATTCACTTCAGATTGTCAAAATTCCCTATCCATTCCCATGAGAACCTATAATTCTGAATGTAATCATATCTTTTTTCCATTTAAGTTAAATATCACAAAGAATGTTGTAGAATTTCTTCTTTACAAGACATGGAAATAGTCATAATCGCGAACCGCTCGAAAATGTTTCGTTTATAAAAAAGCGGGGAGAAGAGAAGACTCGAAACTTGCAGCCTATAACTCTGCCGGAACTAGACAAAATTATTTGTGATATTTGGCACATTGAAATTTTTGAGATTTATATTAATACACTGTATAAAACTATGCCATTGCGCCTTAAAGCAGTAATTCCATATAAAGGTGGAATTAACCCAATGCAGAATACATCTTTTAATAAAACCTTGTTTAGATCTAACAAATAAATAGTTTTAGTTCACATATTAAAATACATAACTTGTTTATTTCATATAAGAATTCATAATAGAATACAAAGTGTATAGTCATTGCATTATGTTCAAAAAGAATGTTTTATGCAGATTTAAAAAAAAAGTACTTCGTAGAGTTCAATAAAGCGAATTATTAAATCGAAAATGTTCAAAAGTATCATTTCATCCCTTTGGTATTATGCAAACAAGAGAGTTTTATTTGTTTCAATGATTAATTTTAAAGTTATTACTAATGAAAAAGGTATAAGTCATTTTTTTCTGCAGTGCGGGTTTTTTTTTTTTTTTTTTTTTTTTTTTTGTCGTTTAGTGTATATATCATTCCTATCCAAAACAAAAGATTGTGATTGCATGTCTCCGGACCATCTCTAGGGGTAAGTCCCAGACCGTCGCCAATTGCCCATTGCGCAGCACTAGTGCGACGCAAAACCCAACTAACAAACCAACCTATTCAAAACAAACAATTTAAAAATAATGCAAAAGTAGTATTATTATCTATCTATTAGTAAGCAAACATGAAATTTGTAGTACACTTTTAACATATTAATTATGAGAGTAGAAGATTTAAAATTATATCTTTCGAAAGGTATGATTTGCCAGATGTGCAGAATACAAAAAATAATCTCTTACGACGTCAAGAAGGTATTTAAAAATGCTTTTATTTTTTAGGCATTTTTCCATTTTATACACGTATAGTTTTATATTCAAAAACACCTCAAGTAGAAAGTTATTAAATCTGGCAATTTCTGAAATCTTATATAAAAACCACAGACACAGTAATTTGAATAATGCAGCATCAATATACTCTTGACTACAATTTTTTTTATTCTAAGTGGTTGGTTGGTTGATTGGGTTTTTTTACGTCACACTAGTGCTGCGCAATGGACAATTGGCGACTTTTTTCTAAGATAAAACACCCATTAGATAGTAGAAATTCGAGTGAATGAGTGGTATGTCGAAAGTTTACTATGTTGAAAATACACGCAAGTTAAAAAAGATTTGATTTATGAGCGTTCTTTTTTTTTTTTTTTTTTTTTTTTCTAAATTTTTAATTATCTTTTTTTTTTTGTGTGTGTGTGTGTGTGTTTGTTTGTGTATGATTTACGTCAGCTCTAGTTTTAGGATATATTTTTCAGTAAAAACATAATGCATTCCATTTAACTGAAATTGTCTACTTATTTTTTTTTAAATAGATTTATTACTATACGCAAGCGAAGTGATGACGTCACAGACCGTCCGCGGAGCCAAGCAAAAGATTTCCTGTGTTAATCGTCCATTTTTTTCTTAAATCATTAAGGAAAATTATATCCCAAATTAAATTCTCATATTTGTGTACAGATATATGTTACCGTCTGTGTGTGTTAGATTGAGTTTTTTTTTTTTTTTTTTTTTTTTTTTTTTTTTTTTCACAATTCCTAAAATTTTAATTTTAAATTTCAAAACTCCGGAAAAATAAAATGACTTCCATTTTTGAATATAAACCAAAGTATTTAATTTCAGTGGAATGAAATTCATTTCAAAGGAATAGATTTGATATCTGCCGTACTTAGCGGATGAAAAAATATATAAATATAAATGAAAGATTGCCATATTATCTGGCGAACATATTTAATTCCTCTGAAAAAACAAGGTTATTTTAATAACGATCAATCAATAATAGAAACAATATTTCGTATAATGCCAAATCGTTTTTGAACGCCAAATACACAAAACGCCAAGGACGAACATATATCAAATGTACGCCCATTTTGTTTCTAGAGTTTTGAAATTTAAAATTAAAATTTTGTCAATTTGACAGCAAAGTAACTTAATCTAACACATGTGCACGATGACTAATTTTTAATTATACGCAAATATGAGGATTAAAATCGAGAAATAATTTTCCTTTATTTTTTACATTTTTTTTAAAACCAAAAATCCAATGCACGATTAACATAGAAAATCTATTACCTGGCCCAAACGACGGTCAGTGACGACACACTTCGCTTTCGTATATCTTCTACATATATAAGAAGAAATTTTAAGATTTCGAAAAACTTTTGACTTCCGGTTTTCGATGCATTTACACATTTTGAGATTTCTTTGCATTTCAGTTAACTGAAATTGCCTACTTATTTTTAAAAAGTGGATTTACTAGTGAACTGCAGATCAGGAACTTCAACCTCCTATTTGAGTCACGCATTATTCAACAGATCATTTTTTTTTATTCCTTACTATATTGTTGTTGTTGTTGTTGTTTCTTATGCTACTCGGAAATTCCGAGCCCCGGTAGTAGAAGTAACCGGGTTTAAGGCAGGAGGGGTGCGTCATTCCGTTTTTCAGAGGAGCGCCTACTAGGGAGGAAGTACGTCTTAGCTCCAGAAGCTGGCGATAGATGGCAGCACCAGCAAACAACAGGAACTCGAATTTTGATCCAGGACAAGGCTGAGTTAAACCCGTGTTCCGGTACCCCCAGTCCTTACTATATAATATATATATATATATATATATATGTATATATATATATATATATATATTTATATTATTCGATGTATATATTATTCGATTGATTTGCTACATAAACAAAAATGTTTGTGAGGGGTTCTGCTGCTCCTCTCAATCCCCCGCTGTATGTCTCTATAACTATCTGTATATATATACAGGGTGATCAGAAAAAAACTACCCCGATATATGAGACCATAGCTACCATACCGTTCACAGTAACTGAATAAAATTTTGGTGGAAGGTATTTTGAGGTATGTGCTCAAGAATTATATAAAAAACAACCGATAATCTCTAACAGTTACGGTTATAGTGACAAAATTTCAAAAATTTCAAAGGCAACACTTACTTTTTTTAATTGAAATTGAATCTCCATAGCAAAAAACAACAAATAGCGTTGGAACGGTACCTGTAGCACGCAAATCGCCAGCGTTAGCAGGCTAAGAAAAAAAGAGGAAAAAAACTGTTATGTTCCTACCAGAGTACGACTTTCATTTTTTTAATGAAGTCACATTTTACACTGAGTCTTTGGTTCAGACTGAAGTCTACTGATTCTCTTTCGAAACGAAAAGAAGAGATCATGGTATCCTTAATTTTGTGTAAGGCTACTGAATAAAGGCTTTAATTTCGTTGTTAGTCGTAAGACGCCGTCATGACTGACGTCATAGCCCTACGTGAAAACCAAGGCATTGTGAAATGACAATCAAAATCGATTTTGATGATGATAATGATGTTTCCCAGTAAGTGGCATACTGTTCACAGAGCAAGAAAGCAAGATACACATCACGCATTTCAAAATGCCTGATGTTTGATGACATCAGTCATGACGGTGTCTTATGACTAACAACGAAATTAAAACTCTTATTCAGTAGACCTACATGAAATTAAGGATACCATGGTCTCTTCTTTTCTTTTCGAAGCAGAATTAGTAGACTTTAGTGAGAGCCGAAGATTCAGTGTGAAATGAGAGCCGAAGACTCAGTCGTGCTCTGGTAGGCACATCACAGCTGTTTTCTTTTTTTTTAACACGCTTTTATTAGCTTCACCTCTATGCATGTTTGTATGTATGTTTGTATGTATGTTTGTAACCGCTCTGGGAGCAAACAAAAAATCTATATTGTAAAAAAAGACTTTCCCTACTTGAACGCTGTGACTGTGTGGTAAAGCTCCGGGCTACGAACCTAAAGGTCTAAAGTTCGAGCCCAGTCAGGGGAGATTTTTTAATAATGGTTTTTGTTTAATTCTAAATTATTTATTAGTTCACATTTCAATAAAAGCGTATTTTTTAGTTTTTTAAAAGTAGTATAATTATTCTTAGTATGCCTAGCGTTGGTGATTTTCATGCTAGAGGTACCGTTCCAACGCTATTTACGGTTTTTTGCTGTGGAGATTCCATTCCAATAAAAAATAATAATAATAATAAACAAAACAAAAAAAAAATGGTGTTGCCATTTGAAATTTTCGAATTTTTGTCACTGTAACCGTAACTGTTAGAGTTTAACTGTTGTTTTTTATATAATTCTTGAACGCATACCTCAAAATACCTTCCATAAATTTTTTATTCAGTTTCTCGAACGGTATGGTTGCTATGGCCTCATATATCGGAGTAGTTTTTTTCTAATTACCCTGTATGTATTATATGTGTATTCCTAATAACTTATTGTCTTGTATTAATTCCCTGTAATTCATAAATACGTGTGCCAAATTCCATGCAAAAAAAAAATTGCATAGCATATTGGTATTATTTTGTGTAACCCCGTAAATGAATTATCAATTCTACGATCACATCTCTCCACTGAAAAACATTCTTTTAAAATTCGAATAAAATTTCATTTTATTTAACGAGGTGTAATCATGTTAAAATACACTTTTAAGAAATACTGACTAAAGACCGTAATAGTACGAAATTCTTTTACGTATCCCATTAAAGGAACCACAATTATTATATATACTAAAAAGAATACACCTATATAATTAATTATAACTCATTAATATTTCAGTCTAATTTTACACCATTTGGAGGATTACAGTACGTCATTGGAATTCTTTTGTGGAGTCCCGTAAATAAACTATTTAGTCTATGCCTATCCTTTTTCTAGAGAAAACATGCTTTTAAGGATCTTTATAAATTATTTATGTATGTAAATATCAATTTACGCTTTTACATTTGAAGAACACTCTTTACATCAAAGAACCTACTTTGCGTTTTTTTTCATAATGGAAGTCTACGTAAAAGGGTCAAAGAAATATTAACACTATTAATTAAGTTTTTGAAAAGCACGAGACTTTGCTCCTTTCTTATGCAACCGTGTCTACTATTTTGCTCTATGACGAGTCTTACTTAAATATTTTTTCTCAAAAAGTTAATTATATTTTACTGTCAACTTTTTTTTTTCTTAATTTTTTATTGGTTGTCATTCCATGCATGTATTTTGATGTATATTAGTGCAATCTTTCCATTGAGATAAATGGATACTATGCCAATGATTAGAAAATAATAAAAGGCAATGAAATATTTAAAATTTTCTCATTAAAAATAGCTTACAAATTGTAAAATGTAGTTTCCTTCAATGTTGAAATTTTTTGGTAAAATACTTGCTGATTACAAAAACAAGAATAAAATGATTATAACATTGTATAGCCAATCTGTTTATGTTTTACATTCCATCAAAGCCCTTGAAAAAGTATTGTATGTTGAATGCCTTCATTAAAAACATTCTTCATTTTTTTCCAAACTCTTTTTTTCATATTCTTTCCATTTCTTAATGTGGTATAATATTATCTTGTACGTATAAAGCAAAGCGTTTGTCGAAGGAACATGTCCGGGAGGAGCACTCCTATTTTTGATTGGTCTAGATTTAACTACTTTGATGATGAAAGTCGGCATTTTTTTTTTTTTTTTTTTTTTTTTTTTTTTTAGTGAAAACTGCTGAATTTTTATAAAAAGATAATGCACATATGTTATACTTTTTTTTAAAGTGTTGTAAAAACTTCTAACTTTTTGTGCGGACATTATATACATCAAGTTATTAGATTTAAACTATTACATTTCAAAGTTTTACAACGCAATATCATTCAGTTGCTTTTGATAAAAGTCGGCCATTTATTTATTTTTTTTTGTGAAAACTGATGAGTTCTTTTAAAAAGTACTACATAGAGGTTATACTTTTTTAAAAGAGTTCTAAAAACTGTTACTTTTTGTGAGAACACTATATACATCAAGCTATTAGATTTAAAGATATTACGTTGGAAATTTTTTCAGCGCGATGTCAGTCGACTGATTTTATCTTAAAATAAGAGTCAAATAATAAACAGAAAATGGTCTAATATTAAAGAATAAGGAATAACTTCTTAAAAATTATCAGTTTCGAAGTTCTAAGAGCTACAATTTTTAAATTACAGCGTACTTATTTCCCATACATAATCCATTAAATTTGTAAACAATTGTTATTTCATTCTTGAAAACCATTCGAATAAGACCATAAAGGATTGTTGCAAAACGGTAGAAATATTTAATTTAATTCAATTTGTAATATGTTATTTTGACTTTTTAGCCTCAAAATGAATTTTTAATTATGTTACAAAGCCCAAAATATGATATAAAAAATAAATAGTGATTCAATTCTTTTGAAAATTCATTTAAATTCGGTGACCAGCGAAGCGGGCGTAGCCTGCTAGTATCACATAATTTTCTATACTCATTGATTTTTATAGTGCTCATCTAATTTTAATTTTTATACTTATGACTATAGGTATTTTTCTCATTGATACCAAGTCTTCCGTTTTTCCTAGGAGATTTCACTCAAAAAATTTTCTATAATGAATCTCTTCGTGGAAAATAAATTTGAAATATTTTACTCAAAATTAGTGTGGATAAATCTGAAAATTTAGCATTTTGCCTGTTAAGCATTTTGTTTTGATGTGTTCTTGCAAACTTCCATTAGTTTAAATGTAAAGTTAAAACAATATATTTAAATATACATACAAAAAATTGCTTATGATAATGCAAAGAATAGAGATTGGGGAAAAGAACACGGAAATAAAATAAATCAATTTTCAAAAGCTGGATTTTTTTTAGCTATTTAGAAACTTTTTAGATTTTAGTTTTAAATGGAGCTATAATGATGTTGTTAGACGGAATACGTAATGTTTAAAATTAAAATAAAATATCTTAATAGATTTGTATATTTTTGTAAATGAATATTTAAAAAAAAAAACATTTTACAAAATTTCTAAAAAGGAAACAGTACTAATACAAGCTGTAAGATATTTATGTAAATTTCTATATTTTCTGTTTGTAGATATTAGATATTTTCAATAAAAAAAATAGTGTCATTTGTATTACTATAATATTTTTTAGAAATTAATGATAAAATTTGGAGTTTATTTTAATTTATTTTATTTATTTTTATCTTTCTATCTTTTTATCTTCTTATTTATTTTATTTATTTATTTATTTATTTTAACTAAGAATTTATATTTTATATAAAAAATAATATTTAATGTGTGACAAATACACTGAAGTAAATAACCATTATTTTTAAGAATTAGATTTATAAAACTCTATAAATTTTAAAAAGAAATTTCCAAATAACTATTGAAATTAGCAAAACCATTTTCATACATATCTCATAGAGAAATTTGCTGTTTCTATAACTAAAATACAGTGTGCAATATCCCTTTATTTCGAAACACTTTATAATTATTGTTAAAATTTAAAATTATGCAATTCACGTATCTTTAAAAGAGATTAAGAATTCAATTATGAAAAGTCCTTTTATCTCAGACAATTGAGGAACTTTTTAAGTATCAGACTACATATGCGATAGCTTATTCTTTCTTTAAATTAAAAAAAAAATAGAATATCCCAAATTTCTATTATTAGTAAATTTTTAATAAAACAAATTTGTTATTTTAGAATGTATTTTACTTGCTATTTCATAATTATTATAACAATGTTTTTCCTTCTGTATTTGACAACAATAACTTCATTGTAATTTAAAAATATTTTTTAACAAAAGTGTTGTTATACATATTAAATCAAATCAACTTTTTGAAATAAGATGTGTATTAGAAACTGATTGTTATTTTAATTACGTTATATAACTAATTAAAATTTTCAAAGTACTTTGCTTTAAATTCAATAAATGTATTATGTCCTTATAGATTACTTTTAATAGATGAATGTCATTATTATGTAATTCATCCACGTTTATTAACTTTTATTACAGCTTTTAATAGCTTGAATATTAAGATGGGTTTTTTTCAGTGAACAATTTTCCTCAAAAGTTCACACTGTTGTCTAATATTATTGTTAACTACAATATATAATACATAAAAGGCAAATTTGAGAGGCTTCTTTTATGCTGCATTCATGTACGCTTTATATTTTACATTTGATTAGGTATTTTATTTTTAGCCAATTTTATTTTATTTCATTTTATTTATTTAATTATTTATTTTCGGTTAATTCTATTTATTACGTTGGCTTTTTTTTTTTTTTTTTTTTTTTTTTTTTAAATAAGATAATATTTGAAATTATATTAAGAATATGCTAATAATTTGAATAAAGAGAGTTATTGCCCAAATTGGATCTATATTTGCTCAAAATAAATATCGTAAATTTCGTAAAATATTTAAATAAATTATTAGAATTGGCGACAAAATCATGCCACTTTTTATGTAATTATTATTTTTTTTTCCTCCTTAATTTTATTAAATTAAAAAAATCAAGAATATTAATTTTATATTACACATATAGAAAAATTATTAAATAAAAACCATTAGAAATTAACATTAAATTACAATATCTCATAACAATTTTTTCAATTTTAGGTATTTCTCTTAAGTAATATAAGAATCTTATCAATATGCAAAGATTGGTAACACAGTTTTAATTTACACCTTTGAATGGCTACTGGAATACACATAGTATGTTTCTAAATGGTTAACTGCTAGCAATGTAAAAAAAAAAAAAAAAAAAAAAAGTAATACTCTGAAACTGTTTCCTTCTTGTGCAGCAACATCGCAGCAATGAATAAATCATTCAGTAGTGAAAAATACTAACCGCGTATACGCGTTCATGACCATGATTAGGAAAAATACAATATATAAACAGTAAATTATAGTATGAGGTTTACAAAATTGTTTATATTCTTGTGTGTTATGTTTTTCATTTACATGTTGAATCAAAGAAAACTCTCCTGCATTACCCTTAAATATACATTAATTTAAAAAGTAAATAAATAAACAAATAAATAAAATAAATAAATAAATAAAATATATTTCCCAGATTTTATTTTGTTTTCTAAATATTTCAGAAAACATTATGCTTCCTTTTATTGAGTTTAAAATAATTCATAAAGGCTCAATTATATTTCACTTTTATAAAATCAGAAGGCAATATGCAATTTATTGTTAAAAATCACTTCACTTTTCTGTTAAACAAATCAGACTAAAACCCACGTGTATCAGCATTCACAGTCATTCATTAACACATCAAAAAGGCCTACTTTATTTTATGCAGGTCATCGCAATAGTGAAGTCTGTTTCTATTATCGGGGGAGAGTAAATGAAACCGGTGCCGATGAAAGGAAATGGAATGAATGGACACGGAGAGTTAACTATATGCAAAATTTGCAGTCACAGAGAACGCGGCAATTATTGAGTTAATGACAAATATGAATTTAAAAAGATGCTCTTTGTATTTCAGAAATTAATTTTCTAATATAGAAAACAATGTAGTCTTATAAAAATGTGGATCACCGTTAATTTTAGTGAAATAATCCTATTTCTTTAATATTTCTACACAGAAATTACTATATTTTCATTTAAAATAGCGAAAATGCTAATAAATAATGCTTTATGATACATTTTTTTCAGTTGATTTTTTCAATGAGAATTTTGTTATTTTGTTTCTAGTTTGAATCAAATAAAAATAATAAATATGTGCACTCTAAAGCTGAACCATTTATAAAAATTAACAAATAAATAATATATATAAGAAAGCCATCATTACAATAGTTAATTTTTGGCCCCATTTTTACAATTAATTAAATTACAATGTCATTAAATTAAATTTATATTTTAGCTTTCAGAAAATCATTTGCTTTAAATAAAAGTCAGTTTTGTTTCCTCATTTATCATATGTACATTCGAGGGTGAGAAAAAAAAATAATTCAAATAATTCATTATGATAATATCAAGATGCGATACAAAATAATAATGATAATATTAATAAGTAATAATGTTCGCAAAATTTGATCATTAAAAACATGTTAAAGCTATATTAAATATATAAATAAAATTTATTTTGTCTGAAACATTTTACTAGAACACATGTCTCTGTACATTTGATTGTTGATGAAAAAAATATATTCCTTAAACTATTCTATAATGAAAATATTATTTTTCCCTAATTTTTAAAATATTTTACCTCATGTGTTATAGTTAAAATGTATTTATCATTTTAAATGTTGAACTTTGAAAGCACGTTAGGAAATGAAAAACATTTTACATAGTTAATACCTTTCCAATACATTAAATGAAAGCCCAAACAGTTTTCTATTTAATGCATAATTTTCAAAGAATTTAGCGTTATTAATAATGTCCTTCCTAAACAGCTTCCTGCATCTTAATTTGTGATTTCTTGTTAAACAACCTAATCTGCGAGCATAGTTTAAGTTAAGTTTTAAAATGATCGTTTCCACTCAGTTTATAGTCATAATAAACAAATCATTATTAAAACATATATTTTTACAACTCGTTACTTGTCATTGTTCAACAAATAACGGTTTATGTATACTTTTAAAATGGTGCTGTGCATTATTATTATTTTAAAATATTTTCATTTGCTGAAACTAATTAAAACTTCTATATTTTTAAAAGGAATGTTTAAAATAATTTTTTTTTTATTTTAGAAATGCAGTTTGTTTATTTATAAAGGAAGTTTTAATAATCAGGTATTTTAGGCTAACAGTTATTGCAGCACTAAAAATATTTTACAATTTCTGTTTATATATTAAATCAGTCAATAAAAAAGACAATAAAAAATAAAAATAAAAATAAATAAATAAATAAATAAATTTCTCACTGATTAAACTACATGAATCAGACAGTAATTAAACCTTGGCCCTTAATTGGTCACTTAAACGCAAAAAGCTAATAAGAAAAAATGAAAAATAATAATGATTTAAAGATTCGATTCCGATTGATTAAAGTACCTAACAAGCATTTAATAAAATGTTCTGTTACAATTTCTAACGGGAAATTTTGTTTTGATTCGACGTTGAAATGGAACAATTACGTAGTTTCCAAATGAGAAATTTTATTTAATCTTAAATCATCGAGATTAATTTAAATCCAAAAGTATGTCTATTAAGGTTTTCAGATCATTTATGTTTATTTTAAATGGATAATTTGATTTTTATTAATAAATTAGCTATTATATTGGAATTAAAAGATCATCAACGACTGGGCATCTAAATATTATAAGTAAATAACCAAATCCGTTAACTACAGATGTTCGTTATTTTGTTAAGTAATTGTTCAATGTAATTAATTACCAAATGTGTGAGAATCTTATTTGAGTTTTTGCAGCAGATTTTCGAGCTTGTGAAATGTTCTTTCGTTCGACTTGCAGAAATTTCGTTGAAGAAAATTTTATGTTGGAGAATACATATACAGGGTGAATTTGACATAATCTGCCAAACGAAAGGTGGTGATAGAACAGCCCATGGCCAGCATAAAACACCGTAGAAACCCTGTCCTATCTCTAACCGTTTCCGAGTAATAGTAGATAAAAAAAAAAAAAAAAATCTGATTTTTTTTCATCCCGTCTGAAACAAAAACCAAATTTGTGAGCTTTCTAAAAGACTTACACGCAAAATAAGCACATATTTGGAAAGAGCAGAAAGAATATTATCGGGTGACACCATTTATATCAGGATACCTCAATTTGACGGTGAGCTAAAAGCGCTAAAACATTCGTGAAGTTTAAAATCGAGTTGCAACCAAATTCTTTAACCGGTAAATCTGCAAACACCATTCAAGCTACAATCGGTGAAATTTACCAAAATCTTCTCCATTCCACAAGCTTTAGAATGAGCCCACAATAAACCATATCGGTGTTATAGTTCAGGAGAAATTTAGCCTTTTGTTTGAAATACATTCATCACTGAACTCAACGTTTGTTGAGAAGGAGACTCACGGGGTGCCATGGTCGTTCCTGATTCCATGTCCGCCTTCAGCCGGCTGTTTTCTCAGATGCAAACAAGAAAGTTTTAAAGACAAACAAGAAAAGTAGCAGTTGTATTAAGTTTACAAACACAATGGAATGAAAATAAAAGAAGTATGACATTTCTCACGTCTTTCACAAAGGAATATGAAAAAAAAAATGACGTATCTCACGTTTATGATTAAAGCACATATGCATTCGAAAGGATGTGGGAAATTTAGTGCCGCTACTGAAATTGGTCATCCCCACACCTGATGCTCTTGCCCGCTTACGAACGGAAACCATAGTAGTTCTAAGGAAATGGTGTTCCTCAAGATCTCGCTCTAAAAGTCAGCGGCAGAATGTTACCCGCTTTTGGAAATCTGAGCGGCATAATTCTTGTACCAGTGGGAAGTAGTAGGAATGATACTGGTTTTTGTGCAAAACATTCATCATCACTTTACTTTGGGAGATTCCACCTTCTCTCGTGCACTCACATTTGGATTTTCCTCCTGTCGGTCGCGTACGGACTCCTCAGCGGAGGCGGAGCGGTGACCATGGCCCCTTTCGTACACCCTACCGAACAACCCACTCTCCCTAAGCTTTCGATAATTGCGGCAAATACAGCATTGTTGGGCGCACGACGATGTGGATAACGTAGACGGTAGTCTTCTTCGACTCTCCGAGAGTTACCATCGCAAAATCCATACATAAAATGCATGTCCGCGTACTAATGTAAAACTAGGCATATCTGTTTACAGGTTGGAAAGTATGACAATCTGATGACTTCAGTTGAAAATAAAATTCAGAAGGGTAAACAAAAAGGGATAAAATTTCAATATTAATTTACAAAAGTAGAAGAAAAAAGTGCTACGGAATAAGAACCAACTTGGTTAATTCATACCACTGTAGGAAAACATACTAAGTATGAACTAAGAGAGAGCAAGTAGACGTAAAAGCAGCGTGAAAAGAATCGGCCCGAGCTCAGGCAAAGTCCAGAAAATGCTAAAGCAATATGCATCATAAAACGTAAAAGAAACTTACGTGCTAATGAGCTGTTACAGATTGACTCGCCTTTTATACCCGCGAGTGGAATGCGCGCGCAGGAAGTTTGGAATACATCTGCATATCAGTAAGAGTCCATATGCAGATAGTCACGAATTTGCAGACCTTCCATTTACTCACCATCGTTTCATTTGCAGAATTTCGACGAACGCCGTTTTCAGTGACGTATTTCTAACTAAAGGCTAAATTTCTCCTGAACTAGAACATCGATATGGTTTATTGTGGGCTCATTCTAAAGCTTGTGGAATGGAGAAGTTTTTGGTAAATTTGACCGATTGTAGCTTGAACGGTGTTTGCAGAATTGCCGGTTAAGAATTTGGTGACAACTCGATTTTAAACTTCGCCATTGTTTTGGCACTTGTAGCTTGCCGTCAAATTAAGGAATCCTGATGTAAATTTTGTCACCCGATAGGATTTTTCCTGCCCTTTCCAAATATGTGCTTATTTTGCGTGTAAGTCTTTCAGAAAGCTCACAAATTTGGGTTTTTTGAGACGGGATGAAAAAAAACAGATTTTTCTTCTATCTGCCATAACTCGGAAACGGTTAGAGATAGGACAGGGTTTCTACGGTGTTTTATGCTCCCGATGGGCCTATCACCTCCTTTTGTTTGACAGATTATGTCAAACTCACCCTGTATATATATATAATCTTAATAGGATTTATGAAAACATACGCAATATTAAATATGAATATAAATGCCATGTATTTTTTTAATCGTTTTTATATTTGCTCTCCTTCATACTGCAGAATTTTGACTTTTACAATATATTTGTTCTATACATTACATTTTATTAAATATAATTGTTTTAAAACTATTCTATACTTTTTTTTTTTTAGTGGAACTTCATTCTAGCTACCAGCATTTTCTAAAATTACGCTAAAACGCAAAATTTTGTCTCGTTAATAATAATATTATCGACAATGTTCATTTTAGATCCTCTTTTCACATCATATTTCCTCATATGGATTGGCGTGCAATAAAAATATGAAATAAACTTTCCACTTTGAAATTACACATTATGGAAATAATAGCTGGAATTGACAAGTTTTAGGTATGGAATAGTTATAGGAAATTCAGTGCTTTCTCTTTCAAAATGTCGTTCACGCAGAAGTCGCATAAATCTGAAGAAGAAAATCGAATGATGCGTCCTCCGTCAACCGCGTAAGCGAATTATGGAAGAAAGATGTCGAGGCTTTTTAGTTTTCTGTCAGAGTTCCTAATACGGTCGGTAACAAAAGTGTCCGAATACTAGCAAAAATTCCTATGTAAAAAAAGTACACCTAACACTGTTTTGTTATATAAATCCTTGTCGAATCCTGTCTTAGTCAGTCTAAGAATAGGAATTTTTGCTAGTGTTTGGACACTTTTGTTACTGACTGTATAAGAAGGATTACGCCATCACATGGGAAAAAGGGAGGAAAAAGTCAAATGCTGTATGGTCTTTTAAGACACAGTTTGTTTAAGACGAACGCATAAAAAAAAGTACGATTTTGGTTGTAGGTTTGTTTAAAAATGAAACGTTTTAATTTCTAGAACAACTAAACACCACATGATGTTTTTGTATATAAGAGTAGTGTATATACAAATGGATATTTTTTTTTGTAAGAATATTCAATAGGGTAGTGTGGTTTGATATAAAATTTAAATAGGCTCTACAAATGGTAAAGATTCTGTTAATTGGATGAAATGTAAATTCTTTTAATTACGATTTAATATTATAGGATCTAACTCATTCACTAAAAAAAAAAAAAAAAAAAAAAAACACTAAAATAAATTAGTTTATCCCTCATATTACAAATGTTTTCGAGTATTTGCAAAACACATTTGTAAGAAAACATCAGTTTTCAATTGTAAACTACTGTTATGAAATTTAAATTTTGAAAAATAATTTCTCATTTTTGTAAACATATAATATATACACATCAGCTATACTTTTAATTTTTATGTAAATCATTAAAAATAAGTCTTGATATTTAATTATTAAATTGGTGCGGAAATGATCCAGATGAAAATGTTTCAACTGAATTGGGGGGGGGGAATATTTTATTAAACTACAACATTTATCTGATTTGGAAAAAAAATATTACTAGATTGTGTCCTTACGAAATACATAAAAAAAGATTTTACAACTCATACATAAATCGCATAAATTTGGTAAAGTAATAGCGGAATAAATAAATATTATAGAAAATTTATTTTAAAGAACCTTTTACTTCCTTGAGAATTATGCAAGTGATTAATGTTTGACAAAATTATTAACGCTTTTTTTTTCTGTGTGTGTGTGTGTGTGTTTGTTTCATTTTTATTACACAAATGTTTGTTTAAAAAAAACATGGAAGATATAAAACATACAGATCATGATTTTTCCGTACAGTTATATATATATATATATATATATATATATATATTACATATGAATTTAAATGAGAAAAAATGTAATGAAATTGAATTATTTTTACCAGTTCTATCATATTCTATTGTGATAATTCGTTATTTAACAAGGCTATGTTTAATTATTTTATTTCTTTACACTAAAATGTATTTATATGCACACTTATTTCAATTTCCATTCATACATGATTATGTTATAATGATTTACAATGAATAATATTTTAATTATTTGAACGAAAATTAAATTTTATATACCATGTAACAATTTTTAAAAGTCTGACGATCATTACAAAAACGTTTTATGTTTTTGCAGCATAAAATATATGTGACATAATGAAAAAATAATCATTCGATAACTTATTTCAGTCCTTTCATAAATGTAATAAACAGTTACTTTTGTTTACAGGCATCTATCTGTGACTAATATAATTTCAATTTTTAGCTTCTATAACACTATTTTTTCATTGCTGAGAATTGTTACAAATGTTCCATTGAAATAGATTTGTAATACTATGAGTAAGAAAGGTGAAAGCTTTCATATTTAAATTACTGTACGCTTTATATTATCTAATGTAATGGCTGTAAATATTTTGTAAATTCATTTGTTATATTTCTATATTACGAAGTATTTTGTAAAATATGTTTTTCAAAAAATACTTTATATCTGATTACGCTATATTAAATTTATTAATGGTATATAACGAAGATTTAATAGAATTATTAATAGAATCGAGATTTATTTTTGATTATCATTTTTGTATATTTACAAGGAGAGGTCACGACATGGAAAATTCAGATCGGGACGAAATTGCGCAGGATTGTAGCATACTATAAAGCTAACAACATATAAAGGAAGTAGCACCCAGTAGCCACAGAATTTCGAGAAAAAAGTGTATTAAGTTTCAGTAATCATTAAATATAAGTTATTTCCAAGCCGAGTCAGCGCATTGCCGAAAGCAGTAGAGCACAAGACTGCCACCCAGACGACCTGGGCTCGATGCCACCTACGGAAATTTTTTTTAAAATGTAATCTTAAATTTTTATTAATTTTTACTTTTTTTATAATTTAATTCAAAATTTTAAATTTTTATTAAATAATAATTATTTAATTTTCTTAACTTATATATATGTACGTATGTATGTATGTATATAGGTTTAGAATTTTTCTATGTGTAATATTTATAATTTTCTATAACTTAAAAAATAAATTTAAGCTTTGTTTTAATTATAAAAGAAAGTAAAAATAAAAGGACATTTTTTTTTCTTAAATTAATTATTTAAACATTATATTTTATTTATACTTTATTTTATAATTAAAAGAAAAATATTTTATGTATATATATGTAAGTTGTAGAAAATTATAAATATTTCAAATAGAAAAACATACCTATGCAACCTACATATTTTTTTAAATCATAAAAATTCAATAATTATTGTTTATTAATTTTTTTTTAAATTTTGGATTTAATCATTAAAAGATTAAATTTTACAGTCATCCATCGTTACAATTGTTCAACTTCAGCTTTAATAGAAAAGTACTTATACTTTTATTTATTATAAGTAAAATAAATAAATAAATAAATAAATAAAAAATAAAAAATATACAAACAAAACTCAAAGTAACAAATATAAAGAAAACCAGAAAAAAAATTAAATAATTAATAAACAAGCTGTAAAACAAAGCGTAAAATAGTTAGCAGGTGTACTTAAATCTTGGTTTGAGGTTCCTTATTTGTGTTTAATGTGTATAAAATACGAAAACGCCTTTAGCCTGTTAATAACAGAGAACAACTGGAATTTTATTTCGTGCACAGAAGGATTAAAAATAAAGCAAGTCGTTGTCGAAGAACAAAGTATGTTGGTTAACATTTAAAATCCGTTATATGTGTATGTATGGGAAAATTCTGTGGTTGTGTGGCAATCAAACACAGAGTTTGAACAAGAAACCAAGCCTTTGAATTTGATCCAAAGCAGTAGTCTGATGACTTCCAAGTTTGAAACCCACTTCTGTGAATGTTAATGTGGGATTTGTCCTGATCATACAGTCCGTAACAAAAGTATCTGAACATTAGCAAAAATTCCTATATCAAAAATGTATAATTAATACTGTTTTTTTAAATAAATCCTTGTCGAATCCTGTTCTTAAACAGACTAAGAACAGGATTCGACAAGGATTTATTTAACAAAAGAGTAGTATACATTTTAATATAGGAATTTTTGTTAGTGTTCGGATATTTTTGTTACCGACTGTGCTGTAGCAGTTTGCCATTGACTCCTGATGACTTTTCTGATCTTTGTTCAACTTTCAAAGAAAAATCACACAAACGAAATTTCGCAAACCATCTTTGGCATGTTAATGCTGTTACTGAGTCCTCTCCAAACACGCCACACAAGTTTTTTGTTGCCTCCATCGCGTTTTCTTTTTTTTGAACTCGTATAAAATGCAATGGCTTAAGTGCACTTTTTCTTCACCTATGGTGACAGTTTGAAAAGAAAAAAAAAAAAAAAAAAGAAAAGAAAAAAAAAAAAAAAAAGACTAAAATACGAAATAATGTGTGTAAATCATCAATCATACTCTCATCTAACTGCTTAAACCGGTTTCAGTCGATAATCGACAAAGCATAAATTGCACGTGTTTAAGAACGACAGATCTTTCCCTTAAAACTATAACATTTAACGATAACATTTCTTTGTCTGTAAAAATTTAATAGCATCGGAATTCTATACTATAATTTTGCAAGAAGCTGTATTGATTGGAGATGTAATTAATTGATTTGGATTGTAATTGTATATGCAATTAAAATCCTCATTTCTCTGTAATATTTTATTTTTTATATTTTGAAATTTAAAAAACAAAATTTAGTATTGTTTTAAATATACCTAAAGTAAAATAAAATATTTAGATAAATAATTAAAAATAGTTTCTTTAGTTTTACCTTACTTTATAATTAAAACAAAACTAAAATTTATTTTTTATGTAATAGAAATTTATTGTATTTTTAAGTTATAAATACTAAATAACTACAAGATAAAAATAACTTTTAATATACTATGTTTTCAAATTTTCTGCTGAATCATATAAACGCTATCGAAGGCAGCGGGAACCCGGAACAATTGGCTAAAAGTATTAAAAAAATCCATTTCTATCGTGTTTTGAGCTATTATAAAAGTTTCAAGTGTCTAACTAGCTAGCCGGAAGATAGTTAAAAATAGATTGCAAGCTTTGTACTTGCAACGCTGCCGAAAGCAGCAAGGTCCCTAAGCAGTTGGTTAAAATATTTTAAAAATGCACTTTTAAACTATTCTGAACTATTCAGTAAGATTCAAATGTCTAGCTAGTCGGGAAGTTAGATAAATAATTTTTCTGTTAGATCATGTAAACGCTGACGAAGGCGGTAGAGACCTGAAAAAATGACTAAAAAAATGTACTGAGCTATCCTGAAAGTTTCAAATGTCTAGCTTGCCGGGAAGTTAGGGAAAATCGATTGCAAGCTTGGTACTGGTAACGCTGCTGAAGGCAACAGAATCCCGAAACAGTTGGCTAAAAGTATTTATAAAATGCATCTTCTTCGTTTTCTGAACTATTCTGAAATTTTCAAATGTCTAGCTAGTCGAGAAGTTAGTTAAATAAATTTTCTGTCGAATCATAAAAACGCTGCCGAATACAGTAGAGACTTGAAACAGTTGACTAAAAGTATTAAAAAAAAAATGAATTATCACCGTGTTCTGAGCTGTCCTTAAAGTTTCGAATGTATAGATAGTCGGGAAGTTAGTTAAAAATCGATTCCAAGATTTGTACTGGACAAACAAACAAACAAACAAGAACCGAAGTTAATAAAAACATGGTAAAATAGAAAAAAATATATATATTTATTTTATATTCAAGAAAATTAAATAATCTTTTATTAAAATTTTCAAATTTTGAATTGAATTATAAAATAAAGTAAAAATAATTAAAAGTTTAGATTGCATTTAAAAAAAAAAAAAAAAAAAAAAAAAATATCCCCTAAGTAGCATCGGACCCAGGTCGTCTGAGTGGCAGATTGGTGTTCTACCGCTCACGCCACTCACGCTGACTCGCTTGCGAAATAACTTGTATTTAAAGATTACTGAACTTTTAAACGCTTTTTTTCTCGAAATTCTGTGTCTAGTGGGTGCTACTGCTTTAATATAATGTTACCTTTATAATATACTACAATATCCCGCACAATTTCGTCCCAATCTGATTTTTTCGTGTCGTGAAATCTCCTTGTTAGTAATTTAAATTAGAAGCAGTTATGTGTTCGCTTAGGCTTGTTATAATGGAAAATTTGCAAAAAATAATTTACTTTATATGGAGTTGCTAACTCTCCAAACTATTTCAAACCGAAGATTTTTAATGGACTATTATCTTTAATTATCATCAAATATTCTGCGATTAAATAAAACGATGAGAACTTTCGAATAGTAATGTGAAATAATTCGTATAGTTTGCACCTCTAAATATACTTGTAAAAAAAAATAATTTTATTATTGTTTGAAAAATATTCTTTATTTTATTTTATTATTACTTTTTTTAATACAAAATGAAATCTTGCTTGTTGAATTTCCTGTGTTGCAGTAGTTACAGATTTGAAGTAGAAATTCGTTTAAAACTTTTGAAATGAGTTTTCGGTTCAGAAATTTTGATCTAATAAACACATATCTAAATATGAAAACAACATTTTTTTTTTTTTTTTTTTTCGTATTTCAGATATGAATACCCAGCTAAAAAAAGCTGAAAAACTACAAAACAAATGCGGACAATCTAAAGGTTTTTGGAACAAGAATCATATAATCTGCAGTTTGAAAACAAAAAATTTGCAGATAATGTTATTTTTTTTCTCTCTCTTAAACTTATTGTTCCAAACACTTTCAGATTATCTGCAGTATTTTGCAGTTTTTCTTCCTTTATTCTAGCTTTTTTGAAGATATTTTTAGCTGGTAGCTATATTAAAATCAAGTTTTGGCTCCTCTCATCGGGAAATGTAGGATTGTTATAAATTTCCTGAAATTATTTTTTAGGTATTCGTGTGTATTAAACATTAAAACAAGAATTATTTAAAATATGAATATTTTTTTCTTATACGATATGAACACATACATGAACACAAAAACCACGTTTTTAACCCTCTCTTCTCGACTTTGATGGGTCAGATTTGTAAAATCGTTTTTTAGCAGGTATCTGCCTCATGAAATGTATTTTTTCATTGCATTTTATTTTTGGTATCAGTGATGATGAACTAGTGATTGATTAACAAATTCTGTCAAGCCGAATGATTTTATATAAACAGAAAGAAAAAAATGCATCGTCTAGTATATTTATAACCAATTTGAAACATTATTTTAAGTTAAAGAGTACAAGTTGGATTAGTAACGTATCATATACAACTAAATAACTAATAATTTATCAAATTTTCGAATGATAGAAGAAACATTTTTAACATATATTTAAACATATAACATTAAGCAATATAAGCATCCTCTCATAATAATGAAATATTATATGAAAATGGCAGCCAATTTTTTTAACACTTAAAAGAATATTTTAAATTATACAGTTTATTTAACAGCAACTCTAAACTAAGCATATCTATTTGTATACAAATTATTCTTTGAAAATACGGATTGTGATAAAATGTTGTTTAGTCGTTATTAAATTTACATTATTTTAAACGAAAGTTTTACAATTTCACACGCTTTGACTTAGTTAGAAAATTATTTATTGTGATTTATAATATATATTTCAAGTTACTTCCTGCATTTAAACTTTTAAAAGGTAAAAAAATGCACCTGCATTAAGCAATATAAAATGAAAATTTGCATGTTATTGTCGGTATAAAAGTAACAAGGGCTTAAATTAATTTTAAATTCTACGGCTAACTACTGATTTCTAAATAATAAATTTAAATTATTTTGCTTCATTTTAAATGTAATTCAGTAGGTAGGGAATTTAGTTATTTACTTATTATTACTACTTTTTCTTATTCTTCTCTTTTCTTTCTTTCTTTTTTATTCTTATCCTTATTTATTTATTATATTTTTTATTTAATGATTAGAAGCACCTCTGTTTTAGGTCATGTGTATATATGTAAATTCATATTTTAGTTTACTTTTATTTTCCTATTTTTCTTAACTATTTATTTAAAAGAAGTGTTTCAATAACACACACACACACACACACACACACACATATATATATATATATATATATATATATATATACATATATACACACACACATATATATATATATATATATATATATATCATCAGAAAAATATTCGTATTTTACTCTAAAAAAGAGAAAAAAAAAAAGAAAAAAGAGTTTAAAGCGATTATGGACATTATATGCGCAACACGATCTTTACAAATAGTGCAAAAGTTATTGGCTTTGAACATCGTGACGTAAAATAGATATTTACAAAATTATTTTCCCTATTTAAGCTTTTAATAGTTATTATTTATGAAAGTGAATTTACAATAATCATAATCATAAAATTGCAGAGGCTACCATATCTATTATTCATATAGGTAAAAGCTACACTAGTAGACATTTTGATATTTAAAATGTGAAATGAAGTTTTCAAATATAGGGTTTGTACGTTCCTTATTTTTTCACTGAGCCTTCCACTATTAATTTTATATGACGATTTTCTATTTAAATTAAGTCTATAAATTTAGGATGAACTTTATTATTTCAGAATGCTGCCATAAGATTCGGGAAAAATTGTCAGGTCCTTTTGAACTCAGTAATATTTGCAATGTCTGCAAGTAATTTTTTCTACAAGTAATTTGGCAACAAGCAATTTTTTATAACGATTTTTGTTATAAATTAAGTCTACAAATAAAGACGAATTTTACTGTTTCAAAATACTTGTATAAGACTCAGAGGATAAAGGCAGGTGCGTACGAACCATGTAGAACTTGTATAGTTTCGAGCAACGTCCATAGGTGATATTATAAGATCTCTAAAAAATGAACTCTCTCTTGAACTACAAAAATTCCCAGTTTTCTTTTTTTTAAATGATACCACTTTACTGAAAAACAAAATTACTCTTTCTCTCATTTTTACGTTTATAACACTTTTCAAGAAAGTTGAAATGTGTACATCACTTCGATAAGTCTGTATGTCCGCGTTCTAACTCCATTAGATGAAGTAAATACTATCACTGGTTTGTGTACAGGGACTATCTAAGAGATTTAAAAGCTTTCCATTTTTATGAAAGGTATTTCTGCAACTCATATTTTATTAACCTTACTTTGCACAAACCTTAATGAGTTTAAAATATGTTATTAATATACAAAGTAATGATTCAAGTTTTACAGGGCCAAATAAATATACTTTGTTTCATTAAGGGCTATTATTGAAAATTTCCTAGAATTGAATTTTCTTTTACATTAATAATTTTTAACAGCTTCTAACAATTTTAAAAAGTGATTATTATTTGAATATGTCTACATTTCGGTGTGCCCGCCACCAGCGTCATTAACTATTTTCATTCTTTTTTAAATGATATATATTGTTCAAATTCACTATGAAATGTTCCTTTTTTAAAATGGCACACATAGGCCCTGTATAAATAATTTGTGTTCAGGGACACACACAAAAAATGCCAATGCACTGCGTTTTAGAATTGACGTTTTTATCAATCGCATCTAAATAACATTTGATAATTGACATTTATTGTTAATATTCGAAAATAATATTTTGTATAGAATGTGATATTATTAGCTTAATTGAGGTACTAAACACTTGTTACAGTCACAGCCTCTAAAATAAGAGCGTTATTGAAAAATAGCTAAAGGCTGTCCTTTAACTGGCCGCTACAGGTGCAGTTACCCTATATATTTTTAAATATTGATTGTTGGAATTTTGCCGCAAATTTTTTTAATTAAAAATACAAATTTACCAAGCAAATTTATACTTACGATGGTTCATTTGTGCATTTGGGCATGCCTACAACTACAGTCTTATGGGTGAAAATCAATAAAATACAAAGATGTTCTGAATATTATATTTAGTAATTAAAATTTGAGGTTGCGTTTATTTAATTTTAATTTGTGTGTTTTATATAAATATCGGGATTTATATTTTGCATCATATTAGGTCTTATCATAAGTGTTTAATTAAAATTAAAATTAATGAACTGTCATATTCATGCTTATTTTAAACTTTTCGTAATTAATCTAGCACAACATTATTCATTTATAGAACACAAATAAACTTTTTCAGTTTTAAAAATGTTAGAATATGAATGAGTAAGTCCATTATTTAAAGCGCTGAATGTTATGAATTGCTTGTCGAGAATTGTTTTCTAATAGTATAGCTTTTCTTTAACTATAATGAACGGTTTTAAATCCTTTCATTAGAAAATCTGGAACGAAGGAAATTAATTTCATTGTTAGCTATTTTATGTTTTAAAATATAAGGCTGAGTTATGCATAACATTGAATAGAGTGTTGAGGAGCTGCTATTTATACGCATTTGTGTGCAAACTATATTTTGCATAAATATCTTAATGACGCTACTCAAACGAGCAATCAATTGTAAACTTTAAAAGTATTTCTAAAATGCCATACTTTATAGACTTCCAACATTGCTTAAAATGTCTATTATACTTTTTAATTTTACGAATTTATTCAGCCATGAATCTAGTAAATATATTTTACTATTTTTCTTAAGTATAAGCTGCACTGGGATATTTTTTGACGTTTTATTTATAGTGACAATTGTTGAAATACGATGCCTATTGGAATTGAATGTGGCATTATTCAGATAAAGTGTATTTTAAAAAGATGAACCTTCTATATTTTGAGAACAGTAAATATAAATTCTTTCAAGATCATTCATTGCAAAACTGTTACAATTAGTTTTGTCTTAACAGTAAAATATATCAAACAATTAATGTCGATAATGAAGAATGAAAATTTTGAGACAAACGGTATAAACAATAATAATAATAATAGTTGGAATAAAGCAACTTTTGAGAAAAGTGGAATTGGGACCAAGTTTTAATGTGATGAATTGTCACCTTCAACTGTTTCGATGCAAAAGGATTGTAGCACATTTTTCACGATAATTATTTTTTTTTTATATTCTGTCTCATTTATTGCAGAATCAAGTTCAAATTATGAAATTTTTCATAAATAAAAAAAATCTTTTACTTTTTCTATTTCATTTTTTCTAATAAGCTGTTTAGGAAAACGGGCAGCAAAATCGTTAAAAGTGTTATTATGTATTGTAATGTTTATTTTATTTATTTATTTATTTATTTTTATTATTCTTTCTCACTACATTGAAAATAAAATTTTATTTTCATAACATACATAATTATGTGTGAGCATGTGTGTACTAGGAACACATGTACTTTCTACTGATATTTAAATTTCATTTAGGTAACATAGTGTTAATGAATTATTCTCAAATAAAATGTTTTACCATTTAATTTGTAACATTTGTATTAATATTCAAATAAATAAGAGAAACATTAAATTAAGTTTTAATGTATACATTTTTTCAATTTCTGATGAAAATCTAATGTCATATAGGATATAGACTAATGAAACCAATATACAAACTCTCAAATTTTTGATAACGAACCCATGAACACAATTTCTACGCAACTAAATTTTTATCGAATTGTGAATGTGAATGTATGTACCTTACCTCTAATCTTCTTGTATAGTACAAAAAAAATTAAATGTATATATATATATATATTACACAATATGCTATAGTAATCTGAGTCTACTGACAGCAAGTTCAGAATATAATACCATTTTTTAATTCAATGAAGGAAAATTAGTAACAAATAAGTTTACTGTAATGTTAGAGTCTTAAATGTTTCTTAACACAAATAATATTTCTTATCTACCCGTAATGATCCAAAATTTATGGGTATCTTGCATTACATATTTGGGGATTTCTAGTTTAACAGTTAAAGAAAAGTCCTTGAAAACTGATGTTGTATGAAGTAAACAATGTGAAAGAATATTAGTAAACGAATTAGAAAAAATGGTTCGCTAGGTAACTGGAGCTAAAAAGCTGAATATTTCAGTACAAACAATTGCAGAGAAAGCTGTATTGGATTTAAATAAACTACATTTATATATGCAAGATCACTTGTATGAGCTTTTGGCTAACGATTTTTCATATTCGGTATGACATATGTTGGAACATTTCTGTGTTTAAACAATAATATACGTCATTTTTTTCGGTAAGGGAGTTCGTTGAGTGTGGATGGACAGACAATTACTTCATGGGAATACACGTTTGTTAGGATAGTTTTGGTGAATGAACAGTTTAAGATACGCAAATATATATTTGATATGTACTAAATAACTTTCGCTTCCACGAAGATATTTTCAAAACTCTAGGACAATAAGACATGTTATGCCTAGCTGCATTTACAAGATGAAAATCGTTTAGAAAAAAGCACGTACAGTAGACAGCAAAATTGTTGAAGCGCTAACATTAATCCGTATTTAAAAGATGTGCACCTAATACTTTTTTGTTACGTAATTATTTGTCGGGTCATGATCTTAGTCCTTATGCTGTTTATAAAGAAGTAAGTTGGTGATAAGAATTAGCGACAAAACTAAAAAAAAAAAAAAAAAAAAAAAGCACTTTAATGTGGATGCTTAATGTTTTATGCTTCAATAATTTTGCTGCCAACCGTTTGCTGATGGACTCGGTAATGTTTGCCTTTTACAGACCCTGTCTGAAAAGTTTGGAGCTCTTGGCGATGGTTAATTCGGAAATCTGAGCACATCGATCAGCTTCTCTAGGGAATTTTTTTATTTGCATACGATTTTTAATAATTTTCCTTTTGTTATTTTAAATTTTTAGCTCCGATTCCCTCAATGCAAATCTGCAGTAGTCTAAAATAGTCTACAACATTTTTTTTTTTTTTTTTAATAACTAAACTATATTAAATACTTGAATTCAAATTGAATATTAATATTTGAATGAAAACATTCATATTTAAATACCATTCTTATGATTAATTTCTACCGCATTATTGCTTTACAAAAAAAAAAAAAAAATCAAAACAAGTAAAAATGCGGAAATAGCATTAAAAAAAAAATAATAAAAATAAAAATGAAAAATCAGCTGACGCTAGTCATAATATGCATAAAAATGACATCAAGCATCAGGATGGTTAGAGCCCAGTGTTCTGGAATTTTACACAATGTTTGATTTTGTCGAGCTTGTAGATTTTGGTGAAGAGGAATGATATATTTTGTACAAAGACAATATTTCTTCTTCAACAAAGGAATCTATTCGGGTCATTGAAAAATACTAACAATATTTACTAAGTTGTTTTATGAGCTATTCATAATCTTTGACCTTTGACTTATATTTTAATGATTGTTATATTATTTTTACTAGCAAACCCATGCGAAAATTTCGCACTTTCCTTCTTTCTTTTTTTTTAATTTGCTTTAAAATTTTAAACTCAAAAATATTATACCAATTTCACCACCTAATTAAAATTTTAACTTTCCAGAAGCCAAATTGTTATTAGAACAAAATTATTGGTTTCTTCGGAAAGTAATTCCATTTTTCTCAGCAGAGGACTTAATCGTATTTTTTTTCACACCATCTTGACAATTAAGCTGCATTACCAATATATATTGTGACAGCTGATATAGCCATTAATTTATGAAAACTGCCCCCCCCCCCCCAAAAAAAAAAAAAAAATGATTTTTGATTTTTGATTTTTGACTCAAATTTTTGATAACGAACCCATGAACACAATTTCTACGCAACTAAATTTTTATCGAATTGTGAATGTGAATGTATGTACCTTACCTCTAATCTTCTTGTATAGTACAAAAAAAAATTAAATGTATATATATATATATATATTACACAATATGCTATAGTAATCTGAGTCTACTAACAGCAAGTTCAGAATATAATACCATTTTTTAATTCAATGAAGGAAAATTAGTAACAAATAAGTTTACTGTAATGTTAGAGTCTTAAATGTTTCTTAACACAAATAATATTTCTTATCTACCCGTAATGATCCAAATTTATGGGTATCTTGCATTACATATTTGGGGATTTCTAGTTTAACAGTTAAAGAAAAGTCCTTGAAAACTGATGTTGTATGAAGTAAACAATGTGAAAGAACATTAGTAAACGAATTAGAAAAAATGGTTCGCTAGGTAACTGGAGCTAAAAAGCTGAATATTTCAGTACAAACAATTGCAGAGAAAGCTGTATTGGATTTAAATAAACTACATTTATATATGCAAGATCACTTGTATGAGCTTTTGGCTAACGATTTTTCATATTCGGTATGACATATGTTGGAACATTTCTGTGTTATACAATAATATACGTCATTTTTTTCGGTAAGGGAGTTCGTTGAGTGTGGATGGACAGACAATTACTTCATGGGAATACACGTTTGTTAGGATAGTTTTGGTGAATGAACAGTTTAAGATACGCAAATATATATTTGATATGTACTAAATAACTTTCGCTTCCACGAAGATATTTTCAAAACTCTAGGACAATAAGACATGTTATGCCTAGCTGCATTTACAAGATGAAAATCGTTTAGAAAAAAGCACGTACAGTAGACAGCAAAATTGTTGAAGCGCTAACATTAATCCGTATTTAAAAGATGTGCACCTAATACTTTTTTGTTACGTAATTATTTGTCGGGTCATGATCTTAGTCCTTATGCTGTTTATAAAGAAGTAAGTTGGTGATAAGAATTAGCGACAAAACTAAAAAAAAAAAAAAAAAAAAAAAAAAAAAAAAAGCACTTTAATGTGGATGCTTAATGTTTTATGCTTCAATAATTTTGCTGCCAACCGTTTGCTGATGGACTCGGTAATGTTTGCCTTTTACAGACCCTGTCTGAAAAATTTGGAGCTCTTGGCGATGGTTAATTCGGAAATCTGAGCACATCGATCAGCTTCTCTAGGGAATTTTTTTATTTGCATACGATTTTTAATAATTTTCCTTTTGTTATTTTAAATTTTTAGCTCCGATTCCCTCAATGCAAATCTGCAGTAGTCTAAAATAGTCTACAACATTTTTTTTTTTTTTTTTTTTTTTTTTTTTTTTTTAATAACTAAACTATATTAAATACTTGAATTCAAATTGAATATTAATATTTGAATGAAAACATTCATATTTAAATACCATTCTTATGATTAATTTCTACCGCATTATTGCTTTACAAAAAAAAAAAAAAAAAAAAAAAAATCAAAACAAGTAAAAATGCGGAAATAGCATTAAAAAAAAAAATAATAATAAAAATAAAAATGAAAAATCAGCTGACGCTAGTCATAATATGCATAAAAATGACATCAAGCATCAGGATGGTTAGAGCCCAGTGTTCTGGAATTTTACACAATGTTTGATTTTGTCGAGCTTGTAGATTTTGGTGAAGAGGAATGATATATTTTGTACAAAGACAATATTTCTTCTTCAACAAAGGAATCTATTCGGGTCATTGAAAAATACTAAGAATATTTACTAAGTTGTTTTATGAGCTATTCATAATCTTTGACCTTTGACTTATATTTTAATGATTGTTATATTATTTTTACTAGCAAACCCATGCGAAAATTTCGCACTTTCCTTCTTTCTTTTTTTTTTTTAATTTGCTTTAAAATTTTAAACTCAAAAATATTATACCAATTTCACCACCTAATTAAAATTTTTACTTTCCAGAAGCCAAATTGTTATTAGAACAAAATTATTGGGTTCTTCGGAAAGTAATTCCATTTTTCTCAGCAGAGGACTTAATCGTATTTTTTTTCACACCATCTTCACAATTAAGCTGCATTACTAATATATATTGTGACAGCTGATATAGCCATTAATTTATGAAAACTGCCCCCCCCCCCAAAAAAAAAAAAAAAAAAAAAAAAAAAAAAAGATCAAAAATATCAGACTACGCTGCAAAATGTTCTGGTAACGTTAACCTGACATATCCATGACGTTCCTAGATTTAATAAATTTAGAACAGTTTCCTATGGAGTTCCTACAGTTTTCCTATGGAGTTTCCTACAGTTTCCTCTTTCCTTGAAATATCCCTGATTAAAGGAAGTAGCTAGTATTTTACATATTCGATTGTTACAGGTAAAAATAGAGGAAACACTACAGATAATAATGGGAAACTAATTGATTAATTTCAAAAACAATCCAGACATTTTTTGAATGTAAATTTTTACTATAAGAAACACTTTTATTTATTATTTATTTATTCATTTTTGCTGAAGAATTAAAAGAAAATTCTACTATTTTTTTAAAAGTAGTATATACTTATATTTTTGTAACAAAATTAAATAATTTATTTCAAGTAATATATATATATATATATATATCCATTTAATGTTTAAAATGCAATCTATTCAAACAAGTAAACTTATGAAAGGTACTTCTAATAATTAATATATTTCCAATAAATTAAATGAAAGCTTTAACAGTTTCAAATTTCATCGTTACTTTTAGAAAAAAATAACATGATTAATTACATCCTTCCTAAACTTTTCCTGTATTTAATTTAACTTTTTCCCGATAAGCGGCATATTAAAAAGCGACGATTTTAAATCATTTTAAATACTGAACAAAAGGTGCGATTTTCTTTAAATGAATAATACTTTTATTTCGAAATTTACAAGTAGAATTATTAAATTTTCTTAGGAAATATTTTATTAAATGCTGTTTTATTATATTTATACATTGTATATGCTAAGTACTTCTTTCACTAGTTATTTTTTTACTGCAAATTTTATTACATTTAATTTACATAGTACGTGTATGTATATTTGTAAGTGAAATTTCATTTATTAGTTCTTTACTGCAAATTATATTACATGTAATTTAGTACATGTATAACTGTAAGTGAAATTTCTTAACTTACACTGGTAACATTGTATAATTAATATGAAGAATTATGACACATTAATTTCAATAACTCCTTTATATGGTGTATATCACTTAATAATATTGACTTAAAAGTGTGCTTACAAATTAAAATGCAATATTTATTCACTAATAAAAGTTCATATAATTTATTTAAATTAATAAATTTTTGTATATATGTTGCTTTTCTTTTGTATAATAAGCAATCAATAACTAAGTAGCGAAAAAAAAACCTTCTTTTATATTAATAATTATTTTATTTTAATTAACTTTCTATTTTTTAAAGTAATAAATTACATTCTAATCCTTAAATTAAAGTAAAATTTTTCGCAGATTCTAAATTAGGTAACAGGATTACTTTCATTGAGAATGTTTAGGGTAAAACAAAATAAAAAAACTGGATGTGGAATGAGGACGAAATAAATTAATTTAATTTTTATTTATTGTAATAGATGTATATTATTTTATAATTTAAATACAAATTTCTACCATATCCCAAATACTGAATATTGTTATCACATGTATTAATAGAGTAACTTCCCTTTTAACCATGTTATACACGTATTTATATAAAAGTAGATAGAGATGGTGAAATATTTAAAATCAGTTTTGTAAAAATAGTCTTATTATTTATATATGATATGTTGATTATTTTATAAAGATGTTCGACGGTTTTTTAGGCATAAATAAAATTTTATGTTGAAGTACTTGAAACAGTTATTAAACGCTTTTTAAGTTATATTTTCTACATAGTGTTTTTTTTTTTTTTTTTTGACTTAAGAATATATGACGAATAAAGTAGGAATTCAACAAGTAATAAGACTGAGATTTATAATGAGATATAAATTAAATTATTATAACATTTCAATTTTATTACATGATATTGAAGGACGTTAAGCTTGAATTTTTCATTATTAAAAATATACTTTTTTTTTAATATTTTTGTCAAAGTTTAATATTTATAGTATATTTTTGCTAAATACATTAAAATAGCCGTTTTAATTCATAGCATTTTCTCATTTAACATATTCTCTAATGGATTATGAAAAGAAAAAATGTACTTGATTTTTTTTTCTTTTAGTTTGCTAATTGCATTTTTTAAAGATATCTGCAATAAAATTTATGCATATAATCTCATCATAGAAATTAATGAGGATTTCGGAGGGTGATTCTTTATGTCCCACTGGTAAATATAGATCGAAAGATATATTTGGACCTTAAAAAAGCGTAAAACGTATCTGATTTTTGTGTTTGTTATATTTTTTCTTAGATTCATGGGAGGGTCTTGAGGTAATATAGGAATTTATTATAACACATATGAAGATCGTGAAAAATTCGAAACAAAAACAGCAATAGCACTCTATTAAATATTTTCTGGAACAAAAACTGCTATATATAACGTCAAAAGCCTTGTAGTGAGGTTAAAGTGACGCATATACGCTCTATTCTTATAAAAACCTTTGACCTTTCTTCTTTAAATTCGTTTTTATACTTTTTTTTTTAAACCTAACGGTACTCGAAAGTACCGTCGGTAGATAAAAAGTTAACACGTAACTAAAATTATAAAACTGACACTAGTATTAAAAGAGCTATATTTAACATATTTTGTAACATTAACATATACTGTCGTATGATAATTACGGGCATATTTTTTCCACTTTTCGACAATTTTCCAATATTCGATACAATATTAATATATATATATATATATATATATATTGCACATTGTTTATATATATTTTTTTTTTCATGAGCTATTATTTTTAAAATATCAGTAAAAGTGTTACACTCTGTCATGTTGTCTTATTAAGTTATTAAAAAAGAAAAAAAAATGTTTTAAAGTATGGAAAAAAAAAAAAAAAAAAAAAAAAAAAAAGCTTCTCAAACACGTTTAGAACACAGTACCTTAAGAATTTCCTTCTGATAATAAATTTCTAAAGTTGAATATTTTTATAAGTTCTGATTTTCAAAGTGAAATTTAGTAGTGGAATAGAATTAGTTTTAATGATTCGCTTTCCTCTAAAAAATTTAATGTTACGAAAACAACAACAAAAATAAATAAATAAATAAATAAAATAAAGGTACAACTTGTGTGGTTGTAAAATTTTTATCCTAATGATAATGACGTAAACGATGATAATATAAAGCTTTTATATTTAAATACAAATTAAGCAAATTTGCTCTGAACTAGTAAGCAAAAACAAGAAATATTGGCAGTAAGTATAATAAAAGCAGTGTATCAAATTTCTAAGAATCCATATTAATTGTATTCAACAGTATAATTATGATACTTTAAAAGCTTCCTAAACATAAAACGTGAATCCCAACTGATTCATTGGTAGATCCATAGCCTCCTTAATTAGATGCCTGTTGCGTGGCTCATAAACGTGGTGACAGTTGAAGCGGTAGACAGCGCTACCTGGTAAATATTGCGTGGCATTTTTATTCAACTGTCACCAATAATTTTAAGAAGTGATATATGATATATATAATCGACGTTTCTTCGATTCTATTCGCCTTTTATGTATATCATATCTCACTTTAAAAATATGTTGGTGGTTGAATAAAAAAATCGTGCAATCTGTACCAGGTGGCGCTGTCTACCGCTTCAACTGTTGCCAAGCTTCCGAGCCACGTCACAGGCATCTAGTTTACGTGGCTATGGTAGATCATTATTGATAAATTTTAATAGCATTCTATTAGGAGAAATCTTATTTTCAGTAGACAATTGTTTTATTATTTTACTATATATACATGAATTTATATACTTAACCAGTTTTAGATTCTTACTCTTACTCTCATTCTTATTCTTATTCTTCTTCCTAATAAATTTCTAGAATTTTCACAAAATAACTTTTAAAATGTTAATGTAAAATCTGTAAATATTTGAAATTTAATTTAGGAAATAAGCAAATACTATACAAAACAAATAACTAGCGATAAAAATTACTTATGTGCTTACAATATTAGATTTTTTTTTAATTAAATAATTCTTTCCCCTTACAAATGAACTTTTCTAAACTATGTTTTAAATTTACATTATTGCACATAATATTAAGTATAAGATATTTTTGATAAATCCCTTTTTTTTATATTTAATAATTTTAATAGATTGCTACTTTCCTATTTATGGATTGAATGAAATGTACTTTTGTACATACAACAGTAAATTGCCGGACCACGAATTAAGAATAAATGATTAAAATTTTTGTACATCAACAAAAATTTTCCAAGAAATGTATGAGAAACTTGCAAATGTTACTGTCAAAATTTATTCACTCTTTCTGCATATACCAGAAAAGTAAAGATAAAGCTAAAATTCAACTAAATTTCCAGTACTTGATTAGCACATCAAAGACTAGTGCTACTTTACCAAATATGGGTCATTGGATGCATTATATTAGCATTATCTGCGGAAAGTAAATGAAAATAATGCTTACAAAAGGAAGTGGAATGAATACACACAGAGGGGAATATATATCTAATTTTCAGGGAAAGAGTGTCGAAATACATGAAAGAAGAATAACCACGTACTTTGATAGTTTCTGCAATGACGTCACTTTAAACAACTCCTGAGTCTAAAATTCTTTTTAAACTAAATTAAAAAATGAAATGATATATGTATTCCACAATTTTTTATGTACATTTAAAAGCAGAATTTTGATAATATCCTCGAAAATATCAAATATTTTCGTTAGCTTTCAGTAAAAAATAAAAACTTAAAAATTGTATAGCAAATGATCTCTTATACTGCAAGCTTAAAAGCACGATATAATGATATTTTCGGGATTATTTGAAACATTTTCCCTATACGGATTAAAAAAATTCTTAATTATGTAATAAAATTGAAAAGTATAAATTTATTATTATTACATAATTCAATAATTACTTATTTTATTAGACACTTCAATGACGTCACATTAGACAAGTCTGGATACTAAAACTCTTTCTAAACGAAATTAAAAAATGAAATGATATATGTATTCCACAATTTTTTATGTACATTTAAAAGCAGAATTTTGATGATATCCTCGAAAATATCAAACATTTTCGTTAGCTTTCAGTAAAAAATAAAAACTTATAAAAATTGTATAGCAAATGATCTCTTATACTGCAAGCTTAAAAGCACGATATAATGATATTTTCGGGATTATTTGAAACATTTTCCCTATACGGATTAAAAAAATTCTTAATTATGTAATAAAATTGAAAAGTATAAATTTATTATTATTACATAATTCAATAATTACTTATTTTGTTAGACACTTCAATGACGTCACATTAGACAAGTCTGGATACTAAAACTCTTTCTAAACTAAATTAAAAAATGAAATGATATATGTATTCCACAATTTTTTATGTACATTTAAAAGCAGAATTTTGATGATATCCTCGAAAATATCAAATATTTTCGTTAGCTTTCAGTAAAAAATAAAAACTTAAAAATTGTATAGCAAATGATCTCTTATACTGCAAGCTTAAAAGCACGATATAATGATATTTTCAGGATTATTTGAAACATTTTCCCTATACGGATTAAAAAAATTCTTAATTATGTAATAAAATTGAAAAGTATAAATTTATTATTATTACATAATTCAATAATTACTTATTTTATTAGCCACTTCAATGACGTCACATTAGACAAGTCTGGATACTAAAACTCTTTCTAAACTAAATTAAAAAATGAAATGATATATGTATTCCACAATTTTTTATGTACATTTAAAAGCAGAATTTTGATGATATCCTCGAAAATATCAAATATTTTCGTTAGCTTTCAGTAAAAAATAAAAAATTATAAAAATTGTATAGCAAATGATCTCTTATACTGCAAGCTTAAAAGCACGATATAATGATATTTTCAGGATTATTTGAAACACTTTCTCTATACGGATTAAAAAAACTTTTAATAATGTAATAAAATTGAAAAGTATAAATTTATTATTATTACATAATTCAATAATTACTTATTTTATTAGACACTTCAATGACGTCACATTAGACAAGTCTGGATGCTAAAACTCTTTCTAAACTAAATTAAAAATAAAATAAAAATAAAATAAGTGTTTCAAGATTCCCTTTAGGTAACTATGAAATCTGAATCTTGCTAATATCAAGGAAGATATCAAATATTCACGTTAACTTTCATAATAAAAGGAATTAGTTATCAATATACGAATAACAATGTTATCTTATTAGCCATTATAATATACTTCAACCATTTATTTAAAATTCATTGCAAAGCAAACTAAATATACAGTTTAAAAAAAAAAATAATATTTTCCCTATGACGATATAAAAATTGGATTTTAATTATATAACAGAGTGCATTATTTATTTAACATCACGGTAAAATTTTTCTAGAACACACATAATATATATATATATTTTTTAATGCAGCGGCGGCTCGTGAACCGAAAATAGGTGAAGAGCTAAAAAATAATATTTAAGTATTTTTAATCATAATTTTTATTAAGCATGGTCATAACTAAAATTAACTAAAAATACTTATTTAAATGTAAATTTATATTCTATAAATGAATACAACGTAAAATACAGTGTGCCTCTTCACCAATTGTGCCTCTTCACCAGTGTGCCTCTTCACGAGCCGCCTCTGTTTAAATGTACAACTATTTAGAAATAAATAGTCATTAAATTGAAGGACAATGTTGAAGGACAACTTTCACGTCCTAAAATTTATATGTAAAATAAATAGTCAATTAAAAGGCCTAAACTTTTTATTTCAGGCACCGTACAAAGGGAAATTTGTATACCAGAAATTTTGTGCAATAAAATTTTTAAATATATATCAGCAATTAATCAAGACTAAATGTAAGTGGTGTTAAAAATAGTGGTAATTTTTTTCCCGTCGCGAGAACCTTGATTTAATTACATTGTACTTTTTTTTTCATGATTTAAAATGTGATTTTGTTTATATAAGACAGCACATATATATGCAATCATGTATATTTTCAAGAAGAATCACACAAAAAAGTCAGATGAGAAAAATTTATTAGTATTTGCAAAAGAAAGAAATTTAAATGAATAACTCTATTATAAGGAATATCAAGTTTAAACAATGGAACACTTTTGTGACCGTACTCTCACATCGAAATGTTTAAAATTTTAAAAGTTAGAATAAGAGTATATGAAACATTTAATATATTTTATTTCTCTCCATTTTCAATTTCTTTTCATAGCCTTTTTTTTTTTCAGATCATAGAACTGTTTTGTTTTTGATATATATTCATTTTTTATTTTAAATGTATGAAAATTTTTAAAATTTTAATTTGACTTATTCATTTATTTATTTTTGTAATAACAAAACAATTGCTTCTTTTTATCATCACAGCATGTTATCAAATTAAAAAGAAATTCACTAATTAATATTTGTCTTTTACAAATTGTAATTATATTTTTTATTTAAGCAATCAAATTTCATTTTCTTTTGTAATTTATAAATGATTTTAAAAGTCTATTTAAAGATAATGTATAATATATATATATATAAACATTTTGCTCGATTTTGTGTTGAGAAAGGTATAAATGTCAATATATTTACCAGAACGCGGTTATCGTAAATTTATCTCTAGATGATTAATCATTTTATATCATTTATACATTCATATTAAAATTAAAATATTTACAGTTTCTGGCTTTTGCACAAACTAAATTTTGTTTTAAATTTCTTTATAATATTTTTTTTTTTATTTATTAATATATATAATTAATATATTAATATATTATTAATATATTATTAATATATTTATTAATATATTATTAATATATATAATTGCAAAAATAACTTGTGCAATTAGTATTGATAACTTTTATAATCATTAATTTGAGTAGTAAAAGTATTTATCCCATTTTTCTAAGTCGATTTCATTCTTCAATTTTTTACAATTTGAATTACATTTTTATAATTAATATACGTATAACAAAAGAAATAACAAAAATATAGCTAAAATTATATGTAGTATATATATATAATAAACTCAGTTAAAATTCTAAAAAAAAAAAAAAAGTCATTTAGATATTATTACTTAAATTATAATAATTAAATGTAATAACTGATATTTTTCAATCGGTATAATTAAATTATCTTTGAAAAAATATCATTTCTATTTAAAGCAAACATATAAAAAATAATGCACCAAAAGCATTATGAACGTAATATATACTAATGATACATAATTACGATTTCAAGCAAAGATGAAAACCTTAACTTTTTTTATTTGAAATTTACTCTGTATTATCATTAATTAACATCATAAAATATTTTTTTTTAAATCATCATTTATTTTCTATTATATGGGAAATAACAAAACTAATTATCTTGTTTCATAATACATTATATTTCCTTCTTGCAATGAAATTACATAACTGAAAGTACTAATAAAATTAAAAGCATTAGTTACAAATGTGGAGCGACTCCAGTCGGCTTTTCGAACAATACGTAAGCAAAAGTTGTTTTAATAAGTTAAAGTAAGAGATGTCTGATATTAAACAGCTCAATCTAATATGGCGTTAAAACTATTAAATTTCAAATAATTTGATTCAACTGGTCATAATGACAAATAATGTTTCATTGTGTCCCTATAAAAAATATAAGCTATTCACCAGCAACTATAATTTTCAGTTTATTATTTTGAGATCCCTAGACGTTAGTTCATTTTATATAATTTGAGTCCATAGGCCATAATGATAAAGAATTCGTCTTTATATCACTATAAAAATAACCATGAGTGCTGGATTCACCAAAATCTATACAGTTTGTGCCACTGTCAATGGTAATATACATATTATTTTTCAGCTCATTAGAATAAAGCATTTAGATATTATCGTGTTCACTCACCGACACACGTGCACACACACGCATACATACACATACAAAATCGTGTAAAATCGTAGATATCTTTAAAAAAGGAACTCTTGTGAAGACCATAATTAGAAGTATACAACTAGACATCATGAAGGGCACAAAAATAAAATTTCAACATTTTACGAACATTCGTTAATTTGCTATGTGAGGCACAAAACCTATTTCGTAAATCATGATTACAGTACTTCCCTTATGAATGAAATTTCTAAAAAACTATTGAAATGTACAAAACAATTATTCATATTATATCTCATAGAGAAATTTGTCGTTTGATTAGCTAAAACACAGTGCAATATGCCTTTATCTTGAAAAATTTTATAACAACAGTTAGAAATTAAAATTATGCAATTCACACACTAGAAGAATTTAAAAATTCATTTTGAAAGCTTCATAATATGTCAGACTATTGAGGAACACTTTAACTATCAGACTACATCCGCTGTAATTTTCTGTGAAGAAAAATCTCATACATTCTATGAATTCAGGAAAATTGTTTTCTCAAATCTCTGTTATTTATAACATTTTATTATACAAAGTTTGTTATTTAAGATTGTATTTTACTACTATTTCAGAATTGTTATCACAACGTTTTTAGTTTTGTATTTGAATTAATTTTTTTATTGACAATGATAACTATTGTAATAACGATATCCGTAGTAACTTATGAATATCTTTTGACAAAAGTATTATTATACATATTAAATCTAATCCATTTTTTTTTTAAATAAGATTTATTTTAGTAGTAGATACTAAACTGTTTGACTGTTATTTTATTTACAGTAAAGGCACTTTTGACCTGGCATTCTAGAAAGTTTCATATAAAAGGCTTATATTTCCAATCAACATTTATAAATTTAACTACATTAGATTTGTTCAGTAAAATATACTTTCAGACAAACATATTATGGTTTTTGGTATATATTTTCTAGATTTTAAATATCTATATTGCACTTTCTCAGTTATCCTTTTTTCATAAACTCTTGATCTTGAAAATGCTAAAACATCTACAAATCTTTACAAAAAGACTTAATATATATGTTTAATGGAACCTACTTAAAAGCATTGGGGATGAATTTTGCAATATCTTTAAAGAAGAATTATTAAAAATATAAATATATAAAAAACCATGATTATTTTATTTTATTTATTTTTATTTATTTATTGATTTTATTTTATTATTATTATTATTATTACTATTATCATTACTATTATTGGACATATATTTTTTTTTTACTTTGGCATGCACTTTTAAATCCCCCCCTCCTAAAAATTTATTAATAAATTGCAAAATCCCCCATTATTATTATTATTATTATTATTATTATTATTATTATTATTATTATTATTATTATTTTAAGTATGTTATACTAAACATCCAAAAAGCCGTTTTTCAAATATCTGTAGACGTCAAAGCATTCTGAAGAACCGGAATTCTTGAAAAAATTCAAAATGAGAAAGTGCAATTTATACATATCCAACCTGTAAATATATATATACAAATCCATAAGCATTGCTGAATGAAAATTTATTTTATTGAACAAGCCGAATATAGTTCAGTTCATAAATTTTAAATGGAAATAGAAGGGTTTATTTGGAACATTCTAAGTGGTAAAAAATTAAAGGTGCTAAGTTCCCTTAACCTGTTAGCGCCCAGTGTCCTCACTTGAGGACAGCTTATAAAATATCACGTATATTTTTTTGTGGTTTCTTGGAATGATTTCTGTTTTTTAGTGGTAGTTTATAGCGTCACTCTAAATGATCCCTGAAAATTTTATGTGCCTACTATTAATTACTATTTCATAATTTGTATAGTCATTTTATAATTTTTCATTCGTCACACATATATTTGCTTTTTGCGCAAGTATACTAATTGAAATCAACTTGAATAATAAAAATATATATTATACTACTTTAATTTCGAGATCTTTGTTAACATATAATGAGAAATTAATCTGTTTTCTCAAAGTTTTTCCTTCTCGAAGTTTTTTCACTAGAACACGTATCGTCAGTAAATGAACATAGGCTTTAAATTTAAAACTATAAAAAGAATTTTTTAAGTTAATATTTTTTACTGTTAGCTGTCTATATTAATTTAGAAGTGAAATAATCAGCTAATAATATTTTGCAAAATTAATTCGGGTGTTAACGGGTTAAGTAACTAATTAAAAAATTCCAAAAAAATTCAATTTAAATCCAATAAATGTATCATTACAGAAATCCCTATATATTACTTTTAATAAAATTATATCATTATTATATAATTTATGCACGTTTATTAAATTTTATTACAGCTCTTAATTTTCCTCAATAATTAACACTATCATAAATTATTATTATTAAATACAATATATAACACAGAAAAAACTTTCATGCTGCAATCGTGCACGATTTATATTTTACTTCTGATTAAGTATCGTCGCATTATTTTTATCCGAAAACATTTTTGCCAGTTAATTCTATTTCTTATAATCGATTACTTTTATCATTTGATAATACACAAAATTATTGTAAAAATATGATAATAATTTCAGTAAAATGAATTTGTTTCACATTTTCTCAAAATTAAAGTCACCAATTTCTTAAAATGTAAAATAAAAATAAAATTAAAAATAAAAATAAAATAAAATAAATAAAAAATAAATAAAAAATAAATAAAATCATAATTATTGACACAAATATATGCCATTTATTTATATCATTCAAAAATGTCCTCTGTCTAAATTCAATGAAATTTAACTATTCAAAAATTTTCAATTTTTACGCATATATATATAAATATATACACATATTTCTACTATATATGAAAATTCAGTAAATTAAAATCAGTATAAATCAACATTGAATTTTAAAATCTCTCTTTCAATATATATATATATATATATATATATATATATATATATATAGTAAAATAATTAAAAAATACTAAATTATATGTAGAGATTTATAAAATTGTTTATATCTTTGCTTAAATTTCAATTATTTTAATGTTTTTGTTGCTGACTCTTGAAGGCGCGATGAACATTGAAATGTATCATATTTGTTTGCATAGAAATTTCTCAAAAATTATTGAAATTTAAAAAAAAAAGGTAAAACTCATTTTTTTTTAAATAAATAAATAAAATGCTTCATAAAACAATTTTTTCAATTTTTTCTTGGTTTTACATTACTATAGTTTATCACTGTATTCTAAACTTACACGTGCATTACTCTGTGGGTTGATTGATAAGCTAATTATTTTTAAATATCTTTATGTTTGAATGCTGAAATTTTATGCAATTTTTTATCATTCAAACATGAAAAAATTTATTAAAAAAAACCAGGCTACAAATTAAAACCCAATTATATTTAGAATATATTCATAAACTATAATTATGTAAAATTTAAATGATAACTGAGTTCTATGAAGCATTCTCAAATTAATATATAGATAGATAGATAGATAGATAGATAGATATAGATAGATAGATATAGATATATAGATATATTGATATAATTATTGTTATTTATATTTTTTATATTTTTCAAAAATCTGTATATAATATTATTATGTTTCTACGCATACGCAATCAAACTTTCATTTTTCTAAGATTATTATTTCAAAGAACGATTTTATACGTCCACCATCCTTAAAAAAAAGAAAAAAGAAAAGTAAATAAGTGAATCTCAAAAAAGAAAGTTTTTTTTTTCTTAACTTTAATCATTGTTATTAATATTATTATTATGTTTTAATAGTTTTTGAGAAAAAATGTATTTAATATTATTACATTTCAATGCTTATGTATTGAAACATTCATACTTCTAGAACAATTATTTCTAAGTTAATTAGCAAGATTGTGTACGTGCACATTCCCTTAAATAATAATAATATTAATAATAATAAAATCTCACAAAAAAGAAAAGTATACATGTATATATGTATCTTTTTTTTTTTTTTTTTAACAGTAAGAAATATTTTTATATGTGAATGTTAAAAGTTCACGCGAATTTCATATTTTCGAAAATTTTAATTTTAATTTATGACTAAATCTAAAATGGATACACAGATGTATTTGTCTGTAAGGTGTGTTCAATACCATTTAGTCTAAGATTCATTTGCAAACATATCAAAATGCAGCTACCCAAATTGATCTTAGGAATTTCAAACAGTTAATAAATTATAGCTATTCTTTCGAGTTTTTGTAATTTTAGTAAGATTTTAAATAGCCCATTATTTGAAATATAAATATCGTAGATTAATCTTTAATAAATCTAAAACCATTTACAGGTATTTAATTTTCTCCAACTTTTAGATATAAAGCTATTCATGAAGCTATTTTTTATCAAAATAAATAAATATTTATACAAAGAATTTTGCATTAACACGTTGAGCGCCATGTCAGATATTCTAGATTCTAGACATTATAAAGCATCGTCAACCATCGGTGGCGGATATAAAATAGGATATAAAATTAAAAATATTACATTTAATGATTGAAAATTTATTAAAAATTTGCTTAATTTTTATTTATTACAGGAGGAATCATTATGGAATTTTAATGGATTTTAAGAATTTGCGTGGCGCTCAACGTGTGAAGAGTCCTTTTTATCTGCACAACTTTGAAATAAAATTTAATATAAAATACTTATAATAAAATAGTAGAGAAAGAAATCAAATCAAATCAATACATTTATACACAATTTTCAAAAGCGAATTTAAATTGAAAAGCCATCAAGAAAAAAATATAGCTTCGAATAACAATAACATTTATCCTGACTTTTTGATTCTAAACGAAATTACTGTTGAAATATAATCAATATTTTAAAATAAAAAGTTATAATTATAATTAAGGGATTCATGCATGCCTACTCCTATAGATTTTAAACTAACATGGCTATTTTATTTATATTATTCTAGATTAATAAAATAATTATGTTTTTCCATTAAAAGTTGAATTAAAGAGAACAATCTGAACTACAATAAATGTACATTAAATCAATAAAAATACTTTTAATTTATTTCTCATATTTTATTCTGTTTCCTAAAAATTTCAGAAAATATTCTGTTTTAATTTATTGAATTTAAAGTTATTCATGGAGGACCAATTAAAGTTCAGTTTTATAACATCAGAAATCAAGACGACGATTTATTGTTAAAAATCACTTTCTCTTTTCTTTTAAACAAATCAAACTGAACCCCACGTGCATCAGCATTTCCAGTCGTTGATTAAAGGACTATTTTACTGTATGCAGGTCATCGCAATAACGAAGTTTGCTTCTATTATCAGAGGAGAGTAAATGAAAACGGTGCCGTTGAAAGGAAATGGAATGAATGGACACGGAAAGATAGCTATATAGAAAATTTGCAGTCACAGGGAATGCTGCAATTATTGAGTTAATGATAAATATAAATTTTGAAAAAGGTATTATTTGTATTTCAGAAGTCAAGTTTCTAAAGCAGAAAGCAGTATAGATTTATAATAATGTTGATCTGCAATTAATTATAGCGAACTAGCTCTATTTCTTTAATAATACTATTCAGAAATTACGCACTTTGTTTAATTGTTAAAACTATTTTAGAATTAAAAGTAAAAGCTTCAATATAAATACTTCTTGATTTAAATCTTGTGTTATTTAATTGAATTCTAAATTTACTTTGTAGATATATAATTTTATCTAATGAATTATGTTTTACTCATATGTATTTTCAATTAACTTAGTGCAATGAACTGATAATAATTTCTTATATGATGTATTTGTTTAGTTATTTGTTTCAAAGAGAATAATGTTGTTCTATCAATAGATTGAATTAAGAAATTAAGTAAGAATAATAAATATATGACTCTAAAGTTTAATCGTATATTAAACAATTAAATGCAAAATAATTATTCCTAGAATGCGATCATTTCCATAATTATTTATTGCCACTATATTTATGAATCAAATAATTTACAATTTCGTTAATTTTTTTTAAACACCTTTTCTTTAAATAATACTCTTAATTTTTTCCCTATTCCACCATACATATATTTGAATGTATGAAAAGTAATTAATTAAAATTATTCAACATGAAAATAATAAGCTTCTTTACGTAAGAATAGTAATATCGATAAATATAAATGTTTTAAAAATTTACTCATTAATATATATATATATATATATATATATCATGAAAAACGGCAGTTTTTCTAGTGACGCAAGCGCAAAAACAAACGAACGCCACGACACTCAGCGGAAACGGAAAAACGAACGAAAACTGCGACACTTATATATACAGGAATTTTAAGATCAAAGAAACCGCTGAAATCCGACACTTAATATCTCAGGAAATATGGGAGGTTATGTTCTGATATTTTCAAAATAGACTTTCACCTTCTGTCTGATCCTACCCTGAAATCGCCACATTTCTGCGTGCAATATATTTCGAGATATGAATTGGCTCATTTAAGTTATAAATGGACGGATTTTTTCTCGAATATGGCTCGAGCGAATTTAGTTTAATTTATATATGATATTAATCGCTTTTATCTGATGTGCCTGACATCTCCCTTTTCCCTAGGAAAACTCTTGTTTTTTTTATAACTCAGTTTAAAAATCGAACTATTTTTTACTCCGAAAATACCGTGATGCGGCAGTTTCGCGGACGAATTTTTTCTCTTCCATCTGAAATACTGAATATCAAATAATCGTTTTGGCTCCATCTATCGGGAAGCGTCAAAAATAAACACAAAAATAAAAAATAAAAAAATATTTTTCTTTTTTTAATATATATATTAAATGAGTTATTTATTTAGGTACTTGTATTTTATATGGCATTTGTTTATCAAAAATATTCTTTGTATTTACATTGTTTTCATGCTGATACGTTGTTAACTTTCAAAATTGGTTCTATTTTAAAAGATGATTGCAACAACAAAAATTTTTTCCTTTATTTTCATAAAAATGACAAATAATATGATAATCATATGCAAATATTTGTAATTTTTTTAAAATTAGGTGATAAATCACTTAAATTACGGATTGAAAAAATTCTTAAAACAGAATTTGAAAATAATTAATTTGCTCATTAAGTTTCTAGTACATATAATATATAAATTACAAAATGTTAAGCTATAATAAAATTTTGAATAGATTAAGATTTTTTTTAATTAAATTCATAACAAACTATACTACTTAAATATTTACCAGTATAAAATTTTCACTTTTTAAAGATTTTTCTATTATTATTTATTTTTCTCTTTTAAATCAAATCTATACCTAAAAAATTATAATAAGAAATAAATATTAATAAGAAATTTTTGTCATTTTTAAAATGTACTATATTATGCCTTTGTAATGTTGCATGTTTCCATCTTTTTTATCACTTTTTATAAAATTTTGAAATTTTATTTAGTTTGTTATTTTGTTCGAGTATGACCTATAAAACAACACTTTTAATACAGTGTTATAACTCATTACCATGCTCCTTTAATTTTACGTTTTGATCATTAACCCCTAAAAAGTAATGATATCAATGCAAAAAACCCTTAACGGGTTAAAAGTTTGTGACGCAGCACTGTACTTTATGGCTATAAGAATTAGAAATACGGGTCTTAAAAATAATGATATCAAATTTTCAGTGACGCTTTGATATTAATTAAATTATACATAGATTTTCTTATTTGAATTTGCTTTTTCCTTTTATTTATATTTACAGTGTAAACGTTATTTTCAACATAAAATAATATATAGCATTTACTCATTGATACCTTTCCATTCACATCTCTTATACTATGAAAGCATGTGTTTTAAAAGAAATTATATGAAATTCCAGTAACGCAGCGGTGTTACATTAAGTGATTTGTTTTTAAATTTCTCTGCAATTATTTTGTTTTGCATATTAAAGTATATGTGCACATTGAAATATAGCTTTTAATTTTCAAATACGCTGTCAAATATATCACTTTCATTAAGCTTATATTATGTACTGAAATATATTTATTTCAATGAATTATTCTATCTTTTGCGTCACGCCATCCAAAACTGTAAGTAAAATATATGGAAATGTTTACTTTGTGTCATTTCATCCAAATAAATTGAAAATGCATGCAAATAGATATCGTGATGCAAAGAAAAAAACTGTGAAATTTTTTTCAGTTTTGGATGGCGTGACGCAAAAGATAGAATAATTCATTGAAATAAATATATTTCAGTACATAATATAAGCTTAATGAAAGTGATATATTTGACAGCGTATTTGAAAATTAAAAGCAATATTTCAATGTGCACATATACTTTAATATGCAAAACAAAATAATTGCAGAGAAATTTAAAAACAAATCACTTAATGTAACACCGCTGCGTTACTGGAATTTCATATAATTTCTTTTAAAACACATGCTTTCATAGTATAAGAGATGTGAATGGAAAGGTATCAATGAGTAAATGCTATATATTATTTTATGTTGAAAATAACGTTTACACTGTAAATATAAATAAAAGGAAAAAGCAAATTCAAATAAGAAAATCTATGTATAATTTAATTAATATCAAAGCGTCACTGAAAATTTGATATCATTATTTTTAAGACCCGTATTTCTAATTCTTATAGCCATAAAGTACAGTGCTGCGTCACAAACTTTTAACCCGTTAAGGGTTTTTTGTATTGATATATATATACACATATTAAAATGGTCATAAATTTGATGTTGTCTGTAACATTTTATTAAAAATGGACTCTATCTCTGTGACGTCATATAACTCTTTACGTGTGATCACTGTAGGGAAAGCTGCATTCTGATGTTTATGTTTGTATTTTATAAGGAAATATTTATTGGGGAATGTCTGTACTTTATGGGAAAATGCCTACAGTTTATGAGGAAATGTTTTGTTTTGTGGAGAAATTTTTAGGAAATTTGAAAAGTAAAAATCCGCTCGATTGAAAAATGTTCAATGATATAGCCTCGAGCCTAAAAAAAGCAATAGAATCCATGCATCTTTATGCAGTTATTTTGTTATTAAATGTAATCAAAACATTTAAGTATTCTTCTGTGACTGTAAATTATTTTACTTTCCCACTTTCTAAAGTATTTTAACCTCATATGTTATAATTATTACAACATTTTCAAACATAAATGTATTTATCATTTTAAATGTTGAACTTAACGAAAAACTGGGCGATGAAAAGCACTTTACACAGTTAATACGTTTCCAATACATTAAATGAAAGTTCAAACAGTTTTATATTTAACACATAACTTTCAAAGCATTTAGTGTTATTAATCATGTTCTTCCTAAACATCGCACTGCATATTATTTTACGTTTTCTCGATAAGCAACATAATTTGCGAGCATAGTTTAAAAGTAAGTTTTAAAATGATCGTTTTCTCTCTGTTTATGGTCATAATAAGTAAAACATTGTTAAAATATACATTTTTACAACTTGTTACTCTCCGCTGTGCCACTAAATTGTACATTAAAATGGTTTATATACATGTAAAATAATGTTACGTATTGCCGTCATTTTATTTATCGTTATTTTATTTATCGTCATTTTATTTATCGTTTCGATTGCTAGAAAACAATTCAAATAACTATATTTTTAAAAAGTAATGTTTTAATTTAATTTTTGTGTTTAATAAATATAGTATATTTACAGTCTGCAACAATATTATTGAAGCGCTAGCAGCAATTCCTACTTAAAATATTAGCAGATAATAGTGTTTTGTTGAGTATATATTTGTCGAGTCATGATCTTAGTTTTATACTGTTTAAAAAAAAGTAAACTGATGATACAATTTATCTGCCAATATATATGCATGAAAAGTTTGGATGTGTGATTCAATAATTTTGCTGCCGACTGTATTTAAAGAATTGGTTTAAAAAATAATTTGATTACGAAATTTTTAAAACAAACAGTTATTGAATCGCTAGCTATACTTATGTATTTTAGTCCTTATGCATCATGTCTAAGTAGTTAGCATTAATTAACATGTTACTTTTGAAATTTTAACTGATTTAAAACAACAGGTGCCTATAGTTTGATGTCCTAAAATTTCCATAAGAAAACATTTAAATAGAAATTTAAATGTTATAGAGAATGTAAAACTACAACTACGAAGCAAAATTTTCTTTTGAGGTATATTTAGAATTGTGTTGAATTCGTTTAAAAAATATTGCAGATAAAATAAAAATAAAACGAATATCTAATAATTGTTAAAGTTATTTTTAAGAGAATTGTTTAAATTTAACTTTTTTTTTTTTTTTTTTTTTTTTTTTTACAAATACAGTTTATTTATCTATCAAAGAGGTTTTAATAATAAGATGTTTTAAACAAACAGTTATTGCAACGTTAAATATATTTTTACAATTTCTTTTTATGCAGTATCTTAATTAAATAAATAAAAAAAATCTTTTTAAAATTTTGACTGGTATAAATTATAATAACACGAGACTTGGCGTTGGAATATTAAAACCCGAATAAACTACTACGCTAGAAACGCCAAAGAAAAATATTTGAGGTGCATACAGCTGTTTCGGTAGCCTTAAGCGTACCGTCTTCAGTGCAAAAAGAATTCTGTATCTGGAGAAGTGCTCGTATATATAGGAGAGGGACCGGATTTAGTTCAGCTAGTAGGATTACGGAAGAGGTGGGGAGTGTGGCAAATAGGAATTTAGGAATGTGTATCTGTGTAAACAGTAGAAAAATTAAGAAAATGTGGACTGAAAGTAAAATTTCCAACAATCAGAGAAATAGGAAACAACGAAATCACAATTTACAAGGTTTTTAAAACTTTTATAAATATGAAAAGCTTCAAAGAAATCGAGTTCATGAATGGATTTAGGTCTGCAAATTATTCTAGCTAAATTAAATTTAAAATTATGATTTTCCTCCCAGCAATGTTTAGAAATAGCCGATTTATTGGTTTCTTTATATTGGCCAAACTAAACGCAGTCTTAAATTTCGTCTAAAAGAACATATGTATTACGTATGCAAACAAGAAACCAATAAATCGGCTATTTCTAAACATTGCTGGGAGGAAAATCATAATTTTAAATTTAAGTCAGCTAAAATAATTTGCAGACCTAAATCCATTCATGAACTCGATTTCTTTGAAGCTTTTCATATATATAAAAATTTCAAAAACCTTGTAAATTGTGATTTCGGTGTTCCCTATTTGTCTGATTGTTGGAAGTTTTACATTCAGTCCACATTTTCTTAATTTTTCTGCTGTTTACACAGCTACACATTCCTAAATTCCTATTGGCCACACTCCACACCTCTTCCGTAATCCTATTGGTTGAACTAAATCCGGTCCCTCTCCTATATATACGATATTCTCCAGATTCAAAATTCTTTTTGCATTGAAGACGGTACGCTTAAGGCTGCCGAAACAGCTGTATGCACCTCAAATATTTTTCTTTGGCGTTTCTGGTGTGGTATAAATTAGATTGATTTGACAGTAATTGATCACAATGTACAAAATCTTTACAAGGTCATTAAAATGTAAACATTTAGGAAAACATCTTCACATTCCAGTCGTTTATTGTAAATATCACATTGCAGTCAGTATTTTGCCATCTCATCTTTATATTTTATTACCAACATAAACCGTTTAACCACGGTTATCCGCGTACGTTTTCCAGATGGCTACAACTGGCTAAATCTAGAATGATCTGCCAGATCTCTGGCTGCATCAGTCACAGAGATTCTCTTCTCTATCAGAGTCAAGGCATAAGATTTCTCATCTTTTTTAAGCTTAATCCGACCCATTGTGGGCAGTGGGAATACTGATGTAGGTTCTCAAACTTTAACAAATGAACGAAATACTGACTGGCGGAAACAAAGAGCCTACATCTCAACTATAAAAGTCCACGAGGCGAATTGAGTGTTGATAGGATAGGGAAAGGTCGCTGTGATCGACTAATACCACGTGTCGTCAGTGGGGTTCGACACATTTTTATGGCGGGAATGACAATTGTAATGTAAAACTTTTTTTTTTTTTTTTTTTTTTTTTTTGCCGCTCAAGTGTAAAGACTTTTTTTTTTTTTTTTTGCCGGGACTGCACACTCCATTTTCAATAGGGAGCATCCGATAGTGAACTTGAATAAGATATATCAGTTTCAAGAAATTCTAATAATATTTACGGGAGTTCGAGCGCGGACAGACAGGCAGGCAAACATAAATCATTAACACTTTTCAACCTTGTTGGAAAGTGTTAAAGAAGGAAAAAAAATGAAGTATTTTACTTCGTTTTTTCGTATTAATTATACTATTATCTAGAATGCCATTAATAGTATTCCAGATTTATTTTATCGTATATATATATTTGTTTTATAGTATACATTTATATATATATTGTAAAAAAACTTAATTTTTACAACATTCTCTGCCTAATGTATTGTTACCCACCAGAGGGTGAGCGGTTCTGCGCTCAAATCGGGAAGATGAGAAAGAATTCTGTATCTGGAGAAGTGCTCGTATATATAGGAGAGGGACCGGATTTAGTTCAGCTAGTAGGATTACGGAAGAGGTGGGGAGTGTGGCAAATAGGAATTTAGGAATGTGTATCTGTGTAAACAGTAGAAAAATTAAGAAAATGTGGACTGAAAGTAAAATTTCCAACAATCAGAGAAATAGGAAACAACGAAATCACAATTTACAAGGTTTTTAAAACTTTTATAAATATGAAAAGCTTCAAAGAAATCGAGTTCATGAATGGATTTAGGTCTGCAAATTATTCTAGCTAAATTAAATTTAAAATTATGATTTTCCTCCCAGCAATGTTTAGAAATAGCCGATTTATTGGTTTCTTTATATTGGCCAAACTAAACGCAGTCTTAAATTTCGTCTAAAAGAACATATGTATTACGTATGCAAACAAGAAACCAATAAATCGGCTATTTCTAAACATTGCTGGGAGGAAAATCATAATTTTAAATTTAAGTCAGCTAAAATAATTTGCAGACCTAAATCCATTCATGAACTCGATTTCTTTGAAGCTTTTCATATATATAAAAATTTCAAAAACCTTGTAAATTGTGATTTCGGTGTTCCCTATTTGTCTGATTGTTGGAAGTTTTACATTCAGTCCACATTTTCTTAATTTTTCTGCTGTTTACACAGCTACACATTCCTAAATTCCTATTGGCCACACTCCACACCTCTTCCGTAATCCTATTGGTTGAACTAAATCCGGTCCCTCTCCTATATATACGATATTCTCCAGATTCAAAATTCTTTTTGCATTGAAGACGGTACGCTTAAGGCTGCCGAAACAGCTGTATGCACCTCAAATATTTTTCTTTGGCGTTTCTGGTGTGGTATAAATTAGATTGATTTGACAGTAATTGATCACAATGTACAAAATCTTTACAAGGTCATTAAAATGTAAACATTTAGGAAAACATCTTCACATTCCAGTCGTTTATTGTAAATATCACATTGCAGTCAGTATTTTGCCATCTCATCTTTATATTTTATTACCAACATAAACCGTTTAACCACGGTTATCCGCGTACGTTTTCCAGATGGCTACAACTGGCTAAATCTAGAATGATCTGCCAGATCTCTGGCTGCATCAGTCACAGAGATTCTCTTCTCTATCAGAGTCAAGGCATAAGATTTCTCATCTTTTTTAAGCTTAATCCGACCCATTGTGGGCAGTGGGAATACTGATGTAGGTTCTCAAACTTTAACAAATGAACGAAATACTGACTGGCGGAAACAAAGAGCCTACATCTCAACTATAAAAGTCCACGAGGCGAATTGAGTGTTGATAGGATAGGGAAAGGTCGCTGTGATCGACTAATACCACGTGTCGTCAGTGGGGTTCGACACATTTTTATGGCGGGAATGACAATTGTAATGTAAAACTTTTTTTTTTTTTTTTTTTTTTTTTTGCCGCTCAAGTGTAAAGACTTTTTTTTTTTTTTTTTGCCGGGACTGCACACTCCATTTTCAATAGGGAGCATCCGATAGTGAACTTGAATAAGATATATCAGTTTCAAGAAATTCTAATAATATTTACGGGAGTTCGAGCGCGGACAGACAGGCAGGCAAACATAAATCATTAACACTTTTCAACCTTGTTGGAAAGTGTTAAAGAAGGAAAAAAAATGAAGTATTTTACTTCGTTTTTTCGTATTAATTATACTATTATCTAGAATGCCATTAATAGTATTCCAGATTTATTTTATCGTATATATATATTTGTTTTATAGTATACATTTATATATATATTGTAAAAAAACTTAATTTTTACAACATTCTCTGCCTAATGTATTGTTACCCACCAGAGGGTGAGCGGTTCTGCGCTCAAATCGGGAAGATGAGATGTGCCAGGTTCGATCCCAAGTGCGCTCTTCACCTTAGCCGTCGGGAGTTTTCCGTGGTTTTCTCCGAAATTCAGGCTATGACTCTTTAGAAATATCCTCACGGAGGGCATTATATCTAAAGGCCTAGAACTCCATCGTTGTCAAGCAGTCTTTAACCATACAACCAACCAACGTGGTTTATTGATAAAAAGTCTTAAAGATAATATATATATATATTTCTAGTTTTATATGTAAAAATTTTTTTTTCTGTAATTTAATTATTTAATGTTATAAACGCAGGGTTTTTTTTTTTTTTTTTTTTGTAATCATGAACATTTTATTAACTGTAATTATATCATTTTTGCATTAGACTTAATTCAAAGTTGATTAGATATTAGATAGTTTAAATTAGACATTAAAATAAGCGAATGATTTTACATATATTGTTTCACTATACCCTCTTCTATCTCTGTCTTTACGAATGTAATTTCGTAAGCTATAGTAGTTCGCAAATGTGGTGTCCATTTATTTATTTTTTTAATTAAATACGTAGTGTAAGAAAATAAGAATTTTTCTTCCATAAAATTTCAGAATTTGAGTATATTATGTTAGCCAACTGAGAAAACATTGTGACTTTTTCGTTTTTTATATTTGTTCAATATGTGCTTCATTATATATATGCATAAAACATAAATATGATTAAATGCGAATTTCAGGTTATATAAACCGACTTTTTTATATAAAGTATATAATGAATGATTTATTTTACGTAAGATAAAAAAAGTGCAGAAAATTTTATGTCAGAAATATATATATATATATATATATATAAATATATGATCTTAATAAAATTTATGAAAACATTCGCAGAATTAAATACGAATATAAATGTTATTATTATTATTATTATTATTATTATTATTATTATTATTATTTTAGTAGTTTTGAAATTCTGATGCTCCCCTCCATACTAACGGATTTTCATTATCATTCAACATTTTTTTTTTAATACATTATATGTATCCTTATTTATAATTCGTTTTAATATTATTCATTATTTTCTTTTCAGCGGAATTTCATTTTAGCAATGAGCATTTTCTGAAATATTGCTAAAACGCAAAATTTTGTCCCGTTAATAATAATATTAACTATAAATGTTCATTTTAGATCCTCTTTTCACATCATATTTCCACATATGCAGCGGTATGCAATAAAAATATCAAATAAATTTTCCATTTTGAAACGGCACATCATGGGAATAATCCTTAGAAATGACCAGTTTTACGTATGGAATCGTTATAGGAAATTCAATGCTTTCTCTTTCAAAATGTCGTTCACGCAGAAGTCGCATAAATCTGAAGGGAAAAATCGAATGCCGAGTCTTCCGTCAACCGCGTAAGCGGATTATGGAAGAAAGATGTCGAGGCTTTTTGGTTTTCCGGCAGAGTACCTAATATAAGAAAGATTACGCCATCACATGGGAAAAAGGGAGGAAAAAATCAAATGTTGTATGGCCTTTTTAAGACACAGTTTGTTTTAGACGAACGCATAAAAGAGCGTTATTTTGGCTTTATGTTAATTTAGAAATAACATGTTTTCACATTTTGAAAACAACTAAAGCACCTTACGATATTTTTGTATAGAAGAAATTTACAAAAGAGTATTTTATGTATAAGAGTGGTGAAAGGAGAGTAGTGCACATTGATATATCTTTTGAATAGGATCTGTGTATTCACTGTTTCTAAAATTAAATGTAATTATTTTAATTACCACTTTTATATTAATGTGCCTAAACATAAATAATACTCCTTTTTTCTTTTTTCTGTGTGTGTGCAATTCCTTATAATTATTCATAAACAAACTTTTAGTTTATAAGAAAAAAAAAGTAGAAAATAATATGTTTTACCATTTCTTGTGCGAATTAGAAACGATTAAGAGTTGTTAAAAATAATGTTAATTATTGCTAAAATTTCTTCATAAAAAAAAATAATTTCTTTTATGTATATTCTTTTACAAAAATAAATAAAATAAACGAATTTTAAAATTAATTATTTTTCTTATATCTAAAGAAAGAAAAAAAATGTAATTAATTGATTTTTATGCATTCATAAATTATAGACACAAAATGTTAACTCAAAATACTTTATAAATTTATAATTAGTTTAATTTATTGTAACAAAGACGGAATTTGTAAATGATAATCTAGTTTAATAAATCAGTTGAATAATGTTAAATTACAAGGAATACCCTTTTTTAATGTTACTAAACACAATTAAAAAGAGAAAAAAATTATTTAAATTTTAAAATAATTATTGTTCATATAAATTTTATTGCAAATTAATTTAATTTGTAAAAATGATTTATAATTATTGAATTTATATAAGATTTTAGTATGAATGCATTTTTATTATTATTATTATTATTATCTATGATTTTATTAAATAAAATCTATCGAGGAAAAAAAAATCCCCATTTCATTTCTTTTTAACTGTTACTTTTTTTCTTGTAAATGACTTGTAATTTCTTGTAAAATTTACTTCACTTTAAATTCAAATGTGGAAACTTACAGATTCGCCTAGCAATTCTTGATAAAAATACAGATAATCATTTTTAAACTTATTAAACCTTCAAAAGGTGCCTGCAGCTTATTAAATAGTTTAAATGAAAAAAATATATACATATTTTGCTGATAAAGCAACTGGATGCTTTTTACAAAAATCATATTTATTACTTGAAAAAGGAAAATAGTTTAGTTAGGATAGTTAAAAAAATAATAATAACGTTAGTGAGACTTTTTGGAAACGAATTTATAAAAAAAGTCTTAATTTTTTAAGATTTTGAAAAAAAAAAAAAAAAAAAAAAAAACCGCACTTCTCAGAAAATCCTGTTGTATGCCTTAAATCTAGTTTTCTTTCTTTCTTTTTTTTAAATTTAATGGTAAAAGACCAATTTGCAAAATATTTCACATTTAAGGATGCTTAAATAAAACGTCAGGCGTTTACATTTTTACAATAGTTGTGCAGCATTGATTCAAGAAAATAAGCTTAAAAGCTGTGTATAAAATAATAAAAAACATTACTAACAGAATATATGAAAAGAAAACATAATTTAAATGCGGAGAAAAAAAAAATGTAATCCTTAGTGATTAGTTTAAAGTTATATTTTTTGATGAATAATCATTTTGATCCTGTTTGAAACTAGGAAGAGGGGATATACAGAAAAGAGGGGAGAAAAACCGAAAATTAAACTCTTAAAGCAATCAAGCAAGCTTTATCTAATACGATACGGTTTTGCATAAATCATCTTGGATTTACCAAATAGTAATTCTAATGAGCTCAGTAAATGCTAAAAATATTTCAACACAATGTGTTTATCTCCATCATATTGGACATTTCTCGCTTCCTTACAAAACAACATTTTTAAGGTAGAAATATCGGTTGTCACTGTTCAACTACGGTAACTATATTTAAATTTTGTAAATTAAGAAAAAAAAAAAAAAAAACTTATCTTTGTGCGCCCGTTTACATATCGACATTGCTTTAAATTTTTAGGTACAATGTTAAAAGCTTGTAGGTACAATATTAATGTCTTTGAATTTAATGCTTAAATTGGTGCGGTAGAAGTCTAAAATTTAGTCTAGATGAAAATGTATGAGCTGACGTAGTGAGGGGGGAATTATCTTCTTAAACCAAAAAATAAAAAATATCTGGATTAGAAAAACCTTATGAATAGAGCATGCCATTACAAAATATCTGAAAAAAGTACTTCAAAGGATTTAAAATAAGTGCTAAAAATATGTGCAGAATAAATAAAGACTAATGAAATTTTTTAAATATCTGTTATTTTCTTGAGAATCATGCAAGCTATTAATATTTGAAAAATGTAATAATTTATTTATTTTTTTGCTGTTTATTTCTATTATATAAGAAACTGGGTGTTTTATAAGATACAGGAATACTCATGATCATGATTCTTCTGTAGAACCTCTTTCTTTTTTTAAGTGTTAATGGCTTCTGTTTGTCTCTCCGTCTGTCCTCACTCTAACTCCCGTAAATATTCATGGAAATTCTTTAAACTGATATATGTTATTCAAGTTAACGATCGAATGTTTCCTATTGAAAATGAAATGAATACCTTTACTGGTTTGTGCACAGGCATACCCGAATGTAATCCAAAGCGCTAGTCTATAAGAGGTATTTCTATAAACCATATTTTAATACCGTTATTTTACACATACCTTTATGAAATTTAAATATGTTGTTCAAGTCCACTATCGGATGTTCCCCCATATCGGATGAACACCTTTACTGCTTTGTGTACAGAAAAAACCCAAAGTATTCCAAAGCAGTGCGTCCTACACTGAGAAAAAAAATACACCTCCTTTCTCTAGCATGAATAAGTGATCATTTTCTAAATCCCTTAACTAGAAATATAGTTTTCCTAGCTATGCGCATAAGGCACGCCAATAAACTGAAGAGACGAAATTATCGAGAATTTCTAGTGTACACATTTCTAGATGGTTAAACAATATTCTGAATACTCTAAATATTCTGAATCATTTATATTGCGAGAAATTCTAGCTTGATTTTCTAGAATTGGGTAATAAACCAAGATTATAGTTGCAGAAACCCGCCTCTTGTAGTCTCATTTATTTGCAGAGATTTTTAAATAAATTTGCCCTCGGGAATGTAGGCAAACACTCCAGAATTCTAATAGGGACTTCTAGAATTCGCTTTCCAAGGGGACTAAAATTTATAAGGATGACATGGAAATATTTTTTCTAGAGCCATAATTCAGATTCTAGATGTCAGTTACAGAAATTTTTCTCAGTGATATGAGAAGTATTTCTATAAACCAAATTTTTAGAACTTTACTTTGCACAAATCTTGTTAAAATTAAATATATCATTCATATGTACAAAAGAATGTCTCCCATAGAATACAGTACGATAAGAATTAGATTCAAAGGGCAACACAAAAATATTCATTTATATTACTGGATATTATTGGAAATTCGTGGAAATGCATTTTCGTTTATATTAATCTTATCACTTTCTGAATGCTTTTAACACTTTCCAATAAGGTTGAAATGTGCTAATGACTTCGGTTTATCTGTTTGTCTGTTTATCCGCGCTCTAAATCCGTAAATATTCATGAAATGTCTTGAAACTGATACATGATATTCAAGTTCACTGTCGGCTGTTCTCTATTGAAAATGAAGTAAATACCTCTAATGGCTTCTATAGAGCACACACAAAAGTATTCAAGATCCCTATCGGATGTTTGCTATAGAAAATGATCACCACTGGTTTTTGTACAGGGACATCCGAAAATATTCCAAAGCATTCGTTCTATGAGAGGTATTTCTACAAACTAAATTGTAATAACTTTATTTTGTACAAATCTTAATGAAATTGAAATATGTTATTCATATGCACAAACGAATGCTTTACATAGAATATCATATGATTAGCATTAGATTTGCCTTGCCACACAAAAATATTCAAATACATTGAGGGTTTTTATTGAAAATTTGCTTGAATTGAATTTCCGTTTACATTAAGAGATTTAACAACTTTTAACATTTTTTAAGTGTGAATACGATTTCAGTTTGTGTATCTATCTGTCTGACTGTTCATCTGTCTATCTGAACGTCTGTCCGCCCCCAGCTTCCGTAAATATTTTCAGAATTAATATATATATATATATATATATATATATATATATATATATATATATTTGTGTGTGTGTGTGTGTGTGTAATTCAAATTCACTATTAATGCAACTGGTTTGTATGCAGGAACACCCAAATAAATGCCAGTGCATTGCATTTTAAGACAGACATTCTTTTAAATTACATTTAAAGAAATTTCTATTGTAAAAATTATAAAGAAATGGACATTTATTGATAATATGCTAAAGTAAAATTTTGTACAGAATATGATTTTATTAACCTTCAGATTTACGGGGCTATACTAAATTATTCATATACATTAATGGCAGCAATTAGAATATAAGGGCTACATTTTCTTTTGTTTTAAGTAATTTTGACATTTTTAACAATGTTTAAGAATGATTGGAAATTCAATTAGTCTATCTGTCTGCCTTTCAGAACTACTGTCTGTCCGTTGTGTGATTTCGTAAACAATGAGCATTGAAATTTATACCATACAACAGTTATTTACATTTGGAAAGTGGTAATAATCAATGCATACCGCATGATTTTTCCTTCTATTTTTTCCCCCCTAAACTGCAAATTTTAGATCTCATTTCAATGAAAAAATATAAGGAAATTTTATAATTTGTAAAAATTTTCTCAATTTTTTTATAAATATTTTGTATGCTACAATAAAAATTGCATTATGTTTCCTTCAATTTCTATTTATGCCTGCTTAACTTTAATAATTTAATAGTAATAATTTTGTAATTATTAGGAACGAAAATTGTATTTTATATCCCATCATTTTACTATAATTAAATATCTAATTTCTATACGGAAACTATGTTTTTTAAGCATAAAATTTATGTAAGATAATGAAAAAAATAATTATTCGACAACTTATTTCATTTATATCATAAATGTAATTACCGATTGCTTTGTTTGTAGGCAGTCATATGCGACTAATTGGATTTCTTTTTTACAGTTTCTTCATCACTGCTTATTCATTGTTAAGAAATATTTCAAATGATCCATAGAAAGATATTTATAATAGAATGAATAAACAATAAAAAATGAAAGCATCGATAATTAATTTACTGAATGCTTTATGGTATCTAATGAATTGCGTATAGAATATTTTTCAGAACACAAATTTTGAAATATTTGTGAAAGGTAATATGTTTCTCAAGGAATGATTTTTATTTGATTAAATTATAATAAAATTTATTTATAGTATATAATAAAGCGTTGTTAGAAGTATTATTAAAAATGTGGTAGTTTTTTTTTTTTTTTTTTTTTTTTACATTTAGAAGTTAATTAATATATTAAATTTATTTACGTTAAAAATATACATTTATCTATACAATTTAAAATATTAAAAAACACATAACATAAATTTAAACGTTTCGAGCCTTATTCGAGTCTCCTCTTCAGTAATAAAGAATAAGGCGCGAAACGTTTAAATTTATGTTATGGTGTATTTTAATATTTTAAATTGCATATTTTAATGCATATATTCTCTATTTTAAATTCAATTAAAATGTAATATAATTGCACGAGACGCAATGATTTTTAAATATTTTAATTAATATACTGTTCCTATCATAAAATAATTATGGAATTTGTGGAATTTTTTAAAGTTGTTCGAGATACATAAGAATCGTTTCTGTAAAATTGTATTTAAATTAGCATTGTCTGTCTTCAAATGCACATATTTTCCTCAAATATATCTGTGTTCTAGATAATTAGAATTTAGCGTGTCATTAGTGTGTTGCCAGTACTCGTAAATTTAAGGCAATAGCTTCTTTATCTTCTAACAAATAAAGCGCACTATTTTTATTTATTTATTTTGAGTTTTGTCGATTGCTATAAATGTTAAGATTTAAAAATTCTCAACTCTTTAATTCTTTGTAATATTTGAAAATTCATAGTCCAAACGTTCTGAAAATAAATGTTAAAACATTTTTCGATTATTACGTTTATTATTGTGTGTGTTTTAACATGAGGAATAAAAAATAAAACTACTTATTTTTATGTGGTTAAAGATCTCATTATTACTATTAACATATCCACATAACTGTAAAAATATTTAAGAAAAACCTTTACAGAAAAAATAAATATCAGCATGATTTTATTGTAAATTTTTCTTATGTAAAGACTCAAGTTCAAGAATATTCACCCTTGTTACCATAGCACGTCTTTAGAACAATTTAGAAAATCGTGGGCTATTTCCGTAGAACAGGACCTGAATATTCTCAGAAAATTATCTGAAAATTTATGACTATAGGATTAAAGGCAGAGTTTACAAAGACTGTTTTCTTGAACTGACTTGCTTAAAACTTTCAGACTATAGTAAAATTTTTAATTACTTAATACTCAATATCATATTTAATTAAGAGATATAATACAGAAAATTATGAACATTTTTCTGATTAAGAATATTTTATAATCTAAAGCACACAATATAGAAATGCACACAATATCTAATAGTTACTTGATTCAGAGGTAAGTAAGTTACAATAACTTTAATTATGTCCACTTTTAAAAGTATGAAATGGAACTTTTTTATTCATAGGTTTCCAAGTTCTTTTAACAGAAGGTTTCAAAAATATCAGTAATTAAGTTAGAAAAAAGTCATTATTCTTGTAATATATTTCTCAGTATTGTTAGAAAATGATCTTTAAAAAGAAAAGAAGTATAAGGCCAAATATCTCATTAAAAGTAAAGTATTGAAAAAATAAATTTTAATACGTTCAGGTTTAATATTAGCAGATACTATAGGAAGTACTAGAGCCCCTTAAATATATTATATAGGTCGACGCTTCGCCACCATTTTGCTGCCTTAGTAGAGGACAGTGCTCGTATTTGCCTTCCTTATCATTAAACTGGCGATTTTTAAAAGTGTAGTAGCTACGATCGCTCAATAATTATAATCAACAAGCAATCTGTTTATGTTTCTAATGCGATTCATAACTTTGCAAAGAAAAAAGAAAAAAAAAAGCGTACAGATTAATAATTAAAACATTTCTTATATATCTATTTTCTGTTATTTGTAGCATATGCTATTCACTTACATAAACCAAACATTAAAGAAATGTATTTAAAGAAATGTAATTTAAAATGTAATTAAAAGAAAAGTTAAGAATAAATTTGCTTACTTTTCTTAATAAACATGAAATATTAACTATATAAGGATGTTGAAAGGACACAGAAACAAAATAACTTTGGCGATTCCACAAATCGTAGCCAAAACTGTACGAACACACAAAAATAATAGGACCTCTCAGTGGCGTCGGAAGTCATTTGAACTTGGTATGGCAAGAAAAACAAAAGCAGAAGAGATTGGGTACTCTCCACTTAGATAGTGTTTGGGATTAAGGCTTATTGACTCTATTAATGTGTCCTAGGCGTGTATTCTAAACAAACACTTACCGCTCGCATATGAATTTCTATCGCAATGTTTCGGAATGAGAGGAATCTGTCTAGTCAAGTCCACTGAGCTAAAATAATAACTGGAGCAAATGAGTGATTCTTGTGTGTCATTTTAAAAATCTATTTTTTTCTCCTTAGTTTCGTTTTCCGAGTGGGTACGGCAGAAAGCTTTCAATATGCATATACAGGTATTACAATATAAAATGGCCCAATCTAATGAATTCTTTTCAGCTTTATATCAAAATATTTATGAATTTTATTGGTGAAAATATGAAGAAATTAATCGCATTTATTTATTTACATAGTTGCATAACTTTAAAAAAGAATATAATTAAGAAATATTATATCATCTTTGGAGTAGTGCATGAGCAGTAAGTAATTCTTTCCTGCTTAGTCCCCCCCCCCTCCTTATTAATCAATATTATTAGTTTTAACCGGACCAATTTTTATGAAATATAATAATTTTGTGAAACTATGTAAGTACTTCGTACATATTTTTTTATCAATAATTGATTAAATATTTCATTTTCTGTAACACAATGGTAGGATTTACATTTTTCATACTTTCTTTTATATAAAATAGAAGAAAGTATTGTATTCGTAAAAGTTTTCGACTTCAGCTTTTCTGTGAATTTACACTTTTTGAGCTATCCTAAATATGATTTGGCTATTTTTAAAAAATGCTTGTCTATCCGTGTGCCTGGATGTGTGTGACACAAATTTTGTGGCAGCTCTAGATCAAAAACAGTAGAACATAAATTCATGAGAAGTTATATTTAGTTGCACTTTAACTATACTGACCAGACGTCCCATTTTCTGGGGACAAATGGTGACGCGCTTTTTTTTTTTTTTTTTTTTTTTTTTTTTAAGGCATTTTTCTAAGTTTTCAAAAATTGTAGAAACTAAATTATTAATCAATAACACTTTATTTTTAGTCCTTATTTATTTATTAGGAATGAAAAAATAAACCCATAGTTTGATTATTGTAGCAATTTTTAATGCTTCTCTATTATAAAGGTACTTTGGTCTGGTCAGCCTAAACTTAACATAAATTGGTATCTATCAATATTTTCTGCATATCAGCTAAAAGGTGGCGCTGTTGTCTCGTTTTATGATAATCTTTAATATGGTTGTATAGGCATAAATTTTGTGTAAATGTAGCCAATGAGGATTATTTTTAACAAAGCATTGGAAAACTGTTTATAATAGAAATTGTCAACCAGAATAAAAATTTGTAAAAAAAAAAAAAAATGGCGGGGAATCTTTCTCTACTCTGGATTGTAATTTTTAATTTGACATTTTTCAAAAGAACTCCACAATTAATGTATTCTACAACATATAAACACTATCGTATCGCACATTAAGGATGAAGAACGGATGCTCTGCAGTACCCCATTTGACCTTCGCTCCAGCAGAAGAATTCTTGAAAAACCCACTTGCAAGACTCTTAGTAAATATATTGGAAGCATTTACTTAAGTTGTTATTCTAATCAGTGAATTTCAATAGAAAAACTCATTTCCTTCCACAACTTTGCAATAAATAAGGAGATACGAGCCGTAAATTTTAGGTTAGAATATAGGTCAATTACAATTCTAAGATGTCAACATTTTTTTTTTTTTCAATTTTACAATGATTGATTAAAATTATCCCCATTGTGTACATTCAAACATTTTTTTTTTCCTTTACGGCCGTATTAAAGATTATGATAAAACGGGAAAACCACTCCACCTGTTGGAGGATATGCAGAAAAAGTTGATAGACAACAATTTATGTCAAGGTGCAACTAAATATAACTTTTGTGAAATTCTGTTTAATAGCTCTTAACCTAGAGCTATCAGAGAATTTATGCCACCCACATCTAGACACATGTATAGTCATACATTTTCTATATATGGTCAAATTATATTCAAGTGGTCTCAAAACGTGTAAATCCCTCAAAAACCAGAAGTCGAAAATTTTTATGTACAATATAGACTGCAAAATTAACTAAACAAATAACTTAAATAAAAAAATGCAATTATTTACTTTCATATTTCGTCACTAAAATGTATAAATATTTTTCATATAAAGATGATACGAATGAATTCAACTACACCTTTTTATATTATAATACATGTGTATCGAATGTTTTCTGCCGTATCCACCTGGAATACGAAACTAGGAAGAATGAAACACTCTTCGAAATTTCACGGAAGAACCACTCGTTTGCTCCAGTTATTATTTTAGCTCAGTGGACTTGACTAGGCAGATTCCTCTCCTTCTAAAACTTTGTGATAGAAATTGAGATGCGAGCCATAAGTGTTTGACTGTAATACGGGACCGATACCTGTATTACAGTCAAACTGTAATACAGCAGTATTTTCAATAAAAGCTAGCCCATATTTACTCGAGTTTCGGAGAAAACCCCGAAATATGCCGAACGGTTATTCCAACAACCGCGATTGTAGTTCCAACCGAGCACTTCCAATGTAACAGCATGGACAGCAGTATTTCTCAATCACTAGTTGGGCACTTTCCATCTAGAATTTGGAACTTGCTTTGTCCCTCTCACACACATAAATATATAATCATATTCAGTGGACGAGTTAGCAAATTTATTCAGTGTGTTCGAAAATATTTCCTCAATAAAAATGTAAATCTATAGACAAATAAAATGGCACGGTTTTAGCCATATTTTTTACTTCGAATCAACATACCTATAATTGCTGTTAATTTCATTAAAATAAAAATAGCCCCTTATCATTTCGTTTCTTTTGAGAACACATAGAATTGAATTAATTCGATTGACGATACGTGTTTTAATTTCCTCACGATATCTTCTATGTTTTCCATTCATTCTTTCATTCTTTTTTTTTTTTTTTTTTTCAATTGAGTAACTCTATATTTTGCTTATAAGTTATGCAAATGAGATTTTGTTAACGCTTGTACATGTAAAATCATAAATTATTTAATAAAAATGCTCATATTTTATCAGATATTTAATATATTTATATTTTGATCAGTTATTTAATATATTTATTTACAGGCGATGTTTTTTTTAATTTAAGAAAATATTTATATCTCCATGAATATACGTGCTATTTAGATATAAACTAATACAGATAATTAAAAGGAGCTCTTGAGTCACTTGGTGTACAGCTATGACACATTTCAAACAAATTTTATATGGTGCTTTTAAGTATTATTATTTTACTATTATTTTTTTCTGATTCCTGTTTAGCCTTCTGGAGAAAATTTTCGCTAAAATATATGCGGTATGATGTGTTTTCTACATCCCTGAAGTTACAAGAGAATCCATCAAGTATTTCCCTTGATATTCGATGTAACGTCTAAATTCGAAGATGTCGACGTTATTTTGTCAATCATCTATAAATACATATCCTGGGCTGAAAAATTAGACAAGGGATTGAAAAACTTTTAATGTAATATTGTAGCATTTCGGAAAACCATTCGGCAAGAAATAGTCAAATATTTAATTTATTCTTACCGACAACGAATTAGGACGAAGTAAATTTTACATCCTGCCTGTTTGAGTTTTTCTATCTTTTGAATTTTAGGAATGAAATCTTAGTAATATTTTTATATTCAGATTGCAGAATTTCTGTGAGTAGCCCATGAAAGGGGGCTCAACTAAATTCCAAAGACTTTAAAGGTAGGCATATGCCCTCCTGTGCGCATGCTTATATTTCCTAGGTAATCGGTAAATGGAAGTAAGAATTGTTAAATTTCCATCATATTTGAAAAATATATATATATATATATATTTGTCCGCTTTTTTAAACGTTATATACAAGTGAAACTTTCGTGATAATTAGTAATTTTTTTATTTTTTTTTTTTACATTATTTTTATTTATGTATAAATTTAGTTTTTGAACCAGTTATTTAATGCAACACATCAATTTGAGGTTCGTAAAAATTGAGAGTTCGCAGGGTTAGATTTTTGACAGGATTGGACCAGGCTGGTTGTGTCTGCTCCAGAAAAGGAAACAGAAAATGGCATTAAGCTGGAGTTTGCCGTATTCAGAATTTTCACATGTCACAAAAAGTTGTTTGTCATTACATTATCAGATTTTTTAAAGCAATGCATCCTAGATTAAGGCGCTGCAAGTGAAAACAAGTGGGCATTTGCTTACATCAAAATTTTCAGGAGTTGCCCTGTAGGTGGTCATTAAAGTCGGCTAGTTTGTAAAAAAATCTTTGAGTTATGAACGATCACGAACCTTGTCTTCAGAGAGAAATTTCCAGTGTTAATTATAATAATAGTCTTCTAAAATATAATTATTAAAACCCCAAAAGAAATATTGCAATCAATGAAAAGAGGATTTTAAATATAATTTGTAAAAATATATTTACTATTTATTGGAAGTATAATTTTTTTTTTTTTTTTTTTTTTTTTTTTATAAAATGCGATTATTTTTATTTTTATTTTTATTTTATTTTTTATGTAGTAAATATTGAAGTTTTCACCTAGTGATATTATCACTGTGTCCAATTTTAGGGAGTAAATAAAATAATAATAATAAATATTGAAAATAGTCTAAAAATTCAATTTAATCTGGTGAAAAATAGAAAAGTATTACCATACAAAAATACTTTAAGTGATCCATTTCTAAGCCTGGAGTACTTAAAAATTATTTTGGTGTTGTAATTGGATAGACGCACAATAAAAAATAAAAAATAAAAATAAAATAAAAACTTTAAGAGAACAGTAAAAATAAACTCTTTTTTAATTCAGATGATTCAGACTAAAGAAGAGTAGGAATAAAATATGTAGTACATTTCCTCAGTCATTTACATTATCAAAATAAATAATAAATTAAATAAAAATTATTTTTTTTCCATTCAGTACATCAAAACAGTATGTATAAACAGAAGAAATTTTATGTAAAATTTTATTTTGAAATATTACAAAGGGAGAATTGTCTCAGAGTGCTTCCCCCTCTACCGTACCTCTTATAGTGGATAGTGATCTCTCAACCTTTCTGATTTTCGCCCTAACCCCAGTTTTGTTACTTGTTACGATTCCGAATCGGCTTGAATTTATTTTAATGTTATTTTGCTTGCTTGAAAATACATAAAATGATCAGATACAGAGGAAGAACCCTACAAACATGAGTCGTTGGCCCATCAACAGATATTTTTTGTTCGGTTGGTCCAACAACACATTTTTTGTCCCCTTCGTTGGCATTTTATTCGTTGGGTACCTACGGTTGGCCCACTATAAAACACAACGCTATGTATCAGTCCAAGTCTAACAGTAATTCATGTGTTAAATTTTCACATAATAATGCATTCGTAACCATTGGATAATTCCAAAGAGAAAATATAATTTTATTAGAGGCATTAAGACAACGTCGAGGACATTATGTATTATGGTGAATTTATAAAAAATGAAAATAGTTCATACACATGTAATTGCCAACATATAATGCTTCTTATGAGGAAACGGTTTGTTAACGGTCGGGCCATCCATCCATCCATCCAACGGACAATTATAACCGTTGGCTAACAAAAAGCCCGACAAAAACAATAATTGTTTCAATGTTGGACCATATATATATTTTGTTTGTAGGGAATTACGAAGTGTAACGAAGGAAGACAAAAATGGTAAAAGCCATCGCGAAAGGTTTCAGAAAAATTTTGAAATTCTAAATTACCGACATTAAAATTTAAAGGACAAAAAATTTCCCAAAAAATTACAAAAATTGAAAATTTATTATATATATATATATATATTTGCAACATCAAATAAAAATTGGTATGGCTGCGGCCATACCTGTCTTACCGGTTACGGCTCCACTGGGCCCTCTTACATGAATTTATGGCTATTAATATAAATACTAAGATTAAAAAACTCTTTTTTTGTATTTTCACATTTGAAAATGTCAGAAATACAAACCAAAATATAATAATCTGCCGTTTGTTTATCTAATGAACACGCTGGGTACATATAGCAACCCTAAGGCAATATAATGCTTGATACGATAGCTCGTATATGTATAGGAGCCTTAGAAAGTACCTATTAGATGTAATCATACGATCTTCAATGGCGTAAAGCTCAGTTTGAAGGCATTATTATAAGAGTTGTTGCGTAGCTGTAGTGCGATGTTAATCCTACTCCGCTCATTTCACCCCCTTTGTTGGTTTTATAAACTTCCTTTCTATAGGTCTTTTTTACCTCATCGCCAACTCAGTCAAAATAAAGTTTATTTACTCTATCGAGCGTAGCATATCTCGCCTTTCTTTGCCCATGTTTGCATAACGTTTGTCTATCTCTGTATACTATATTTCGGATATTAAACTTTCACCGCTTTTAAATTTAATTTTTTTTTTTTTTTTTTTTTTTTTTTTTTAATCTTAGTTTTTTCATATTTTTACTCCACTAGCAACGATGGACGGCTGTTTGTTATATTTAATCATACCTAAATTTATGCTATTATTAACGTTATTTTACTAATATTTTCTCATGAATTTATTACTTGAAACAATATTATTTAATATGTATGATAATGTTATTCTACTAATATCACCGTGAATTATATTGTAAAATAAATAAATAAATGAAAAGATTGCTCATTTTTTTAATGATTAATTCAGTGAAACATTATGTTAATAAAATAATTTTAAAAATTATATTTTTTTACAATATAAAATAATGCTTATTTTGAATTTTTAATATTGCATTTATTACCAGTTCTCCAAGAAAACGAAATCTAAAGTCATATGCACACTATCTTTTTGAAACAAGTTTTAAAATTATGTATAGAAACTTATCAGAAAAAGATTTTTACTTTGATGAGTTAGTGAAGTATGCAAAGTAAGTATATTTTAAATAAATTAAAAAATAAAATTTTCTGTATGATTTTAATGTTTCAGTTTCATCGTAAAATATAATACATGATTCATATTCAGTATTAAAATACTTTTCCCTTACAAACTCTATATTTTATGTATAAATATCCCAATTTCACTCGTATTCCCTTTTTATTCAATTGAACTTGCAAATTTTCAAAACTCTTTCTAAAATTAAATTATGTTTCTCCAAAGAAATTCAAATTTTATACTTTAAAATGGATTAGTTTTGTTATAAAAAAAGATTTTAAAACACTAGAGACATGATACAAACTTATAAGATGAAATCATGAAATAATTTCCAAATTTTAATCCCAATTATAAAATTTCCAAAGCATTAAAAACAAAGTATGGAATTTTCTTTAACAATCTATGATAAAGAAATTCAGATTTAAGTTGTTTTAAATTATCAATAAATAAATAAATAAATAAAATAAAATAAAATAAAATAAATAAATAAATAAATAAAATAAAATAAAATAAATAAATAAATAAAATAAAATTTTAAATATTCATTTTTTTTATTACCAACGTAAAAAAAAATACTGAACTTATTAATATTTTTTAAAGATATTTAGATTAAAAACAAAGCTCTATTTACTTGTTAATTTTATTTCTTTATTTATTTTATTTACTTTTTTTTTTTCGGCTTCCATTTATTAAAAAAAAATGAATAATTGAATATAAATACGAAGAATTCATTTTCAGTGTAGCATAAATTAGATAGCACGTTGTTGCCCACACAAAACATTCTTCAATATAATTCTGTACAATCCCGCTACTAACATGCTTCTCATACATAGCGAATATTACAGCAAAACGGTGCAACATTTGATCTGCTATGCACTTAAATTAAATCTCAAAAGTTTATAAAAATAGCCCTCTCATATATTAAGCGTCGTATTTCATACTACAAAATGTTATACAAAAGAATTTAAGGTACAGATTCTCCATAATTCGGAAAATAACAGCAGAACAGAAACCCATAGTGGACGATTTCTATTAATAGATAATAATGTACGTTAAGCGGAAAAAATGTTTGGGAAGTTATCTGCATTAGTTAATCATCAGCAGCTGGCACAAATATTTTGTCATTTTCACACAGACAAACGAACATTTTACAAAATCATCAGACCGCGTGCAAGACAAACTAAAATATGTAAATGGATCGAATTCTAGAAGTTGATATTTTTTATAAATTCAACAATTTCTTCCATAAATAAAAAGTAATAAAATTTTCTATAATTTTAGCAATATAGATAATATAAAACAAAAATATCGAGATCTCTCCCCTGCAGATTTTAATAGTTTCGCTTAATATTGCTGCAACTTTCCATAACAATATGGCAAATATTTCATAATTTTCAGGAATGCAAAATATAATTTAACTGTTTTTTAATTAGTATATACTATTTCGCATGTATTTTTACTATAAAGCATCTCGAAATGTTAAAAAGCGTTTCTTAATTTTAAACCAGAGCACATATTTTCTTCTGTGTTTTCTGTAAAACAAAAATTATCTATATTAAATGAAACTTTAATTTTTTTTTCAGTATATTTATTATTTAAACATACTATTTAAAATTTAATAGTTGGGTTTATTGACTTTTAAATATTGTTTAAAGATACCATTGTAGCATTTTTTCCCCCTCAAAAGGAAAAATATATATAATTTAATATGATGAAATTCTGTTTTAGGACACATAAACGAAGATATAATTAAAAGGGGGGAAAATAGGCAAATGTTTATATACCCATATAACAGTGATCTTCCCGCTTCGCTCCGAATCCAGGAGGTCCCAGGGAGCGAAGCGGGAAGATCACTGTTATATGGGTATATATATATAAAAAAAAAAAAAAATCAATATTATTCAAAGACCTGCGCAGAGATTTAAGTACAACTATTAACAAATACATTCCCGATATATTTTTTCTTTCTTTCTTTCTTTTTCTTTCTTTTTCTTTTCTTTTCTTTTTCTTTTCTTTTCTTTCTTTCTTTCTTTCTTTCTTTTTTTTTTTTTTTTTTTTTTTTTTTTTTTTGTCTTCAATTGCATAAAAATCTAGTGTGTAACAAACACATTATTTACAGTACCGACTACTACATATATTATGTGCACTGTTTGGAGATTACGTGGTCAAAAGATAAATTGTCCTAACAAATTAGGCACTTAACAATTTTACTGTAAGAGAAAGCAAATGCATGTGTAAAGACATATGAGAGAGTGTCTAAAAAGTTAAAAAAAAAAAAAAAAAAGTTGGAGCCGTCTTTTTAAATACCTATTTCCAAAATACATCACTGACCTACCTAATCAAATGGCTATCAATTTTCCTGTAATAACCATATAATACATGCGAATGGATACCTAAAATTGGGTTTATGAAGCAATTTTCAAGAAAATCATTAGAACCGTCTTTCGCTAAATCTTGACAAAAGTTGTTAATTACAGGAAAATAGCAATTATATACGAAATTATATCTAAAAGCGAATTAATATGGTGAGTTTGAAAATAATCTGCACAACTGTTTTTAAAAGAGCTTGCGAGATCTCAAATAGACTAACTTACACAGGACGCTTTTTGATTGTCCTGCTCAAAAAAACGTTTACATACAAAATGATATCTAATACGATGCGTGTATAGAAACTCTGAAGAAAATCGTTAGAGCCGTTTTTGAGACACGGACTTACGGTCCCAATTGCGGTTTAGAATGTCCCACTTCTGGTTTTTCAATTTTTAAAAAAAGTTGGAAAATTCATCTATACACCAGACCTATCTCAATTCAGAAGATTCGTTATTCTATCTTTAATAATTTTGTAGATATGATAGTTAGAAAATTGCCAGCATACATGCGTATATATTCACATTCACACTGACTAAATAATTACCTAAAACCACTTTTATGGACTCAGGAAATCTTAAAACATGTAAATCAGGTGAAAACTCAATGCGAAATTTTTTATTGGAAACAATACTCACATTGCCTATGGCAATTGGGTAAGAAAGTAAAAATACCATCATACTAAAAATATACATTATACAACATTATTAAACATCATACAACATTATTAATTCCATAAACACAAATTTATAATTCAGTAAAGTTTCATTAAATGAGCAGAGAGGACGATGCAAAAGAAGGGATTCCGAGTTTAATGTTAGTTTAAGTGATGGACAACGTTTTCTAAATCATATAATATTAATTAAATAAAAATAAATTTATAATTAAATAAAGTTTTACATAATGCTAAAGGTAATGAAACAAGAGAAGGAATTTCAAGTTTACTGTCAGTTTAAATAATAGGTGATTTTCTCGAAATTTAGAGGTTAAATTTAACTACAAAAGATACATACAATTGTTCCTAATCTAGGCAAGTAAAGATTAACGATAAATTTGTTTTAAAAGCTTAAAAATATCACAGTTTAATAAGAATATAATTTTCACAAAGGTTTCTAACATTTTGATGATGATTTTTCTTTAAAATATTATTTTCTGTTTATTTAAATGTTTCCATTTTTTTCTGATTATTAACCAGCTAGAAATATATTGAAAACAATCATTGTGTTCTTTTTACAACAATAGATAAAAATATGTTAATATACTTTCCGTATTTAAAAAAACAAAATCAAAGAATAAGTGTTTTATCATATTATATCATATTTACAAAATAAAATTTAAAAAAAGCCATTCAATATTTTGTTATGATTTTAGGGGAAAAAAAAATATTATTAAATGATTGCTTCATTTAGTCACATTTAAAGGCGTCAACTTGAATAATATATATATATATATATATATTATGTTCAGACTAAAGATGTTGAATCAATAAGAGATAATTGCTCCTATTGATCCATATAACTACAGTGCATATAATTAATAAATATTAAACCTTACAAAAAACCTGGTGAAACCGTTTTGTTATTTCATAAATCAGTATAATTAATTTCTCGTACTAACAATTTTCCGATTCCTTTTATCAATATGTATTTTATATAAAACTTAAGCAAATTCGTAATGAACTTTCTTATTAATTAATAATGTAATGATCTATTTTTCACTAGAATAAGTAATTAGTTGTTATTCTAATTATATAATGAAAGTATGGTGAACTTCTAATAAATAAGATATAACTTTTATTAAATAAAAGTGTTGTTATTTTTCTGAAAGGGATTTTTTTAGGTAAATAATTAATGATAATTCTATTATGCATATTAATGTCAGCATTATACTAGTTTCACATATGATAATATTACATTAATTTTTATTTCAGTATACATTGATTAAGTTCAAAAGTTATCTATCCATTATTTATGTAATAAGAGGAATCCGAAAAAAATGTCAATATCTAAAGAACATTTTTTTTTTTTTTTTTTGAAAATTACAATTTCTGGGGGATGGTGGGTGGTTGTTGTATGCGCATTCCAACCATAAATATAAGGAGGGGTAAAGACATAACACGCTCAATCCCGTTTATCAAATATTTAAAAAGAAACAAAAGATATATTTGACCCGTAATACATACAAAAACATCAAAAATTTACAATAAATGTTGAAAATGATTTCTCTCCTTGTCTCTCTCTGAGAAACAGTGCCGCTTTTTGACCACTGACTATTTTGACCGCTGCCATATTCCCCACTAAATTGAATTTATAAAACAGACGCTTTATTGTTGAATTGTTTGGAACTGGTAGTCCATGAAATTCGGTTTGAAATTCATTTTGAACGTTGCAGTAAACGTTTGTGTGAAAATAAAACCGGACAACGAAATTTCGGTAAGATTCTAGCATATTTCTTAACTTCGCACTTTCTGCACATGAAAAGTTACACAGAAGAAACCGCGTGTATTGACGAGATCCACTCACTTTCATTACGAAGAAGAGGGCTCAATGTTGAAAACAAAAACCAAATCCATAATTCCTGCTCTCTCTCTCTCTCTCTCTCTCTCTCTCTCTCTCTCTCTCTCTTTTTTTTTTTTTTTTCTACTACGTATTTGAACTTTGGGTTACATAGTTTGAGAAGTTCAGAAAGTTTTCTTTCACCTAGTGGCAATATGAATAAAGCGGATACTCTACCTCACAAGGGAAGTATGAATCAGTAAAATTGCTATTGAAACCAAACCACGCTTAAATTAAAGAGCATGGTCGAAAACATTGGGTACTGTACAAATTTGCTGCAACAACTCCCATGGGAGTGAGATATGCCCTCTATTAATTTTAGTTATTTCTATAAAAGCCAACAAAACACGCGGCGTAGCATGAACAGATGCAGTGCTAGCGTGCTTGACTTCAGATACGTAGATCTTGGGATCGGGTCTATGCAAGGGCGTTTTGTATTTTATTATTATATTATTTCAACTGAAATATTTATTTATGACATTTGTAATTAAGTTAAATCATTATTGCAAGAGAAAATATATTAATTACATTAAAACATTTTTTTTTTTTTTCCAGCGCGGACAATTTAATATATTTTTATTTTTAACCAATTCATTAATTTATTTATTAAATTTAAAGAAATTAATAATTTAACGGGAAATACTTTTATATAATATTTAGGTAAGATTTTGTTAATGATTACATTCAGATAAAATTTTGTTAATGATTGTTTTACATAAATTATTAATTACTATTTTTTAACGACGACATTAATAGCAAGAGTTAATCGTCTGCTCTAAATTGTATTATTTATTAATGCTATTTTTTGCATGAAAAATTCTGAATGATAAACAGCTGTTGCTTAACTATTCGACGTCGCATTTAACTTTTATTTCGAATATTTCATTAAACAACTGTCAAGTTTCGTGGTGTCGGAAGTACTGACAACAATATTGAAGACAATGACAAATTTTCTCAAAATGATTTTACTAATTTATAATTAATTTACATCTAAAAAAATTCAAAATCTGGGTAAATATGAACTTTAAAAACCAAGTAATCTCGACGAAAAGCCAAATATTTGACAAAATGTTCGTGATGAACAATAACTGACGGTGAACAAAATTGAAATTCAAATAATTGTGATCAATCTTTTTATGTTTCTTGTTCTAAATGTGAAAAATACTTATGGTTCCATGATTTTTCTACTTTTAATCATAATTGTTATAAATTAGAAACTATATTTGTAGCTTTAAACATGGTTTTCTTTTTTAAAAAAAAAATGCATTTCTTAATTTCATTCTCAATATTAATTGGAATACTCAAAAAAAAAAAAAAAAAAAAAAAAAAAAAAAAAATCTTCTTAATGTAATAAATATTTTCTTTTAAATTAATAATTTAATTTAATTCAAAACGTAAAGAAAAGAAAATTCAAAAAATAAAAAACAAAACGCCCTTGTGGGGACTCGATCCCACGACCTGCGTATCCGAAGTCATGTACGCTAGCACTGCACCACCTGTTCACACTACGCTGCGTGTTTTGTTGACTTTTATAGAAATAATAAAAACTAATAGAGGGCATATCTCACCCCCATGGGAGTTGTTGCAGCAAATTTGTACGGTACCCTATGATTTCGACTATGCTCTCTAATTTAAGCTTGGATTGGTTTCAATAGCAATTTTACTGATTCATACTTCCCTTGTCAGAGTGGGAGGTAATTTTGAATGAAAGAAGTTGACTAAGTTAAGATGATTTCGAGTCAAGATGATTCATATTTAATCTATCTGATTCTGATTAAAAATATATGGGTCTCATTTCATTAATGCAACTTTTTTCAATCCGCCCTTTCTACACTGCAAATAAAAGGGTCTTAAAGTAAGACATAAAAACAACTGAAACGGCATTTAAGACACGTAAATGCCTTAAAATATAACTTAGACATTAAGGATATTTTAATTTAAAACAGAAAATTGTCTGAAATATCAATTCAGACACAAAAGTATCTGAAACACGTACATACGCGAATTTTCAGACAGCAAACGCGTATGAAATTTCAGACACTTTAGAAATTCAAACAATTGCATTACTTCGAAAATTTTTCAAATGTAATCTATTTTAACAAATTATGCTTATCCTACTTCTGTCACAATTCAATAAATATATTATAATTTTACATAATAAGCAATTAAGCTACCTAAACTATGGTAGTTTTATGAAATTAAAGTTTCATGAAATAATACTCCAGAAATGTGAATGATATTTTCATGCAATTATCTTTAACATAATTTATAAACAACATGTCTAGATACAGCCTATTTCATTAAAATAAATAAATAAATAAATAAATAAAAATAAATCTTCGTCTTTAAAGCTTTCCCCAATTAAAAGAAAAAGTATGAAGATGGACGTAGCAAGTAATTTGTAAAGAAGAAAGCGAATTTATAAGTGAACAATGACGAATGATTTGGGCTTAACATTTTTCTTTCTTTCTTCTTCTTATTATTCATTTAAAAACTTTTTTCTTTCACTTATTGTCTGCATCTAAACGTAAAATTACAAAAATTCTCGTTTTCATGATTATAGTTTGTTTTTATTTAAATATCACTTTAAGGAAAGAAATCGTTATGCAAACATCGAGGGTTGAAACCTTCACATACTTGTTATGCATTATTTAAAAATTCTAGACCTCTAGATATGATTTTAAAATAATAATACTTATTATGTTTAAGATACCATACTATCAATAGTTTTGTGACAAAAAATTAGGAATAAAACATAACACTGCAAGTTGTTTCCCGAATACTGGAGTATATTTTATCATAAAAACATGTTTTACTGTATTTTACGGTGGTGTGCTAGGTAAACGCTTGACTTCGACAATGCTTGGTTCCAGAATCAGGTTTCCATGGACAGTGTGAGTTCGATTCTTAACGCCATCTATTAGGATTTTTTATTTATTTTTTCCTTTTAATAAAAATATTTTATTTATGCTCTAAACAAACCTAAAATCTATTTTTAACAGAAAAACAAAATCGCACGCATATATATATTTATTTTATTTATTAAAAAAGCTTTGAAACAGTAGTGTTTTTAAGCTTAACATGGCGTTGTATTTAATCCTAAAACATGGCGGCGTTTTAAGACACTTGGAATGTCTTAATTTCAGATGCAAAAAAGTGTCTTAAAAAGTAAGATATTTCATCTTCGCTTAAGAAATGGCCATCCATATAAGGCACTTTTTAAACTGAATCTAAGACATTTACGTTTACAGTGTAAATAAGACATTTAATTGTAAAACATTGTTTTTTTTTCAATCAGTTTACAGCCATTTCTTTCATACACTGTTTTCTTCGGTAGTTCCACTAGCCACAGATTGTAGGTTTCTCCCACACATATGGTTCGTTTTCGTATAAATTTTAATATATATATATATATTTATTTATTTATTTATTTATTTAACTCCAGTAAGAATCTGATTTTATTTTCAATTTCAAGTATGATAATAATAATTTGTAAAACCAGAGTTTCATCGTCGATAAGAGCTCAGTCGGTCTAGTGACTTTAACTAGTCGGTCACTTTGCATGATGCATTTTTCATTTTTCGTTTCGGTCCTCTACCAATGGGCACGTGAAGCTCATAAAGTGGAACATGCGCCAAGTACAAATTTCTGCCCTGTGTTTGCAATGATGCCGAAGGAAATAATTATACTGCACCAAAATCGTTTCGAATCAAGCAGGATTTCATTTAATTCATCTGAGTTTGTTTAAATAAACTTAAGGATTCTTGATTAATATAACTATTTTCCATGATGCTGTACTGTAGATAGTTAAAACCAGGTTCAATTTTAGAAATAACCGTATCGTACTTTTTAATAAGAATATTGTATAAGAACTTTTCGTAAGAATGAATAGCAAAGAATCCATATGTACTGACTTTTGAGTCAAGAAAATATATCCTTTAACACAAATAAATGATTTGCTTTTCATCAAACTGCAAAATGCAGGTGACAAAATTCCACCGCAGTAATTCAGGCAGGGAGGAAGAGGAGGCCGGCAATATCAAAACGTAGTTTACTCGATCAAGGCAAACGGAGAAGTCTCTAGAGATCTGCCAGTCATCGAGCCGAAAATGGCTAACCGAATAAGTTGGCGTAGTTAAAATTAAGCCAAAAAGAATGCCAAACTGTTTCTTTGTCTTCAGTACATTTTAATACAAAAATTTTTAAAATAATTTGCCGTTACCAAAACTCAAAGTAATTTGGCACAAAAAATACATGCCAGCTGTCACTCAAACCAATGGACAAAGACGCTAACAAAATGAGCTCATAATCAGCGCCAGTCAGTCGGCATTAATCCATTTAAAATCTATTTTTAGAACTGTAATCGTTTGCTCGAAAGTAATAATAGCTTTTTTTTATGTAAATAGAAGCATTGTAATTATTAACGGATATCCTTCTTCTTCTTCTTCTTTTTTTTTTTTTTTTTTTTTTTTGTATTATTAATACAGACATAAGTTAGAAATATTGCTGGTTATGATTTTGAAATACATTCTTGAATAATTTCAGGAGATCTAAAAGTTGTATTTTCAAATTAACATAAATTTATTGCTGGAAAAGTTTGATCAAGACGATAATTTTCAAGGAATGTTGCGTGTAAAAGTTGTCTGAATAATTTTAAATAAACTTTTAATTATAATTACAGATTTAAATTCTATATAAGTTTAGGTGCAGTAATGAAACTGGGTTTGAGGGGGGCGGTAGCCGCCTTACATAGAACTAATTATCATATAAAACTCTTCCGAAGCCTATTTTTAATTGTTTTAACATAAGTTTACATAATAGTACCCGTTATCTTACTTTTTTATGTCAAACTTGCATTTATAGTATTAAATTTCAGGTTAAGAGAAAGTCGTGTGAGTGACACACCAGATTACTCTGTTCGGCATGAAAATTGCCTCTGACACACTTTCAGCATATTCTTATGTAAAGTGACCTCCTGAATCCGCCCATTTCGCCCCATCACCCACCGTTTTTTAGGAATGGCCCCCTATTTTTATCATTTTTCAGTGATTTTATGGCTATAAGTTTGATTTTTTGGAGGGGGGGAGTTTATTTTAACCGTTTAAATATCTTCTGAGGAGCTACAGAGCTGGTAAATTCTAAAACATGGACATTTGCGACAAAATAAGTTTTTTTTTTTTTTTTTTTTTTTTTGGGGGGGGGGGGGGAGGGGGGATATGCCAGTGAAATTATGCATTACATATTTTATATATTTTTTAATCTGTTATTAATGTCATTTTTTTTTACTTTATTTTTATTTTATTTTAAGTGTTAGATTACCTTTTTTTTAATTATTCAAATCAAATTCATGGACATGAAATTATCGTACAGGGAAAGAAATTGAGGGAGGGAGTGGTGCATCTAGAAAACAGTGGGTGACTGGGCAAAATGGTAGTCATATTCGAATTCAGGAGGTCATTTTACATTATAAGCAGCAAAAATGGTATCAGATCTTGATTTATTTATTTATTTATTTATTTTTTTTTTTTTTTTTTTTTTGGGGGGGGGGGGCAGTGTTTTTTTTTTTTTTTTTTTTTTTAGTTTCTAAATGCTTAAAAAGATTTTCGAATTTTGTCTGAATTAAAACGGCAATTTTCAAACGTCAAATGTAAAAAAAAAAAAAAAAAAAAAACATAAAAAGTGTATTTAATTATATCCTTATGGAGAATTGAAAAATTATAACTTTTAAGTTGACTGTAATAAAGGTGTAGAAATTTGTTCATTTAAAATCTTTTGCATCTAAAAATTCGTGATCTTAAACACTGTCTTGAAAATGATAACGAACTGATTGGTGCTTACTGGTAAATAAGAATCTAGCTTTACTAGTATGAAACTTTATCGAAAAGATTCTTCAAAATTTTTAAGTTCATTAGTCAAACACACTGAAAATAGATAAAACATGTTTTTAATCTTGATAATTATTTGGAAGCTTTGCATTAAAATCAGTGCGAAAATATCTTATTTTATTTATAAATGTCTTCAAACATTATTTATTCTTAAGAAAAAATAAATAAATAGTATTAAAATTTTATTTTTTCTTCTTACTCATTTTTCCTAAAGAAAGTATTGTTTAAACGTCAAATTTTCGAAACACAGTTTTTTTTTTTCTATAAATACACATTTAGGTACGATATTTCCAAAAATCAAGTTTTTAACGAATGGTCAGCGTTTTTGTGTATGACGATGTATATGTCTACGATTCCGTTATCAGTATATCTCAGGAAAGATATTACGAAGTTGTACAAACTCAATATGGTAAAATTGAATCTATATCATATGGGAATATTACTTGAACTTCAATAAATATAATTTAACATATACTTTTACATACACAATAGGCATGCTTCCTGCAAAACACAATATAAATGTTTTCCACTATTCATTTCGAAGCTTAAACGAAAAAAAAATCGGCTAAATGAGGACAATAGTTGAAAATTTCGCAGAGTGCATTACAAATTTTGGTATTCGTTTTTCTTGTCTATTTAAGTAAGTCATATGTTATTTATTGAAATTTTATTTTTCCAACTGAGTAAAAATAATGCCTGGACCGGGAGTCGAACCCCGGATCTTTGACTTACAAGGTCAAGGCTCTACCAACTGAGCTATCCAGGCCGACACCCGGTCAGCATTACTCACTCAGAAAACCTTTAGGCAGAAACATCTGTGGTCTATCATGTAGATAGCTCAACAGAAACAAGCCGCAGGAAATGCTGACCGGGTGTCGGCTTGGATAGCTCAGTTGGTAGAGCCTTGACCTTGTAAGTCAAAGATCCGGGGTTCGACTCCCGGTCCAGGTATTATTTTCATTCAGTCGGAAAAATAAAATTTCAATAAATATGATTTTCTTCCACAGTTGATTGTGTGATTTTAATAAAAATTGTAAAGCCATATGTTAGTCTATAATTTATAGTCAGGATGATGGGCTGCTTAAAATTAGTCTAAAAATTTAATAATAAATAGTCTAGACTGATATTTTAAATATATATATAGATAGATATTTAATTTCTTATTTTAATTAAATAATAATAATAATAATATCATGAATATCTCTATGATATTTAAAAAAGGGCGGATAAAAGGGCTTTTCTTTCTCAACAATAGTGTACACCAAACAAAAATAAAATATTTACTAATTTTTAATTACAATTTAAGTATTTTAATAATGATAAACTACAATATTTATTTTTCACTTTAAACCGTCATAATATGCTTTTTATATAAATGTAGGACAATATAAACAAATCTGCGTGTCACAAGAACGTTTCTATTATTGAATTGTAAACCAACACCATTGTTAAAAAAGATAAGAGAATGCAATACTCAAGAGAAATGTGTTGAAGAATATCATGTAAATGATAAATAAATAACTTTAGTAACATTTTAACTGTTATTTAAACTGCAAAGGGAGACATTTCTTATAAAATTCGAACAAAATTATATCGAAAAGTATCCGGAAAAACTTTTTACTGAAATAATATAGCAATGATAAGTTTGTGTAATAGCTGTAAGTTAATATAATATCCGTTTATAGTTTTCTTTCTCCATGCAAGGTAAATTGAGCAAGAATCATCAAGAGACATAGCACGTTCAAAGAGCTATCTTGAAACTTATGGGCCATTTGAGAGGTACACTTCTAGAATATGTTTAGAGTATTAACCATATTGTCATTACTATAATGTTAGAGACAAAGTGGAATTTCTTTGATGCCTCTTGCTTTAAAGATTATTACTAAGCAATATTACGAATTTGAATTTGACAAAATTTAATATAGAAATTTATTTATATTTTATTACAAATAGATAAAATAATGAGCGAAGTAAGTTGGTATTATAGTGTGGTGTTTTGCATGCACTTTAAGTACGCTGTTAAAAATTTCGACGGAAAACTCTGTGTAATGTATTATCTTAAATCTTACGTAAAAATACAGAGACGAAAAAACGGAGATGTTAAAAAAACTTATTTTATACATTCACTTTAAAAACTAATATTAATTTAATTAATTATTCGTGAGAGTATATTTCGGACTTAAAATGCTTCAATCATAAACATGAGATACGTCTTTCTTTCTTTCTTTCTTTTTTTTTTTTTTTTTTTTTTGGGGAGGGGGGTATTCCTTTGTGAAAGGCGTGAGATGCGTCATAGTTTTTATTTTATTTATTTATTTTTTTTTTTTTTTTCATATTCCTTTGTGAAAGATGTGAGAAACGTCTTTTATTTTCATTCCATTGCGTTTGTAAACTTAATACAACTGCTACTTTTCTTGTTTGTCTTTGAAACTTTCTTTTTTGCATCTGACAAATCAGCGGGCTGAAGGCGGACATGAAATCAGAAACGACCATTTCACCCCGTGAGTCTCCTTCTCGACGAACGTTGAGTTCAGTGATGAATGTATTTCAAACAAAAAGCTAAATTTCTCCTGAACTAGAACATCGATATGGTTTATTGTGGGCTCATTCTAAAGCTTGTGGAATGGAGACATTTTTGGTAAATTTGACTGACTGTAACTTAACGGTGTTTGCAGAATTGCCGATTAAAGAATTTGGTGATAACTCGATTTTAAACTTCGCCAATGTTTTAGCGCTTGTAGCTCGCCGTTAAATTAAGGTATACTGATGTAAATGGTGTCGCCCGATAGGTTTTTTCTACTCTTTCCAAATATGTGCTTATTTTGCGTGTAAGTCTTTCAGAAAGCTCACAAATTTGGGTTTTTTCAGACTGGATGGAAGAAAACAGATTTTTCTTTTATCTACCATAACTCGGAAACGGTTAGAGATAGACAGGGTTTCTGTGGTATTTTATGCTTCCCATGGGCTGTTCTATCGCCTCCTTTCGTTTGGTAGATTATGTCAAACTCACCCTGTTTATATATACAGTTCCCGTCGCTTATTAAAATCACATTCGTTCTGAGCCAAAGTGATTTTATTAAGCGGCTGATTTTTATATCCGGCGAACGTTCCTGCCCTTAAGGAAAAGGTATTACTTCCCTGAATTTCCAAAGAAACTTCAAAAGGTAACGGATAATATAACTAATAAGCAATATTAATTAATTTTTGGTAGATAATTAAGTAATTGTTTCTTCAATATAAGTAAATTAAACGTATTGTAAGTTCCCGTGCACTTTCGTTAGAGGAAAATCATCATTACTTTACCAAAAGTTCACGCTGTTCTTATAAATTTAAAATCTTTCCGTTTAAACCGCATGAATTATAGTAATTTCAAAATAAGAACTAGAAATTGCCTTCTAATAATTAGACAAAAAAAAAATCATTTCAAATCAAATTTGTATTTTATTACTGCGCTTTGAAAAATACGTTCCTTGAAATTGTTTCAAAGATAAGTGTTTAATTTGTAACTGTGCTGCAAGTATAAAATCTTGAACAATGAGCGATAACGGAGGGTTTGTTGTGCTTTAATTTCTTTTTCTGCTTAAAAAAAAATAATTTTAAATAAATTTTAAAAAATCACAATGTAAATTAAAAAAAAAATTTAGTGTGCATAAATGATATTTTTTGGCTGCTGAGAAGATATTTTTGAGTTTATTAAGCGGCGATGCTAATTTTATTACGCGGCGGCTTTAAACGTAGTTTGTATTGATTTGATTCCGGTCCTGGCGATCTGATCAGAAAAAGCGGCTGATTTTATTAACCAGTGATTTTATTAAGCGGCGGTTACTGTATATATATATATATTATATAATAAGGAATAAATAAAAATGATCTAATGGATAATGTGTGATGTGTGATGCAAATAGTACGTTGAGGCTCCTGTTCTGCAGATTCACTAGTTTAGTAAATTTATGACAAAAGTTCATTTATATATATATGTTACCGTTAAAACGCGAAATCCGTTAATCTGCAGATTACCTAGCTAATCTACAGATTAACTAAAATGACCCGTTAAAGTGCGGAATAAAGAGTTTTCCGCGTTTTAACTAGGTAATCTGCAGATTAACGGCTTCTGTGTCGTTAAAGTTCAAATGTTTGTTTCGAGCGTTAGTTTTTTTACATTCACTATGACGTCAAACAGTCATGTGATATAGATACGCGAATCCCAGATTAGTCTGTGACGCGATTGACCTTCAAACACAAACCAAAACTTTTATCCCTTCCGCTCCGCTATGATAAACAGTAAGCGCAAAACGTGGATCATCGAAGATATGATATTAGGTTTCTTCTTATGACCAACACAAAATTTAAAGTAACAAGTAAGTTATAATTGTTTTGATTTATTTCTTCTCTTTTTAAATTCTGTCAATATAAGTTTGATAAGGGTCTGCATTTTATTAATGAAATCTAATTTTAATTAAAAGCTTTCTCTCGTGAAACTTCATTTTCAACTATGAATATTAAATTTACAACACAGTAATTATTTTCTCCCGAAATAAAAATATTAAACCACAACTTTTTAAAACTAATTTATTTTAAAATTGATTTAAATTACTATTACTTACTGAAAAAAAAAAAAAAAAAACATGTATTAATTTTTAACCCTGGAAAATATGGCAATCAATATTATGGCATTATTTAATAAATACTTAATATGAAATTTTTATGCATTTTTTAGCACTTCATTACAATTTTCTTTTTTGTTTCTTTCAATTACAAGTTTCCTTTATATATTTTATATATCATGATTATATTTTTAATTTTAATTTTGTTCGCTTTTTCAGATAATTTCGTTGTAGTTTATCACATAAAATGTGTTAATAAAGTTTTTTTTTTTTTTTTTTTTTTTTTTTAATTAATATATTTGCTAAAATTGTACAGATATATGTATGCTGCAAAATATAGTTTAATAAAGCATTGGAAAACTGTCATTTTAATTTTCATGCGTTCTAAAAATTATTAAAGCAATTTTAATTATTTGAAGTACTTCTTAAAATGCTTCTGATTTGTCTAATTTAATATTTCTTTAGCGAATTAAAAATTGGTGCATAACTTTTTTTAAAATATAGTAATAGCAATATAAGTTGTTAATAAAACATTTTTTTTAATTGTTAAATATTTTTATTTGAAAAGAAATCGTTACTGTATTACAATGCTAACATTCACTTATAAAATCGACTTTATTGAAAGCTATTAAAGATATTATATTTCATATTAAAAATGTATAACATCTTCAAACTTATATTGACAGAATAAAAAAGATGAAATAAATAAAAAATAAATAAATAAAACAAATATAACTTTAAACGACATAAAAATTAAAACACATACAGATTAAAATAAGTAAAGAAAGAAAAGAAAACTATTTTTTTTTCTTTTCCCGAATGAAAAAAACAAATACAACACAGCGTGCTTTAACATTACACCACCAGAGATCTTATTTTCACTTTAACGAGTGTATAGTAGGTAATGTGCAGATTACCTAGGTAATTCGCAGATTACCTAGGTAATTTGAGAAATGAAACAATTTTTCTCACTTTAACGGATCACACTAGTTAATGTGCAGATTACCTAGATAATCTGCAGATTAACTGATTTCTGCACTTTAGCGGTAACATATATATCTTTAAAGCATTGCTAAGTTTAAAATGGCGTTTGCAAAGATTGTAAAAATGTAACTTTTAAAAATACATTTTTCTATAAAATGTATCATCCGGCAAATGTCTTTTTTTTTTTTTTTTTAAATCACTGAACTGAATGCGTATGCTTAAATATTGCTTATGTATTATTTTTATCTTCGCATATTTTATTAAGTCGCTATCGTATTGTTTCTACAAAATTTAATCATACCTGGTCCACATTAGAGAAATATTATACAGATGACATTGCTGTTTATAACATAGCAATTGTTTACAAAAATTCAAGATATATTTTTTAATACATTTTTAATATGTATCCTATTTAATTTACTCAGTAGAAAAATTATGAGAAAGTAGTAGTTATTTCAATTGAACAGGTCATAATTAATGAGGGTATTTGCAAATCATTTGGCAAAGCCTGTAGAGAAGGTTTTTACAGACTTTGTAATAGCATTTGCTCTGGTTAGAAAAATTTAGAGGATAAATGTTCTCCAATAACGAAATAAGTGAAATTTTGCTTATTATAGACATTACATGCTCCATTCAGACAGTTGCTGATAAATTAAACTGTAGACGACTTTTGTTTTTAATTTTTTAGAAGTTCCGACTACATGAATTATTACAAAATCAACAGTAGAGCCGAAAATTATTTCGAAATGACCCTGACGTTTTACTTTGAACAGTGTCTGTTAAAATGCTGAGAAAAGAATACATTAGAAGCCACAGAAATATGTCATTGGTAGTATAAAAAGCTCAATTAAAAGCTAAGACATTCTTTGATATGTAAAATCACGACAATATCTGCATTTTACATCTGGCCGGAAAAAAATTATCTTTCCGCATTCGGAGAAAGAGCTACAAAAACTACTAAATTGGCCTAAAATTACTTTTTTTGACTACAAGAAGTTCAATTTGTATAGTTCCGTTAGCATATATTCATACTGGCATATATTCATACTGCCATTCATACTGGGTATTTTTCTAACGCCAACAATGCGGGTACTTTCGTAGGATGTGAGAAGAAATTTTATGCACGGTTTAGATGAATATTAATTTTGTGGAAAGATCACAAATAATCATATGTTAGATATAGGTGCAATTTGGTAGAAAGTAAATTCTGAAAAAGGATGTAAAAAAATGTTTTTTTAATTTTTTTTTTTCCCGAAAATAATGCATTGATTTATTCTGTAAAAGACACCGAAAAGTAGTTTTGACATAATAAGATTGCTATACTGGATTGGTTGGCTAATATTCCGAATTTAAATTGGAAGGGAAAAATTTAGGCATCATAAGGATCCATAACGTACTAACAAAACTGTTAAAAAATTTCGAAATGCAAGCATTGAAATTTGTTATTTGTTATTTTGTCATCTTAAGAACTTCCAACCCTTCTGTATTCCACGGCATATGCTTCTATTGAAATTATAAATTATAAAGGAGGCCCAATAAATTAAAATAATTTGCTGACATTAAATAAATAAATAAAAATAAAAAAAAAATCTGTGGTGTTCTTACAATTTTACTACCATAGAACAATTAGTGAACTTGAAATTCGTTATATTCCAACATTATAAATCGACTTTGAATCTTTTTTTTTTGCATGCTGATATTGACTATTTATCTTCATATACTATACCTATTTTTTTAAAACATGAATTAATAAAACTATATATATATTGTAAAAGAAAGTGATCGTTCCAATCATTGTACACCTCGTTATATTATTGTAAAAGTGTGGAAGTCATAATACATAAATATTGTAGAAATTATACATGAACTTTCTTTACTATACCATGTTTATATTTGTGCAGCAATGTGCCATGTTTAATAATCCACAGCAAACTTTTATACTCATAGCAATATCCATTAAATATGCTTTTATATATATATTTATATGCTTATATAAGTGAGTTTTTTAAATGACATTTAAATACCTAAAATTACTAGATATATATTTTTTATTTTTTATTTTTTACAAGTAAAATAGGCTAATAACTTTTTTTATGAAATAAAATCTATATAAATATGTTATTCAGTATTAAGTGCAACCTTTTGAAAGGAGCTGTGACAGCATCTGTCACGCTTCACATAGGATTTCGTAACAGCCCCTCTCAAAAGGTTAAAAGAAACATGGTAAATTTTGGCACTATTCATCTGAGAATATGAAGGGCACTTGTAAGAGAATGAAGTATAGTCCGAAGAAAATTTAATCGCTAAAAGCTGTCTAAAATTTTCTTTTTATTTATTTTGACATTGCAATAAAAATCTCTTGAGCTTTGAAATTTATCTGGGATGTAAAGCTTATGATAACTATACTACATTAATCAAAAAACAGTGATGTTGTAAACATGGGTTAAGTTTTTTGAAATACTTCGATAATTTCTTCAAATTAATTTTACGCGAATTATTATTAATGCTTTCTCCCAATTCAATTATAGAAAGATCCCGTGGGTTTTTAAATACCGTATTTTAACGTATATTTTGCAAATAAGTATTTAAAATGCATGGTGCCTGTGTACAGCTGCAATGTATTTGCTTTCTAATGAATGCAAATACTTTGTTTAATCTTTAATAAATTGAATCCAGTGAGATAACACTCATATTATAATGTTTAGAAAACTTTTTAATAGAGATATTTTATCAGTTTCAATTCAGAATGTTTTAGAAGTGCTTTAACACAATATCGTGATTAGAATATGACAGAAAATATTAACAAATATTCTTTTTAAGTGTTGTTTATTAAAGTACTTTATTTTAAAATGTTGTTAAATTATTAGGAATATTTGTTCGTGTTTATCATGTATGGAATTTCCGCGTTAAAAGTCAATTTTTAAAATAAGTGATATGTTTCTAACAGGGATAATTTACTTTTTTTATTTAAAAAAAAAAAAAAAAAAGCGTAAAAAAATAGATAAACATAGTGAATTTAAAGCGAAAATTTATTTTTGGAATAAAAAAATTATAACAAATTAAAAATTATAATTTATTAAATTTATTTAAATTACTCCTACCACGTAGTTTAATTATAAGTCTTAAACATGTAAATAACTTTTATTACAAACGCTTTTATAAACTTTTACCAGTGTATTATTACAAATAAAAAAATTCATAAAAATAAAAATCCCTTCTTATGAATATAAAAGTTATTTAATAAATTTTTGGAAATGCATCATCATGCAATTCTGAAATACTATATTATTTGTTAAAATTTCAATTTATTTTTCTTCTTTTTTTTAGTAACATTAACTTGAAAGAAACAGATTTTTAAAATTTTGCGCTAAAAATCATGGAATCTGCATAAAGTTAGTTTTACCTTCAGAAAGTATTCAATATATTCTTAATTAACAACGATTTGGTAACGACTATTATTCTGTCAGTAAGTGATTACGTTGGGATAACAAATGATTTTCTAGTGAGTACTGCATTCAAATAAAGCAAAAAATGGAATTAACAGAATCTATATAATACACGTTTTTCATTATCGGTCACAGCACAAGTGCTTATTAACACTGCTGCTGTATTCGGTTCCATTTCGACTCAACATCGACATACATGAAAATTTGTATTTTATGTAGACTACATTCCGTAAAATCATTATATAAGTTATTACATAAATTTAATTCAAAAATAGAAAATGGAAATACGGTTAGATACTGATTTTTTTTGTTCTTGTATGGACTCCATTTCGTACATTTTCAAATGAATGTCCAATTCGTCCATTCATAAAGACAACAGCAGCAGGGTTAAAGTAAAACACTTAGTAACTTACATCTCTATTTTGAGTTTCAGTATATTACTCACATCTTTTATTTTGGTAATTTTTAAAAGATTACTTTGAATGTGAGATTAATTTGCAAGTGTTGAAAGTGAGCAACAACAGTTGCATCATTGAATACGCTGTTTACGAATTTGTCTGAATTGAATCTTTTCATGTAGCCCTTGTTTATATCAATCAAACTATACTTAAAAATACAAAAGCTTTCCTTCGCGATAAACTGCAATACGATTAATTAATACTTTAATTGGAAATTTATAATCTGATGATATTTCAATATTTATATTATTTATTCGAACCAAAGATGAAGAGTGATTTTATCACATAATTATCCTGGTTAAGTGCACTGGGCAACTTGTTCCAACTTCTTGTTTCGAAGTTGCGGCCACTTGAAAATGTGCTATGAAGATAACTTTTAAAATACTAAATTGATTCAAACAAAAGTTGGATAGCGAATTTATGGTTCAAATATCTTCGATACATTTGCTTGGTAACTCGATCCGCAATTTTATTTAGAAGTGGCAGCCAATTGAAAATTTGTCATTATGATAACTTTTGTAATGCTAAATCAATTCACATCAAATTTAGGTAGTGCGTGTACCATTCACATATCACCAATAGGTTCGCTTTGCATCTCACTCTGCTCTTTTTTTTTAAGTGGCTACTTGAAATCACGGTACCACTTGAAGATTTCTTATCACAATAATTTTTGAAATACTGATTTAATTTGAACTAGAGATGAACAATGAACTATCATAAAAATATTTTGGATGATTTCACTGGACAAGCTGTTTCACCATTTTGTTTCCAATTTGCAGCCAATTAAACTGCCACTTAAAAATTTGCCATAACAACAACTTTTCAAACACTGCACTGATTCGAACCAAAGTTGGATAGTGTACCTATGTTTCAAATACCTTAGATGAGTTTGCTGGGCAACTTGCTCCATTATGTTGTTTCCAAGTGGTGGCCACTTGAAAATTTGTTATCATGGCAACTTTTGAAATACTTAATCAATTCAAATAAAAGTTGAAAAATAGATTTCTAATTCAAGCAACTATGATTTCGCTGGGAAAGTTTGTTTCCAAGTCGCGTCCACTTGAACGCTGCCACTTGAGACTTTGTTATCACGATAACTTTTGAAATACTGAATTCATTCGAACCAAAGTTGGACAGTGGACTTATCTTACAAATATTTTGGATTAGTTCACTGTGCATATTTCTCCGCCATTTTGAATCATATGGTGGCCACTTTATTTTTCAACACGATGACTTTTCAGATTCTGAATTAGTTCGAACTAAATTTGTACAGCAGACTTTTCTCACAAATTCGTTTCATACATTTGTTTGTCAACTTAGCACGACATCTTGTTTACAAGTGCTAGCAACTTGAAAATTTTCAATTCATGTAAAATGTTATTTATGAACCGATTTTCTTAAATATCCATATGTACATTGTCTACATCAATATTTCTACCAAGTAAATTAATAATTTTTAGCCGCCATTTTCAAACAAAATCACGGCTATTTGTTGAGGGAAAAGAAATCAACCTACCCTTCTGAATGAGTCGGAAGGAATTGTTTCTTTTTCTGCTTTCTTTTTTTTTCACTTTACTATACAACATAAATGTAAGAAAATTGTATTTGTTCAGAAATCAATGAAAAATATAAATATATAATTACTTTCGTCTTAAAAAATATAATTTTAAAAGATATATATATATATATATATATATTGGAGGGCGGGTGGGGGGGATTTTCGATTTCATATTGTTACTTTTTCAACTCAGATTTGAAGACCTAGGAATTTTTGTTATATATTTCTATATTAAGCAAAATACGTTGAAAATCAAAGTAACTCTACTCTATTTCTTTTGAGAACGTACATTGCTTTAACAAGATACAAAAAAATTAACAAAATTTGATGAACTTTCTTTTTGATAATTAATTGATATAAAAGTTTAGAACTATGGCAGAGGAAAACGGAATTATTTTTTATTATTTTATAAAAATATTTATGTAATACTTTCACTTATTTAATTATTCGTTCATTTATTTATTTATTTTCATAAAAATATTAATCAAAAAAATATAAGTAAAAATGTAGTTAATAAATATTTGTAAAAAAAAAAAACTTCTATTTCTTTACAATTTATATATATATATATATATATATATATATATATATATATATATATATATATATATATATATATATATATATATATATATATAATTTACGTATGATTATTTAACTGGTTTTGCTTTTTTTTTGTAAAATATTAATAATAACAATAATAAATTTTATAATACTTTATATATATATATATTAATTTCAAATATTATTATGTAAATTTTACTATGTATTTTACATGCTAATTTCTTTATTTTTATCAGTATAAAAACTGACTAAAACATTTTTAAAAGTGTCAATTTTAAATGTTTGGTCTGAGAGAGTAAACGAGGAACGTTAGAGGTTATTTTTAAATAATTTTATTAATTTCACTTCATACCTTTAAATATATGTATGAATATCAGAGACAAACCATTTTTTTTCCTATAAACTAAATATTCGTTTTTATTTACGTAAATGTAATTTATTTTTACTTTTATATTTACAAATTAAAGCCAGTAAATTACATTAATATATAAAAGACGAATTTCATATGAGCAAAAAATATAAACAAAAAAATATCTTTATTGAACAACACCCAAAGCATTTTTATTTCCTTCATTCTTGTAATGTCATGATTGTGTTCTACATTGTGTTTATATATAGTATCAAACACCGCATTTTTACATTCTGTAATTAAAAAACAATCTCTGTGATAGTCAGAATACAGAAAAAAAAAATTCAGGCTTCTGAACGGGAAGTAATTACCACATAATACAAAAAATAACGCAAAAAAGATACAAAAAAGAGGAATGAATGCGTCATTAATTGTTGCATAAATTTACTCAGAAACCTGTGGCTTTTTTCTCCACATTTTTGTATCTATCTGGATGAGAAACATAAACATTCTTTTTCCTTGTCCCACATTTTTTTTTAAATCCAAAATTCCCCTAATTAGAATTTTTTGCATTCTTCGTGCCACATTTAGGTGTTGCAAAACATCTTGTTTTTACGTTATACCAGCGTTTTATGTGTAATTAATTAAATAAAGAATTGATTTTAAGCAAAAAAGATTCATAAAATATTCATATATAAAATTCTCTTTAGACATGAGGTTTCTAAAAGTTCTTTTACATTATATTTTGTACAAGTGTTACAACAAAAGTTTTACATTGAATATATGTATATATATATACATATATTCATATATTATTTTTTTTCCTTTCATTTTACAAAGTATATTTGTGATGATTCTTTGTGAAATACGATATTAGGTTTTTTTTTGTTTTTTTTTAATTATAAAGGGTGTCCAGGAATTACTGTCTGAAAATTAAAAGGCATATATATATATATATATATATATGTTTTCATAGCTAATTTTTTATTTCCATTTTCTTAAAAGATAAGCGAAACATTCAAAATTAAGCTGATAAAACATTTTTTCTTTTTAGGTTGAGATGAAAACAAAAAGTAACCAAATTTAAAAAAAAAAATCAAATTATTGACTTTTTCCTGGCTCACAACTTTACAGGAAAGTCACAAGAAACCACTTCAAAACTCTAGGATTTGGAGAACGATTCATTGATCGAGCCTTGGAACAGTATACTAGGACATGCAGTGTTCAGTATTGATAATCATCAGGTCGAATCCTAAAAGTCTGCACATTTTGCAATCCTGCAAAGTTGAAACGTCTTCTCATTAGAGATCCATCACTTTCAAACAGACAAGCTTCCATGAAACTTGGAATATCAAAACCATCCGCTCATCTACTGAAGAAAAAGATGGGTATTGTAACTAGGATGACTCTTCTGCACCTCTATATAAAAATAGTCAAGCTGAAAGGGCAAAAAGGGCTTGCAAGAAACTTTCCAAACAACTGTCGAAATCGGGTGGTGGAAAATTTATAATAATGTATGCTGAAACTTATGTGCCCTATGATTATAAACAGATTCCATGCAAAAAATTTTGGAACGACATTCCTGGTGTTGAAATCCCAGATGATTCCAAAGTTAAAAGAAAGGAAAAGTTTCCGGGAAAATTTCTCGTCTGGCAAGTGATATCACAAGACGAATGCATCAGCGAACCATTCATTTCCAAGTAGAATTTGAATAGAGAAAGATACCTAAAAGGCATCCTGCATGGTCCGTTTTTGAAAATTTTTAACTCTCAGAGAGACAAAGAAAAGCTGTTGTTCTGGTCAGATTTAGCATCAAGTAATTACTGCAAAATTATGCAGTCATATCGAATATGTGCCTAAGAAAGACCATCCGCCGAATGTTTCGCAATGTCGCCCTATAGAAAATTTCTGGGCACTATACAAGTTAGAATACAAAAGAAGAAGGAAAAACTTCTCGAATTTAGCAGCTTTCAGAAAGGAATGGCTAAAGATCTCGAAGTTAGTAGCAGAAAAGCATGGGAAAAACCTGTTTCGACACTTTAAGCGGAACTTGCGATTAGTTGGCGATTACGGCACCAGCGGTGTCAAATGAATATATTAATTTTTAATTAAATAAATGTATTTTCATATGCAAATAATCACTTTAATTTTTCTTTCCTTACTTTTCATATGTGTAAGTTTTAATTTTCAGACAGTAATTCCTGGAAACCCTTTATAATCTCGCCATTTACAATAAATTGTAATTATTAGCTCACAAACATATGTACAAGACTGAAACTTTGAAAATTTAAATTGAAAAACGGAATGAAGACGGTAGGAAAGAATTACAAAATATAGTTTAGCTTCATTTATGAACTTTTAAAGCATTTAATAGGTAATTTTCCCCCCAATACAATCATTTAATCATTTGACATTCGTTACCATTTTTTTTTTTTTTTTTTTTGAAAATATTTAAATGAATTTCAAAGTGGTTCTCAGTCATATAGTTAATCATACAAAGGAGAGGTAGAAAAAGAGAGAGAGAGAGATATTTTGTGTAAAAAATGTGTTTTTATCAGATTAATTAAATAATAAAACTTTATTTAATAATAATGCCTCTATCAGCAAAAATTATAAATTGAATAAAAATCGCAACAGTGTTTTCGAGACAAAATAATAACACGGCTTTTATTGAGTGAAATAACTGGCCTTTCAAAAAAAGTAGTAACGAGCAATCTCACTTTCTAAAAAAATTAATGTAGCTTCTCTTCTATGTCGTGCTGTTTTCAACTAAATAGGGACGATACAAAATTTCAAAAATCCGGTTATAACAATGAAAAACATTGAGAAGTTATTTGATAGGAAAAAAAAATTAAGAAATAGTTTCATTTCTAAACCAATGATAATTAGAAGATTAACCTGTAATAGCTAATGACCTCTTTCAAAATGTGTAGTTTTTCCGTGATAAAGAATCCAATCAGAAGTAAATCAATTTATAATTATAAAGCAGCTGTTTTTTCTTCATGTTCAAAATGCATTTTTCCGGATGTTTACATTTTTTAACTCTTTTTCCATATACATTTAGTTAGTTAATAAAATACTGTGATTTATAATAATGGTAAAATGGATCTGATGGATCTGATAATAATGGTAAAATGGATTTTCATTAAAATATTTTCTTTTGTCAAACATAAAATACATATATTACCAGGAAGTTCCTATCACCCCCTCCCCATCCAATCCATCACAGAATGAATATATGTATATTATCTAGTATAATTAAGATCTTCGTGATATTGATAAACTTTTCATAGATCCTGCTTTAACTATATTCTAGTTTTATTAATATAGAATTTGTTTTTCGATCTGCATATCAATATCCATAATGCATAAATTATAAAAATATACATACATTTGCTGAGCATAAGAAGTTGCCTTAATTGATATTCAAACATATTTTTATTTATGATGAATCCTTTTCAGAGAGCCATCTCATTCAACAAATTTCCTTCGTAGCATTTTCTGTTTTAATTTTGCTCTTTAGATTAATACTCAGCGAACAACAATCTTATACAGAAGTAATATTGATAGTAATTTTCTTTTCTAGAAATAATTTTCGATTTAATAGCAAATGTGATCTACATATAAATTTATTTGGTAAACTCTATAGAGCTTTTTTTTCTCCCTTAAAAAATTATTAACTATTTTTTTTTTTTTAACTTCTGCTAAGATCTTTAGACATGATCTTCAATGCACTTTTGTACGCACATATTTTATGTAGAAAATACACAGATTTATTCCGTAATCTGGGTATAGAATGGATATCATGAATATATGAATGTTTCTGAACATACATATTCCAGATGCCTAGCTCTATTTCTTAAGAGAATGTATTAAACGATTGATTTTATACAACCCTGTACATCGTCTAAATATCTCCTACGCACCGTAAAATGTACTAAAAGTGTCTTCACAATACTGAAAATTCCCATTTAACAGTTTCTCTTATATCTACTAGGGAACTACAAGACGTTGTCTACCATACAAAACAAACATTTACGCTAAACATAAGTGTTTTTTTCACAAGAAAAAATATTTAGCGTATCTTGATAATGTATTTTAATTTAATTATATTATGCGTTGTATGACATTTTAAAATATCGTTCAAAATTATACCCCTCATATAAAAAATACATAGAAAATGACTTCCGAATCCTTTTGCATAAACCAGTTGCGCTATTTATACATTTTTTAATAGAATGCATAGTAAACGTGGATAATATATATTAATTTCAATGCATTCTTTAAATATTAACAAAGAATAAATATATTTACCTAAATTGTAGCGCGCAAAGCCTGATGGACATAAAGAGACACAAGCTAAATGAAATCATACTAGCAAATGAACATTGTTAGAATGTTATAAGGACACTTAACAGAAATGCAAAGATAATTCCAGAAATTTCCATTTATAGTCAATAAAGTTTCTGCTTATTTTTGTGTGGCCTTTTAAACATCAATACTACCTCGTACTATATACTGTATAAAATCCTGCACTATATAAACTGTTTTTATGCATATGCGACAATTTTATCATTATAAATGCAGCACAGAAACATTTAAATATGATTTATAAAAATGCTTGTCATATAACACAATGCTTTTGAATTATTTTAGCCTTCGTTTTACACACACTAATTGCGTTATTTATATTATTTTCAATACAGAACATACCATAACGAATTTAAATATCGTATATCAGTTTGAAGAGTTTATCATATATCAGTTTGAAAAATTACGAAAGTAAGAGCATGGAAAGATGGGTGGGCAGGCAGAGAGAAGGGCAGACAGATATACACACAGACACATATCCGAATATATAACCACATTTCTAATTAATTGAAAATTGGTAAATAGAATCACTCTCTTTATAAAGTATTACAAGTTATTAAAATTAATAATTCCGAATAGCTAATATATTAAATATAATCAATAATTTATATAATAAATTATTTTTTAATATTTATGGCAATTATAGGTGTATAAAAGCAACATTAATTTCATGAAAAATGTATGACATTTAGTTGGTTAGACATATAGATATTTGTGAATTTAAACCTTTTAAAATAGGGGAGAGTAGGGATGAATGGCACGTTTTTCATGTTTTTACTGACAACGTTCACCATATGTAATTCAGAATTTTGTAACATTGCTCATAAGTACACTTCAGTAATCAGTTACATATAAACATACTAATTTGAATAAAAAGTTATCATTTTTAATATATATATATATATATGTGTGTGTGTGTGTATTGTCCCATTCATCCCCACCTATGGGGATGAATTGGACAGGACTGGAGTTAACAAAGAAAATAAAACAAAATGGAAAGTAAATAAATTTGTAAAGTTAAATTTGTTTATATGATTTTATTACACACTATGAATTTACTGAAATTAACAAAACTGATGTATTGACTCAAATTAACATCAAAAGGCAAACGTCCTTTGGTTCGCACAGTTCCTAGTGCTCTAGGCTTTGGTAATTTAATCTAATAAGATCTAATAAATAAATAAATAAGACACTAGATAGAGATAAATCATTATTATAGAGTACAAATTATCCAAATAAATTTTTGTTTCTGACTGATCGGTAAAAATCAGCATTCTATTCTCTATTACATTAATAATCACCAGGATTTATTTAATTAGCTTGATTCAAATTGTGAAAATTGTTATTAGTTTATTTATTTAATTTATATATATATTGATTTAAGTTGCATTGAATGTTCTAACTTATAATTTTTTTTAAATCATAATTATTATAAACAAAAATGAGATTAATTAATTTCAATATATTTTTGTGAAAATCTATGCTAATTTTATAATTCCATGTTATAACTATTGAATTGCAAGTTATAAAAATATTGAAAATCTGTTTAAGATTTGTTTTAATATGATTCTTGTGTACAATTTTAAATTAGCACATAGTGGGGAATCTCCCATTCATCCCATACATCCCAACCACCACATGTTCATATAAAACAGGATATAGGTTTAACGGACAATTGTCAATATTCTTCTTGAATATCACAAACACAATAAAAGATTATGACTTTTAAACAAATAGTTAATGTTTTAACTACTACTTAAATGGATCAGTAAAAACTTACCTTGGCAGCTGAAAAACACACTTTAATTTTTATCTGCCCTTCTATGGATAGCACAATTATGAAACTACACTTGATGAATGACCTCAGTACTGCCATATATCAGAAAAAATGACAAGTTTCTGGTGCTTGCAAAACATAAAAATTTCGCTATTGTCCCATTCATCCTGAACCCCACTCTCCCCTACATAATTTTGCTAATATCATAGATAAAACCCTAAGTACAAGTGATTTTAATGAACTGTTAACTTGCGTAAATTCGGGCTAGGACCTTCCCGGAGGGCACACAACTCCAGTTTTAGGACCCTCGTGTTGTCAATCGATCTTAATCCCAAAACTTTTTTTTTTTTTTTTTTTTTTTTTTTTTATGAATGTGATGATTAGAGATTTGTAACTTTATCAAAAGAAAAAGATACTGTGATTCGTTGTTTCAAAGGGAAATATAAACACATGAAATAAAACATTAAAAAAATGTTGAAACAAAAAGAAAAAGTATATATATATATATATATATATATATATATATATAATAAATATATATATATAATATATATATATAATACTAGATTATATATATATATATATATATAATCTAGTAATTAAAATTGCACCGGTAAAAAAAAAGGTTATGCATATATTTTGAATGTACAACGTAAAGATAAACATTTAAATTCTTTTTGCATAAAATTGCATAAAACAGCATATCTGAAGTAATAGTTAGAACGCAATCAACATCTGGAAATGATAAAGCATAAATCTCAGAGAACAAAAATCTGAATAATAACGTTGTGAATGATTACTTATCAAATTCAGTGAATACAACGTTAAATATGAAACAAATTGGTTTTCCGCTCCATATGTTGCTGTGTTAGCACATAAATTGATTTTCTACTCCGAAAGATGCTTTATTGATTCCTTTCTTTGGAAATTTTTATTTGCCGCCTTTTTCGAAATATTTAAACAAGGGTGAATATTAAGTGAAGTTATTATGAAATAAATAAAATAATCTACTGTATTGTCTTGAATTTCTTTCTGATTTTTTGTATTACTGTATTTTAAGTGTTAAAAGCTGCTCTCTAGATAGGTGAATGTAATCCATACACATTATCAGTAAATACACATTATGTTTATTTGCTTATTTTTTTAGTCTGAATTTTTCTGTTAACTGAAACATTTGCTGCTTTGCGCAAAATAATAATAATAATTATTATTATTACAATTGTAATTGTAATTATAACTATGATAATAAAAATAAATCAATAGGAAATTATTTGCACATTTTTATCAATTAAATTTGTACATATTGTAGCAAAATATGCGCTTGGGAAATGGTGTTAAAAGAAATTATTAAAAAATAATCTACAAAAATCCGTAAATTAAAAGAAATAAAAACTCACAACAAATGTTTCTTGTGAAAACAATAGCATAACACTTCAGCAGGCAAAAAACGTAAATACGAAAGTAGCATCAATGGGGTATGGACTGCATTGTTGCCTACTTTCTCGACTGATAAAAACATGACATGATATTAATTCAATGTGAAACATTTTTTGCAATTTTATTTATTTATTTATTTATTTATTTATTATTATTATTATTATTATTATTATTTTAATGTTTCATATATATATATATATATATATATATATATATATGTATATGAAACATTAATATATATATATATGTAGTTTATATAATATACATATATATATAATGTATATGTATGTAGTTTTATATATATATATATATATATATATATATATAATTTAATTTTTTTTATTAAATGTTCAATAAAAATACACACACTATGGAAAAATATCCTATACATACTTCTTTTTAAACTCTTTGACGCAGATGGAACACCGGTGTCCCTTTTGCTTATTTATTTTTTGACGCTCTTATTACAAATATTATTATTATGTGATAGTTTTTTATTATAAAAGAGAGTCTAATAGTTACCATAAAAAATCTATTAGATTATCTGAGTAAATTGTTTACTAAAATAAAAATATTAAATAAAAGCAGTTTGAAAGAATTTTATCAACCAATTTCAAAAATTTATTTCTAATTAAAATTGATTATTTAAAAAAGATCATTAATGAATTATTGCTACTCCTATATCTAAGTAATTGTAAATAAGTGCAATTTGTAAAAATATTTATTCATGGGACGCCCGTGTCCCATGATGTATTTACCTTTAACGCAAAAAGGTACACCGGTGCCCCACTCTATATTTTAGAACCAAAATTAATTAAAATTTTAAATGTAACATTTTCCACTTATTTAGATCTAAAATAACTTAAAACTATCAAAAAAAAGTAACAATTATGTTTGATGAGAAATCTGCTTCAAAGGGTTAAGCATTTACAGTTAGCTTCATTAGTGGCCGAGGAGTTCTGAAAAATAAAGCCAATTGTTGGAAAAGGTGGTAGATTGGAAGAGCCGGTTCGATCCAGTTCGCACTTATCAACCTAGCCGTTCGGAGTTTTTTGTGGTTTTTTTTAATCTCGGGTATAGATGGACTCTAACTCTTTAACCCCCCCCCCTTCCAGAGGACATTCAATCTTATAGCCTAAAACCCTATAGTAATCAATCAGCATTAAGGTATTCAACCAACCAACCATTTACAACTATATATATATATATATATGGGAAATGCAAGTAGTTATATTTCATTAAAAAGAAAAAAATATAATAAAAAGTATGTATTTATAAATAGTATAATACACATGAGCCATGTGGTTAAATTACATGAACCTGCATTTTTCAGATAATTTTTAAATAATTTGTGCATAGAACTAATTATATATATATATATATATATAAAGATTTATTCAATTATTTAAACGATGCATTACTTTAAGACAAAAAAACAAAAACAGTTTTGACTGATACTGGCCATGTAATTAATACATACCATTTTTTTAAATTACAAAATTTATTATTTACTTAAAATTTAATGTTTTGTGTTGTTCTTTAAATAAATCCTCTTATTTGAGAGGGCCACACAGCAACTCGCTTTAGAAATATATCGAAAAAATATTTTTTAAAGAATGTTTTAGAGCTTTGTATTTGTTATTTTATTTTATTTTAATTTAATTTTAATTTCATTATTCATGTTATTTTATTTTAATTTCATTTTTTCATATTGGGATACAGATTTAGGATTTATAAAGTTTTAATTCTTATATATGATGCAAGAGCTCGTTTATAACTAACCTGTTCTGGCAATCACAAAGTGCTTTGTAGATTTTCCTATACAAATTCAAGGAATTTAGACGAAGTCATAGTTATACAATGTTACGCATCAACTGTGTCTTACTGATGATGTCTTATTCTATAAATTTTCATTAAAGATTTATTTTATTTTATTTTATTTTATTTATTTATTTATTTGAAGTCGATTTTTTTTTTATTTCACTTATTAAATGGTTTAAAATGTCGAAGGTTACGTCTTTACCATGGAGAGTAAACAATTCTGCCCCATATGCAAAAATTTTTCTATTTGATTATTTTCCTTTTTTTTTTTTTTTTTTTTTTTTTTAATTTAACAATTATTAGTTGGGAAAAAAAAAATATCATATTTACATTTATACTAATAAATTGCCCAATTCTGTCATATTAAAAATTATGAAAAAAAAGCTATGAGAGTGCCAATGAGCAATATTCGTCAAAAGCAAAATGCTTTCTAAATACTATGTTGCGCTTTATATTAAGGTACAACTAAATATAAAATTTCATTTAAATCGGTTAACTAGTTCTTAATAAAGATGTTCCACGAAATTTTTAACGCATAGACACAGAAATTATTCAGATAATGGTCAAGTACAATTCAGGACCTTATGAAATAAATAAAAACTATAGAAAGAAAAAATAGTAACGTGAAGAAATAGCAGTCAATACTTTTTACGAATCCAATGCTTTTGTTTTATAATTGCAGAAGAAAGTAAAACGTGTTTCTGTTGTTGCTGTTGATGATGATGATAATAATATTAGTTATAATAATGATAACAAATAAAGTCAAAGTAAATATAAAATTATTTTAAAAGCATTTTTTCTTTTTAAGAATTTTTTTTACTAAAGGAAAATATGTAAATTCAAAGAATTTATAATTTTTATAGCAAATAAAAAAACTAGGCCCATTCAAACTTATCATTAATACATTATAACTTGCCATAATTAATCATTAACATCATTTTGGTTCATGATTTAGTTTTAAAGTTATTCAAAAAGCTTAAAAAATCCATTTTTTTAACAGTAAACTAGTTTATAGGAAAATCGATAGAAGCACTTTTTACATTGCTTTTGAGATTAAAATCATTAAAATCCAAATTTTTATTAGAAAAGTTGTTGGTTAAAAAATTATTAACTTAATTTTGGTTCATATCATAAGATTTCCACTATAATTAAATGCGATAAAGAAGAAATTTCAACATTTACATAAATATTTCACTAAACGGAAAATAGCTTTGAATCGACTTATGTAATATATATATATATATATATATATATATATATATATATATATATATAGTTCAGATGAGGAGCGCTTTAAATTTAACAGTTGTCAAATTATGTATGTAAAAGATGAATCTTTGTAATAGCTTTGATATTTTTACTTTCTTCTATATGTAATATAGAGAAAGTATTGGATTCGCGAAAATTTTCGAACTCCGTTTTTTGACGGATCTACACGTTTTGGGATGTCCTGAACACGAATTGATAGTTTTTAAAAAATGTCTGTCTGTCTGTGTGTCTGTCTGTGGTTTCGTTTTTTCACCGTATCTCACGAACCAATGAATGAAATTCAGCCAAACTTGGTATATCGTTGGACCCTGGCGGGGCATTGTGCTGATTAGATTTGGGGATCAATAGCCCAGCAGGTGGCGCTGTGATCGCATTTTATGTAAATTTTTAACATGGCAGTATAGGGCAAATTTTCGTATTTTTCACCATATCTCACGAACCAATGAATAAAATTCAACCAAACTTGGTATATAGTTGGAACCTGACGGGGCATGTTGCTGATTAGATTTGGGGATCAATCGTCCAGCAGGTGGCTCTGTGATCGCAAAATTTCATATTTTTCACCGTATCTCACGAACCGATGAATGAAATTGAACCAAACTTGGTGTATAGTTGAACCCTGACATGGAAAGGGTCTGATTAGATTTTGGGATCAATCGCCCAGCAGATGGCGCTGTGATCGCTTTTTATGTAAACTTTTAACATGGCAGTAAAAGACAAAATTTCGTATAAATGTACATAATGAGCGTTATTTTAAACTTGTGATTGTAAAATTAATATGAATTGTTGATAATGGTAGTGGTTAACTATGAAACAAATTTTGTGCATGTGGGGGCACCGGTTCCCCCCGTGGGGGGAAGTCCCCCACCCGGGGGGGGGGGTAAATTTTCAAGATGGGTATCTTTCGAAAGATCTCGTCAATACCTTTAAAACGAATGGTTGAACTATAAATCTGTGATAATTTAAAACAAAGTTATCAATTTTTTTTACTTTCAACAAAAAAAAAAAAAAAAAAAAAAAAAAAAAAAAAATCGTATTTTTTTTTTTTTTAAATATTGTTACTGGTTGAATATGTATTACTTTTCACAAAAAAAAAAAAAAAAAAAAAACCCTTAGAAAAAAAATCGTAGTTTTTTTTTTTTTTTTATGAACATTTTAATTCTAAATTAATAAAGACAACTGACAGTAAAATTTATTTAATTAAACATATCTTCTGATAATTTTAAATTAAAGCCTATCCTCATTTGAAGACGTTTAGAACGGGAAAACTTATATATAAAAAGACTTCTAGATAACAGATTAATTTTCTATTATACGCTGACAATGACCTCGAAAGTAATGTATTATAATATATATTATTATTAAACTCGAATTAAGTTGGTACATCTGCGCAAAAAATAAGTTTATATGCGATGAATGAAAAATCATAAAATAACTATGCAAATTATGCAATTAGAATTAATAGCAGGCACATAAAACGTTGAGGGATCATGGAAATTGATGCTATAAACTGCCATTAAAAAGCAGAAGGCATTCAAAGAAACCACTAAAGTATACGTGCTATTTTATTAGCTGTCCTTAAATGAGGACACTGGGAGTTGATGATTCAGATCAATATATGATTTTGGTAATAATAACAGGAGACTTGGCGTTGTAATATTTAAACCCGAATAAACTACTACGTCAGAAACGCCAAAAGAAAAATATTTGCGATGCGTACAGCTGTTTCGGTAGCCTTAAGCGGACCGTCTCCAGTGCAAAGAGAAGCACTGAAGACGGTACGCTTAAGGCTACCGAAACAGCTGTATGCATCGCAAATATTTTTCTTTTCGCGTTTCTGACTTTGTAGTTAATTCGAGTTTTAATATGACTTTGGTACTTTATATTAATATATTCGTATGCTAATAATTTTTCAAAAGTTTTTAAAAGGTATAATATTAATGAAAACGTGCTTTTGCTTTATTTAATTTATTTTTGTATGATTTTTCCTTTTCTTTATTGACCACACTAATGCTAATTAAAACGGCTTTTTTATTTTTCTTAAACTGTCTTCTAAAAAATCTACGAAGAAAACATAAAATAACTTGCTTACATTCTAAGAAATAATATTCTTTATTTGTTTAAATTAAATTACTTTTTTAATGCGAAACAGTTCTAAAAATTTTAGTTTTCCATAAAAAAGTTTTTGTTACGAACATTATATATATATATATATATATATATATATATAATAGGATGATATCATAAATTAGTATGTTTATCTATAAAATGCTTCATATTTTAAAGTAAATGCCTTTATAAAAAAATCATTTTTGGAATAATTAAAGCAGTTAATGGTTTTCCAATACTTAAATTGGCATCTCTAAAAGTTCTGATATGCAATGCTTAATTTAATATAAAATTTTGTATAATTAATTGCTCCTTCCAAAACTTATTCTCTTCATATTTAATTAAATGTATGAGTTATAGTAGTACATATTTTACATCTGTTCTGTGAGATTTAAAAAAAAAATCTTTGCGATTTTTTTTATTAAAAAAGCACATATTATTAGAAGAAAATTCAAAGCAATTGTTCAAATAATTTTACAATTCACATGATCAAGGATAAAAAACTGCAATAATAAATCATATCAAAAATATGTCTGCATTCGTTAATAAATCGTTAGATAATAATTAACCTTTTACACACCGCATTCAGATCTAGGTGAAATTTAAATTCGTTTTTTACATATTTTGCCTTCTAATGCCTTAGTTTGAAGGAATTATGTTATAAAATTGTGTGAAAATATTTTTCTGATATAGTTTAATATTATTATATTTATTATTATTAATTTAATATTATTATATTTAATATTATTAATTTAACATTATCAGTTTAACATTATTAATTTAACATTATTAATTTAACATTGTTATATTTTAATATCATTATATTATATTTAAATTTAATAATGTAAGCTTTTTTAAACATGCCAGTCCATTTTTAGAAGTACTTGTTTACTTTTCTCAATTATGTAAATTTTTAAAGGTAAAACATAAAATGTTAAAATAGGCCGTTTTCATAATTTTCTGTACATTTCCCCCTTTCATGATTGAACAGTAATTTCTATTTAAAAAACTCAAGTCATCTTTCTATTATGTCTGATAATTTTTTCAAGTCAGTATTCATGATACTTAATTTTTAAACGAATTTGTAATTCCATGCTCCATATAATGAACTATGGGTGTAAAAGCTTAAGTTAAATTTGTAAAATTTATTATATAGGTATATATATGTCTGTGTGTGGGAGTGTGTGTGTCTGCTTTTCAAAGTACAGAATTAAGGCATTCATATTATATTACGTTTCGAAGCAGGACACTTTGGTCCCGCAACGTTGGTCCTACCGTTTTGGTCCCGAGACATTTTGGTCCCGTTAAATTTTTGCTATCTTTTAAATATATATCAGTTTTTTTTTTAAATATAAAAGTCTATTTGTTTATACGGGAAAAAGGAGGTGCTCTTAGAATATCTGTAATTAATGAATATCTTATAGGTAAATACATAAATTATCTACATTACGATTGCTCCCTAGGCATTGAGATTCGGAGAATTTTTTCTGATTTTTACGGACGTTTAATATATTTATTTATTTATTTATTTTTATTTTTTTAAATGCATTTTTTTTTTTTTTTTTTTGAGTTGATATCGATTTAACTTACTTTAATTGTAATTTGATTTTTAATTTACTATTTGTGACAAAATTATTTTGTGAGTTTAAAAGTATTTTTAACAATAACAACAGTATCTTCTTATTAAAAAAAAGGATCCCCATTTGAGTATGTTTATTGATAAAGACTGAATTAATTTAAAAATAATAAAATACAGAAAAATTTTGTTGAAAAAAAGGAAAAAGGAAAGAAAGAAAACCTTAGGATATTTAATATAATTTGCTTTTAGTGACAAAATGCTATTTCTTTCAAAGAACTAATTATTGACCTGCTCCCATCATAGACTCTTCTTCATAAGCATAAGCTTGTTATGATTTATCATTTATGAAGTTTTTGAATTTATATATGAATTTATTCATATATAATATGATATATATATATATATATATATATATATATATATATATATATATATATATATATATATATGTATGTATATATATATGCGCATATAATATTATGTATGTATGTGTATGTGTGCATGAGAGAGAGAGAGAGATATGTTTCATTCGATTTGTTTCTGATTTAATTTTTATCATTAATCTAAGCGGAATTTATTTCAAAATCTGTCTTACATTAATACTAATAATAAAATGCATGTTTGCTTGTCCGTGATATTTAAATATGTTAAACATGTATATATGTGTATAAATTAATTTTCTTTCAATCACAATAATTTTATTTTAAAAATGAAAAAAAAAAAAAATGTAAGCAGTCCAATATTTAATCAACTGTGTTGTGACGAACGAAAGGTCGTCATGTTCCTTTAACTTTAGATTGAAGCTGAAACTTAATTACTTAATTAAGTTTATGAAGTAATGACAAAGTCAGATTTATAAAATAAATGAGCTTTTATTTGATCTTAATAGAAAGGTGGACGTTGGACTATAATTATATTTAATAACTTATTACTTAAAATGGGCAGCCATACTAACTATTCTAACTTTAAATAGGTAACCACAATTACTCTCAACTACTTTATTTAACTTCGTTATCTCTCACTGCTGCTACTAATCTTTCGTACGTGGGAGGCTTCCCTATACCACTGTATAACTCGACAACTATCATCTAATATTGCCGCTCGCTACTACTCCTTCAATATCTTACTATTTCTACCTTTCTAACCGACTACCTCCCTACTATATATCCAAAAGACAATCTTCCTTCTCCTTTTATACAAGTTACTTTCAGAATATTAGCATATGGAAAATTACAATTTGAATTTAGGATGAGAACTAACTCTATTAGTCAACTGAATCCAAAATTCAGCACATTCACGTTTTACTCGTAAAGTGCGAAATTCGCTATACCTCACAGTTCCTCCCCAAAAGAAAAATTTTCACGTAAAAATCCACAACGGGTTTGTACCCGTGAAAATTTTAAAGTAAAACAATGCTATGTTAATTGAAAAATAGTCGCAGTTATTTACTGCTAAAATTGAACTGCATAAGACTTTAGAAAAAAAGAGGGGGGAAATCTTAAATTAAACTGCCCAACAATAAGTACTTGTTTTTTAAAAATCTAATAGTGAAAAAAGAATTAAGAGCGCCGGGCTTAAAACTGTCCACTTAGGAAAAATGTATGATTAAAAATAGTTGTAAGCTCAATCTAAGGTGGTTTACGACAGAAACCCTATGCGCTTTAAACTTAGTTAAAGTCCAACGATATACAGCGGGAAATTACAAGAACGTCTTTCCTTTAAAAAAAATGGAAAGGAAAAATTTCATTAATTAAAAAAATTTTAGTACAAAAGGGATCGCTTAAACACAAAAATGCGATCATTAATCATTCAAATTTAAATTGTGCAAAATGATGGCAAAAAAATGAAAGTCTTTATTTCAGGTGTTCATAAAAAAAAGGATTTCCAGTTTTCTATTAGATTTATCTTGAAAGGGTCAATCCACTGCTGGCACGCTTCCAAGAACTTTTTTCGACTTCAGAAAAGAAAAGTAGCTGGCACGCTTCCAAAAATACTTCTTTCAGCATTTCAAAAGTAACAATTAAAGGAATCAGCCTGGATTTTCAGATTTAACGCCTGTACATCAGAACCATCATAGCATATCTACAATTAAAACTTTTTTTACAGTATAAATCAAAAATAGAAAGTAAACTACAGCTTGTGATGACATATTAATTTTATAGAGAAGCAATATTTTCCCACCTAGCTATTTGCATACGGAAAAAAAAACTAAATTGTTAGTTTATTAAGGTTAGTCGTTAAACGCGAATTTACACGCAAAATAGCGAAAAAAAAATTCCTTTGAATCCATAAAAATAATATATACATACACTTTTAGTTTGAAACAAGAAATAATCATTTTATACAATTTATCAAATTTCATTTTATACAATTTATAAGACATTGAGAGAAATATAGATAAGGAATATATATATACACAAATGTTGAAAAAAGGTTTTTACCAAAAACTGCCGTTGATGGCTGAGGATAAAAAAAAATAACGTACATACATATAGATCATTTACAAAACTATAGAGAAAAATGTTTATACAAAGAAAGAAAATTTTCTGACGACTCACTGCTGGTGAAGGCTAAAAAACAGAAAACATTAACGTACATACATGAATATATTATATAACAGAAAAAATAATTATGACATGTAAACAATACATGAAATTTCGGGAGTTTGAAAGTCCATGCTAAAAGTTAAATTTTTGACTTTTGATTTTTTAGAAAGTTCATCTCTTTCAGATTATGGTTGAAAGTCCAAATGGGTTTACTACATGTCGTAGATTTCATAACTGCTCTGATAGACCAATACTTGAGAAAAAATAAAATAATGGACGATACGACCTGACAGATTGTCCTGGCATCCTTGATATCAGCAAAATTAGAGATGCGGGTCAGACTGATCAGTGGAGTTGCAGCGTTGGTGGCTTGCAGATTTAGGTCAGACGTTGCAAGGTTGCTGTCCTGCGGGGGGTTCGAACCTGGCGGCTGGTTACTCTCCGGAGGGGTTTCGCCCTCAGAACCTTTTCACTGTTCGGAGGAGGTTGTGAACTCTGAATCTGGTCCTTGTGGTGAAGGGGTTTCGAGCCCGTCACCTTGCCACTGTTCGTAGTTACAACAGAAGACTGCTGTCGCTCCGTGCTTTTGAATGCAGGGCTGCTGGAGCTTGTTGAAACCTCACAAGAGGTCAATTGCACTTTCGAAATTACATTCGTTAAAATAACATCATTTTCTTTTAGTTTAGTCGGCGTATCATTTAAACTAGCGACCCAGTTATCTGACTTTTTCGTTTGATTTACGACTTTATCATTGAATTTATGTACTGGATGTGCAGAACTAAAGTTAGTTAAGACTGCATTTTGAAATGTATTACTTTCACGAGCTTCAATTACATTTGATGATATTTCGGATTGAACCGGTTCTACATTTTCTTTTACTTTAGTCGGCGTATCATTTTGACAATTGAAGTTCAGTTTTTCATTGGAAATAACCGACTACGTCGGCTGCAGAGCTTCAAAGCTGACAGCTAAAGTCGAGTTACAAGGATTAGCCGAATCATTTACTGATTTTACACTTTCACTCGGTTGAACGGTTTCAGCAGCCACAGTTATTTTAATTGGATTTACAACCTCCGTCGCTACATTAGATAATTTCTCGGATTTTTTATCCGTACCCAAAGGCTGAAAAACAGACTTAGATTCATCTGTATCGCTGTTTGAAAGCGAAATTTGCTCGTTTGCATTAACTTGTGTTTGGCTTTTGCCACTAGAAATAACGTTTTCATCTTCAGTTTTAGGTTGATTTAATGTACTTGAGCTTGATTCCTGCGACTTAATAACTTGTTGTGGTGTTTCCACTGTTTTTATTACCGCTTCCCACTGACGTTCGTGAGGGGGGATGGAACGATCATGTTCTAATCTTTATCTATCATACCGAGTGGCAAAGAGACTTATCACTCTACTTTTTAAATCGTCGTAGGTTGGATTTGGCCCAAGTGAATGGCAGGCGATTAACTTATGCCACTGTCTCGGTTGTCCTCTTAGGGAATATGCTAACCAAGCATATTTTTCTACAACATCGATCTTATAAAAATGGAAAAAATATTCAAGTTCATCAAAAAATTGGAGCACACTGGTCGTGCCATCAAAAAACACTATCTCGGGGCGGGTTTCGACTTGATTTGGGCGCCACTGTGACGAACGAAAGGTCGTCATGTTCCTTTAAATTTAGATTGAAGCTGAAACTTAATTACTTAATTTAATTTATGAAGTAATGACAAAGTCATATTTATAAAATAAGTGAGCTTTTATTTGAGCTTAATAGAAAGGTGGACGTTGGACTATAATTATATTTAATAACTTATTACTTAAGATGGGCAGTCATACTAACTATTCTAACTTTAAATAGGTAACCACAATTACTCTCAACTACTTTATTTAACTTCGTTATCTCTCACTGCTGCTACTAATCTTTCGTACTTGGGAGGCTTCCCTATACCACTGTACTACTCGACAACTATCATCTAATACAGCCGCTCGCTACTACTCCTTTAACATCTTACTATTTCTACTCATCTAACCGACTACCATCCTCTCTCTCGGCTACCTCCCTACTATTTATCCAAAAAACAATCTTCCTTCTCCTTTTATACAAGTTACTTTCAGAATATTAGCATATGGAAAATTACAATTTTAATTTAGGATGAGAACTAACTCTATTAGTCAACTGAATCCTAAATTCAGCACATTTACGTTTTACTCGTAAAGTGCGAAATTCGCTATACCTCATAGTGTGCATTGCAAGCATCAAGGTTTGGAAAATATTGATGCACAATTTTTTATCTTTTTAGTTTCAGCTTTTTTTTTTTTTTTATTTTTTTTTTTTTTAATCTTTTTATAAATATATCTGTTCGATATGTGTCTATGACTAAAAACAATGCGCACATTGAAATCTCTGTAGCACTTTGGGATTTGTTACACCTGTTTCTCCACAAACAGAAAAAATGAATTTCACTGTTTTTTTTCAGCGCATTTCAAAAAAAAAAAAAGGGGGGGGGGGGAGCTTTTAATCAAAAATTTCTTTATCAATATTGTAAGTGATTGTAAGGGAAGAAAAAAGCTTTTCCAATTCTGTGTGATTTATAACTATATTATGTATTTGGCAAATGTACCCGGATCGACAGAGAAGAAAATGACTCAAGTTTAGCAGATCTGTACAAATTGAATCCCTAGATCATTATTTAGTTCCTCATACCTTCTTTTATTATTAAACTCTAAAATTTAGAGGATGCTTGGATAAAACATCAATTTCCTATAAATTTTGTATTCAAACACCCTAAAATTTGAATGTGATATTTAAGAGCCGCATTGCAGTGTTTTAAATTATAAACCTTATATTTTATTAAAACTGAAATTTTCGGGACTTTGATAAATTAACAATGATTAAATCTTCGCTGGTAACTAATACCCTTTATCATTCAAAATTCAATCCGCAATAATAAATTATCTGATCCATGTGTTCTATAGTTACACCGTTTTCAACAAAGGCTGTAGGTATTTAACTCTCCAATTGTGAACATTCGTCTAAGTTCTGTTTTGCCCGAAGTTCCCTCATGAAAATTTCTGTCCTTTTTTCTCTATCGTACAAAGAAAGAATCTAAATCTCAAAATTCTAGACGTTTTTCAAGTTTTACTTGTTACTACAACTTTCTGTTGCAAAATAATAATAATAATAATAATAATTTTGACTTTTCCTACCCCCATGTTTTCAACTCAAATGACAAGAATTGGAAATATGAAAAAAGAATTCCGCTTTTTTTCTGTAATACTTTGATTATTCCTGATATCGGGATCAAAATGGCGGGACCAAAACGGCGGAACCAAAACGGCAGGACCAAAACAGCGGGACTAAAATTTCTTCGGGACCAAAGTGTCATGTACCCATTATATTTGTACTATCTGTGCAGTAAAACTTAAATCTAATTTAGATCAAGATATACAAAAGATACGATGGAATTTGAATTTTTATTTTCTTGGTAACTTTCGTGAATAAAAATAATAATAATAATAATAATAATAATTTTCATTGATAAGTTTCGCACAAATTAAAATATTCAGTCGAATTTTAAACAACGATACACGAACTATATTATTATTAAATATTTTTTTTTGTTTTGTTTTCATTTCTGTTTACACCATATTAATTAAATCATCACTTATTAAGAGATTACATAAATTTCGAAGCATAAAAATATTGTATTTTCTGTATTTTTAATGTAATAGGTACAATTTTTTATTCAAAAGTTTGAGCATATAAAAGAGCACAACTGAACAATATTTTATGAAATTAATTAAAATATTTCGAAAGCCGGTGAACTATCAGAAAAGCTGTGGACACGATATTTCACAAATTAATGATTCGATCTTACAGAAATTTTGCACATTTAATCCAAAATTAGAATTGGCTGGAGCTTTAACGAAATATATTTTTGTTTCAATGACAACTAATTTTACAAGACTATGCATGGAGTAAAATGTACAGAAAATTATATTTTTACATACAACTCTGCTAAAAATTTCAAATTTCATTTAAATCTTTCGTTCAGTCACCAGTCAATTCTGTTTTTGAAGAAGTGTGCGAAATTGCAATAAGATCGGGGCATCAGTTTTTGAGAAATCGTGTTCGCTGCTTTTTTGCGCGGTGTCCGAAAGTCACGAACTACCGGCTTATTATTATTTTTATTTTTATTTCAAATTTTTAATAAAAAGTTTATAAAATTCTGTTTAAAAGTTTCTGTTTTATGTGTTAAAAATTTCACGTAAAATATTTTAGTCATAATGTGAAATATATGTGTGCTGATTTTTAGCATTTGAAACCTTATTAAAACTGTAAAAGAGACAAATTATCATGGTGTAAGTGAAACATCAGCTGAAAGCCCGCTAGAGTAGAATTAAAGTACTTGTATTAAGAGAGATATGAGCTGTATAAAATTGACAAACAATTAAAGGGTGGACCATAATTGTCAGATGCTTTTGCTTATTCCTGGAAACCGTATCACAAATCCTGCTTCTGAAAATCTAGCTCGTTTTGTTTCGGTAGCTGTAAGAGGAAAAGGATTATTTCGGAGTGTGGATTGGCTCCATAATATACAAGAAAAAAATTTATTGATTAAAATTTTACGATTATCCAATTTCAGCGTTGATAAATGTGTCTTTTTGTGGTAGCAGAAGAATAATACATAAATGCCTTTATAAATAATAGTTATAATAATAAATAAATAAATAAATCTGTACTGATAAATTATAATTTCTCAGGCATAAACAAGGGAATGCATTTTATATGAACTCTCTACATGTTATTTTAGAGTTTCAGAGTTCAGAAATGCTATGAAGCACATTATCAGCAAGAGTATTCACACCCCAATATTAATATTTAAATTATGGATGTATGTTCTCTAAAAACCACTCTTTGTTAATATTAGGGCAATAGGTGTATTGGGTATAACACAGATCATTCTATATTATATTACCAATTTAATACATAGGTGTGTATTTAAACATTATTTAATCTGCATATGTTGTAATTTTAAATTTAATGTAATGATCACGTAAAAAGTTATGTGATACAAATTAAGCAATATATTATGAATAAGAATATTAATTACCCTTTATAAGCTTGTAAAAAAATAGTCCAAGAATACTTTAACTCACTGTTAAGGATTTTGAAATAGCTGGATTTTAGAGACGGAAACACTTGCTTAAAATTCACCATTTTTCAAATGAAATGTTAATAAAAAAAATAAAAAAAAACATTTATGAATCCACTATATTTTATTTATATATAAAAAATTACTAATGTCAATCATTTCAAACATTAAAAGTAGTGTAAATTTAGGGGAGACCGAGTTTAGCGTGTATAAGGAGATAGTTGGCACTTAACTTTTATTTCCTGCTACGGTGAAGGTAGTACGCTGTCCTTTTACTAGTGAGTGTATGCTTGTTAGGATTAAGACCGATTTACTGCATTAGGGTTCTAGGCATATTTACTAGTGAGATGTACATACATAGGTACATCATCCACAGTACATTCAGTGTACTTGGAAGCGTCATGAAGGAAAATTCTTTGTTTAATCAATTTTCGGACTGTTTTTTTCTTTTCTTTTTTTTTTCTTTATCATATAATACTTTTTTGGTCTCGTACAACTGTAGATCAAATTGAGGCGGTTTTCGAAATAATGTTTAACTGGGTATCACGCATGTATAATAATCTTTTGCTTCAAATGTTTAGGATTCTGTGGCATGCCTCTTATGTTGGGTATCCGTGTGAATTTAGTTGACATCATTAAGTATGGGGTTAGTTGGCATAGATATAACACATCTATGGCATACCTTGATATTCCTTAACGATAGTTCAAATTATGAAAAATTTCTCAAAGATGAAGAGGTTCCACCCCCGGCCTTCTGCCAAGATTGTAGTAGGAATTTTCATTCCACAAATTCTACGAACAACAGTGAAATAAAAAAAGATTCCAAAAGGTCACATAAAAGAAGATCAACAACTAATATTTCAAGGTCCTACCGATCACCCTGAATACAAAACAAATGACTTTGTTTTAATAAAATACTAATCCTGCAAGTACCTTCAGAAAATTGATGAAACCGATAAAAATGAATTTTGCATATCCACCATGATCAAAGTGGGGTAAAAATAAAGATGGCCCGGCGAAATTGATTAAATTATGTACGAACAAATTAGTACTGTGCATAAATTGAGCCCACCATCTCAAATAAAAAAGCACATTACTCCTAAATTTGTAGTTGATTTCAAACCATGAGTTAATTCTATTTGAATAATTATAGGTAGCTATAATTCTAAACAGAACTTAATTTACTTAAATTAATAGAATATTTTGGTGGAATATCATTAAACTATTTCGGTAAAATGTTTAGGTAAACTATTTAGGTAAAAAGTGTTTTAAATACTTGTTAAAGAAGTGTTTAATTTGATGGATCCTATATGATTTTGTAGCCCAAGAATTGAACTTGTTAATGCATTCATCAGAATTCCTCTAAATATTCAACCAAAAATTAAAAGAAAAATTTAAAAAATAAAGTCTATGCTCATTTGCCCACGTTTCTCTTACTATCAGTAAATCGTACTGTTGTGGTGAAATTGGGTTGTCCATAATGATAATTTAAAAAATTTAAATTTTGCAATAACTTAAATTTTGAAAATTCCAATTTACAGTCATAACTGATCGTATAGATTTTGATTTTTGTACACTGCCGCAAATTCCTAACCCGGTTCTAAACATAAAGATATTAAAAGGAGGTCGAAACCTCGTTGGAAGAAAGCTTTGGTCTCTGATACACAAAAGAAAAACTTTATAAATATAAATAAATGTAGTTTAAGGCCATGATGACTTATGGCAGTTTCTGTTAAAAAAAACCCAAAACATTAAATATTGAAGTTGATTAAAGTTAAGCAATTTAATGGTTACGACAGAAACTACCATAAGACTGATTTTCACATATAAACATTCATATAAAAAGTGTCAGCTAAATAATTCATCTATATTAATCAAAGTTAACTAATATGTAAATAAAAAAAAATAACATTGGAGCCATTACCACCCCCCACCCAAAAGAAGCCTAACTTTGTAATTTTAGATTTTTTCACATGTAACCTGCTGGAAGCATGAGGATCAAAACAAAGGGGGAATTTATGCACAACTTCTTTAAATTAGATAAATTATATACTCAAACAATAAAAGCTTTATCTTTTAAGAAAACAATTAGATCTCTCAGCATTTTCCAAAAGGTTACTAAATGGCTCACAAAACAACTCTGGCCTTAAAATCCCCATGAAAATGAAAGAACATATAATATTTACTCATAATAAAACTAAAAAAAACACATAAGACAGCTTTCAAATGAAAATTCACAAATTTTAATTATTAATTAAAGCATAAAAAAAGATAAGAGGATCCTCAAAACTAAATACATCATTAAAAAAACACATAATTTCCTTTTTGGTTTTTCTGGTTACATCAAACAATTACACCTAATATATTAATCCATATTATCACAATAAAATCATCTTTTAAAGAAAAACTTTTACCGTATCAAAATTTACTTCTCCCTTAACTTTTTACAGTTAATCAGAGGGGAGTCCTTCTAGTGCATTGCAGTCCTAAATAGCACTATAATTACCAACACATAAGTTCCTTAGCAATATATGTTACTTATTTACAAAGTTCACTTGGTTTACATTTATAGGAGGAGATATTAACAACTTGGACAAGTGATTGAATAAAATAGTTAAGTGCTTTTCTAAATTTATCAGGTACTTCTTGAACTAAAACAATTTATAAGAGTCTTTCTCATGAAAGTATATATAGATATAGACAAGATCAATAAACAATAAAAATAAAGTTGGTTACCGACTTTGATTATCTCGATGGCTTTCGATCACCTGGAGGTGGTCTCAGGATGCAGTATGCTAATCCCCAAGCTGAGGAATTTTACGAGATTCTTGGTTGGGCTCGGAACACAGATTCTTCCCCACAATAGAAGGGAGCATGACGATCTGCTCATGCCACAGGTCTTTAACGCTCGGACATCAGGCCTCATATAGACACAAACCACGACAACTCGACCTTCTACAGAAACTTTTGTTTAAAAAGTTGAATATCACTTCTATTAGGTCTTCGCACCAACTGTACTTAGGTCTCCACATAAATCCGAATATGGCTACAGACACGGCAATTTTATCTCCATGAGAATAAGCAAAGCAAGGCTTCCCTCTAAAAGGAGAAGATCCAAGGAGCTAACACAGGGCAAAAGCCCCTCTTTACGAGAAGAATTTTTTTTTTTCACATGCTACGTAGTTGATATCTACCGCCTCAATTAAAATTTTTCGCGCTCATCTAAAGGACGCTAACTTACTGTTGCCAATTTTGGCATGAAAATTCCGGGGGAGAAACAGCTCGGCCAATCAGAGGACGCAACTGCACTGTCGATGGAGGAGCTGAACCCCTTACCCATAATAATCGATTAAGAACCGAACACGGTCAAGTGCAAATGTGCGAGAAGAGGAACTGACCTTCATGAGAGCAGGAGATGCCCTGAAGGTCAAGACGGACCTAGAAACACGTACCCAAACCAGAGGTCAAACTAAATAATAGTTGAGGACAAATTCCTTGTCGGAAAAAGGGTTTGCACTGAAAAGAGATACGATTTTGAAAATGCGAAAGAATTTTGGAGGGGAAAAAGGACTGACACACATTAATAACCACAAATTTCCTTTTAACAAAAAAAAAGAAATTACAAATAAGCTATTTTAATTATTAAAAACAATAGAAAAAACACAACTGTTAAAATTTCATTTTAACAGTACTCTGTTCTTTAAACGAAATTCTGTTTTTGTTGAATCTTGTCTTGTGATTTATTAAATGAAGATGAAGTTTACAACTTCATACAAAGGAGATGTTATGCAAGAATTATTATTTTATTATTTTTTTATGTTAAAAATAAATTACAATTTTTATCTCAATTTAATTATATTTTTAAAGTGCTACAAATGAAGTTAAAAGATTGTTATACATTTCAATGGCTACTATGGATGATTTAGTATGTAAATTTCTTTTCTAAAGAGACATATTAAATTAGTTTAAATACATTGCTCATAATCAAACTATATCAAATTTGTCTTTAGGTATTTAAAAAAAATTAACATAAATATAACGTAAATAAATTTTGTTTTACTAGGTTCACTTTTATTTATTAATATCCCTGTGAGGCTTTTCACTGAATATGAATATTAATAGTACATAACACAAGACAAAATCAGAAAATGTTTATAGAAATTCCCATATTTAATGTCAAATTGAAATAAGTAACATTTAATACCATATTTTTGTTACTTTTTAAATGAAAATTTAAGTTATTTTTTTTTTCTTTTTAAGAATAGAAAGAAATTCATAGTATTTAGATCATTTTGTGTTACAACTTTATTATATATGACTCCCAGAAACTTTTAAATTTTTGTCAGTATTTGGCGATGAATTTTCTGGTGTAATTGCTTGTCTAAAAAAAAAAAAAAAAAAATGAAAGAAAGAAAAGAAAGAAAAAAAAAATCTAGTACTTATAATCTATAGCCTGTACTTTTTCCAAATACTTATAATTTTTTCTGTGGCCTACATGTTTTAGGTGATGAATTTTTGACTTGCCATAATTAGAAATATGAAATGTGTATTTCTGTAATATAAAAAAAGTATCATTGCGAAATTACAAGATATATGAATGAGTTTGATTTTGACTATATTTGGAACAACTTGCATGTTGGTCCACAACTCAATTTGGCGATTTTCTTTTGGTGATTACTGTGAGATGCGATTTTCGGAAGTGATTGACGTGGATTCCAAACGTAAACAAAGTGAAAACGCGTTTTTAAAAATGCGTCTGTTTTGTAATGTACATAAACAAATTAGGATTAATAAAATAAATATTTAAAATTAACTTTATTTTATTTGCATGAAAAAATAACAAGAATCATCAGTATGCATATATATATGCTTCCCGGGAACCAATATAATGTTTGTCCACAAGTGCATTTGGCGATTATTGCGAAATGCCATTTTCGCAAATGGTTTCCAAGGATTCCAAGCGAAAACAAAAAAAAAAAAAAAAAAAAAAAAAAAACGCGTTTTTCAAAATGGCGTCATTATTAATGTACAAAATTAATTAAGCGTATTTTAATTATTTATGCCGTTATCTTTCAAAACAAGAAAAGATAATCATTAAATCCAGTTCTGGACCAACACTACAATTGTACCCCACATTTTTTTTTCAAAAAAAAAAAAAAAAAAAAAAAATCTCTCTCTCTAAACAACTGACTTAAAAAAAAAAAAAAAAATCTAATACATTCACCTTCTTTTCCGAAAATAGGCTTATCTTTCGTTAAATAAAATGACAAAAATAGAATAGAATACTAAATATTAATTGTCTTTTTATTTTATTTATTTATTTATTTTAATAAAAATAAGATAAATATACTTTAAAGACAAAAAGAAGTGGTGCTCACAAAGATTATAATTTAAGAAAAGAATATATGATTCGATTCTTAAAAAATGCTACCTTGGAAATCAAATTTCCAAACCTAAATTCGGTAACTTTTTAAAAAACATGTTATAATTCATATTTAGATATCAAAATTATCACCAAATAAGATGTTGACCTATAATGGATAATAGAAAATCACGATCATTATTCGCGAAAGAACGTATAAGATATTGATAAACAGCATAAGAAATTTCTAATAATAGAAATATTTTTCTTAACAGCAACATTGATTTTTTTTATTTTTTACACCATAGATTACATTTTATTTTCCCCGTGGAAAATGATGTCATGACGGTGGCAAATAGAGTACCCTTATAAACCCGACGTTTTTAGTTAATAATTTCGATAATTAAAATGGTAGAAATTTCTAAGCAGTAATAGTCGAAATACACTGATATATCTCATGACTCGGAGAACCCTGCCGTCCGCGTTAAGTTGATGTCACAAACAACAAAAATTGACGCCAGCGACAGAAACCTTTTTTTTAATTTATATATGTATATATAAACCTAATGATGATAATTTTTCAAATTTTATAATAACGAAAATGTGTGCCTATTGTCAAATTTTATATATTTTTGTAAAAAGCATTGCATTCCACAAGATTTTAGACTAGGTATATTCAACTGAATCTCACAAAGGAATTTTGCTTCAGTTATAAAATTTGGTTATAAAATATCATCTTAAAAAAATAATAATAATTGACATTAGACACTAAAAGCATTAAGAAATAAATTATTTTTTTGATGTAATAAATATTGCTGTGATTTACAGAAACTGAAAATGTATACAGGTCTACATCTAAAATTTTGATTAAACAATGGTATATTACGGAAATCGTCAATCACGGAAACATGTTAGTAACTACTATGTAAAAACGAAGAAATTGTGTCAGTGGACCTCATTTACTGACAAAAATCTGTACGCGACACACACACACACACACACACACACACACACACACACACACACACACACACACACACACACACACACACACACACACACACACACATATATATATATATATATATTTAAAAAATCACTTCATTTTCGGTTTCAGCACACCAAAAAACATATGTATCAGTTAAAGGTATCAAATAAAATTTTGCCAACATTATTTGTAAAGATCTGTTTAACTATTAGCCGATCATTTGAATTAAATTCCAATTAGATATCTGAAAAAGTCGCATTTTACATTCAATAATAGTGCTAATATTTTTTCAAAATTAGATATTGAAATTAAATATTAATTATTTTAATTTTATTCTTATCCAAATATCACTTAATTTATAATATCGCACACTTGAAAGAAAAATGACAAAATTCAGAATATGGCAGATTTGATTTTGCATCATTGAAAAATGTGCACGATAAGCCCTAAGGTAAACAAAAAACGGCACATCATTGTTTCCCAATTAGTCCGTCTGAAAGGAGGCTATTTAATGTTATACAGTATAATTAAGTTAATTTTTCGCAAACACTTCATTTATTTAAAGCATAAAATTATCTTTAATAAAAATAATAATTATATATATAAACATATATATGTATATATTATGTCTCTTTAAGAATATATATATAGACAGATAGATAGTCAGATAGATAGATATATCAAACAAATATATAAATATAAGATATAAATAATATGGTTTGAAATTTTACTTACACTTCGAAAACGTATATCATGTCTTTACCTAAACAAAACATGTCCTCATGAACTCTGGAAGAAAATTCTATTTTTCTTTTCCATCCAACTCTGCTTATAAATTTTGAAAACTTTTTCGAAAATTAAATTACACTTCTACACAAAAATTTCATTTCAAATTTTAAAACAAAATTAGTTTTCTTGTATCGAATAAGAATCGTAAAACATGAGAGACAAATCATTTTCTTCCTGAAAACTTCACCGAATTTGATTACTACATGAAATGCAAGCTTTTTTAGAGCTTTTATTTAATAAAAGTTTACGTAATGTAGAAACGTCAGTATTAGGTAGTACTTTTTTTTTTCTGTGGGCAAAAAATGAACACACTAAGACATCATTTAATATAATTCAATTTCTATCATATTTCATATGTGATGATAAATTTACTTTGCTTAATAAAAAATTAAGACACGTTTTGTTACAATAAGACATTTTCTGAAAATTTAAAGAATAAATATTTGACGAGTAGTGTAAAATTTAAAATTAAATATGCGTTACTAATGAAGCATGTAAAATTATGCAATTTTTTTTTTCTTTTACAGTATTTTAAAATTTAATTTATAATATTTATTTTTCAAAATCTAGGCTTTCATTTGTAATAATTGAATCACCAGTTTGAAAAAAAAATATATATATATCGAAATCAGTATTTTTGAAAAATGATCTGTGTCACTCACACAACTTCTTCTCACCAAACAGATTGGATATCAAGGGATAAGATAATGAATACTGTTATGTAAACTTCTTAAAATAGGTTTCAGAAAAGCCTCATTTGACAAAAGATGGGCACCTATGAGGAAGGAGGGGGGGGGGGGGCACCACTATGCTCAGCTTCCGTTTCAATACTGTAATTCAAAGAGAATTTCAAAGAGAATTCAAAAGCAGTTATCAATATATTAATAGGCAAACATGAAATCTGTGGTACACAATTAACATATTAATTATCTGAGTAGAGGGTTGAAAACGGTACCATTCGAAAAGTATGATTAGCCAGATTTGCAAAATAAGATTTTTTTTTTCTTACGACGTCAAGAAGGTTATTTAAAATACTTTTATTTATTTTTTATTTTTTCATGTTATACACCTATTCTTTAGCATTAAAATATTTCTAAGGAAGAAAGTTGTTAAATCCAGCAATTACTTAAAATTCAAATAAAACCATGGACACAGTAATTTATATAGTATCATTCTTAAACTCTCGACTACAGATTTTTCGTTTTAAGAGGCAGCGGCCATTAAAGAGGTAAAAATGTGGTAGATAGAAGTTGTAAACTATTAACCATATACGCAAATTTAAAAAGGATTTGATTTTTGAAAGTTCCATATTTTTTTTCTAATTTATTTATGATATATATATAAATGATAGATATCGTAATAAAATTTAATCTTAAAATTTAGCAATTGATAGATACAAAACAACACCAACACAAAAATATAGAACTGTTTTAACTTAGAGGAAAGCTCATTATTTAACTTAGATAAAACAATTCTACATCAAAGAGTTGGTATATATATTGTGATATATATATTGTGATTTACGTCAGTTCTAATTTGAAGATAAATTTTGGCCATAACGTATTAACTAACTGAAATTGACTACTCATTTTTAGATAAGAGGATCCTCTGCATACATGTGAAGAAAGTATAACATTCAGAGAAAATTTTAATTTCCGGTTTTCGATGAATTTATTCGTTTTGAGATTTTTTGAACACGATTCGACCATTTTTAGAAAAAATCTGCTTTTAGCGATAGCAAAATTTTTTAAACACTGTACCTCATGAATAAATGGACATAATTTAATCGACTTTCATATTTGGCTGAACCCTGGTTTGAATTGGTGCTGATTAACTTTCGAACTACATTATCCAACAGGAAGCGCTTCCACGCTGTGATTTCCTCTCACTTCAGGAAAGGCTCAGCTTCTACAGTGTACCAAACTAAATATAAGGTATATATAAAATATATGTGTTCGTTACTTATATCAAATATGTATATATATGTAATATAAAACCTTGCTGATCCAGTTTGTGTGCATACCTGTCAACAGGACGAGCTGTTAAGTTCCAATTTAATACTACTTTTGGGAAGACTATAAGCTTCTATAACGCATAAATGTACGAAATTTGGCATGTAAGATGGTTTTTAGGTAAAATTATGCTGATTCACTTTGGATGGATATCAGGCGACCGGTGGTGGTCCTGTTCAGCAATATTTTCCGTTTACGGGACAGCTATATCTCAGCTTCTATCATAAAAAAAATACATCAAACTTTATGTGTGAGTAGATATTAACAAGAATTATTTTTAGTGTTAAAATTTTATGCGGTTTCTCATTGCTACATGTCAGCATCTGTTGGTGAAATTTGCACAGTATTTTGTGAGAAAATACATTGATTAAATTTTTGTTCATGTAAATTGCAATGTGGCGCTGTCATATAAAGTTTTATAGAATAAAAAATTGAATTTGTGAATATTTTTGACTACCGACTATTTACATGTTTTGAGATGTACTGTACATGATTCGCTCATCTTTAGAAAATGACCATTTGTCTACGTGTGTGTGATGTGTTAGGGAAATTTCGTAGTATCTCATGAACCAATGGCCGAAATTTAAGTACGATATATAATTGGTTAGATCTTGATTTAAATTGGTGCTGATTAGTTGTTGGAATATATCACGCAATAGGTAGTGCTGTTATGTTGTGATTCACCCCCATTTAAATCTAGGCCATATCTCAACTTCTGTAGTGTATAAACGCACCAAACATAATATATGATACGGACATTTTGTAGGACTATGCTGTTTTAATTTGGGTAAATATTGGCCGAACAGTGACCCTGCTGTGCTGGAAAGAAGGAAGGAGACATTTTGCTTTGCTTTACAAAAAAGTGGTCAAGTTTCGACCACTGGGAGATACGAGTTTAATTTAAAAGTTCATTCTAAATTATTTAGACAACTTTCACCCGCGCTATTCCTTGAAACTTATCAATTTTAATAAAATTTTTCAAATAACAACCATATGTTATTTTCAAAATATAACATTTAAACTGCCTGAAATTATTTGTTTTTAAGTTAGTCTAATAAAAGACATGGACAAAGATTAAACGTTAAAAGCATGACTTATTCAAGGAACCTCAGTGTTCAGGGATAATATTCTGAGAACCCCGGAACATGTAAATTTACAAAAACAAACGCTAAATATTTAGTTTAAAAAATACTTTATTGACTACATAGGTATGAGAAATTAATTTTAATTTCTGAGCAGTTTTCCTGAACATGATAAAATATCACAGTAAAGCATTTCCACTAATTACGTTTAAAAAAAAAAAAAGAAGAATGTTTTCTCGTAATCATTGGCAACACTGTACATATTCTAAAAATTATGTACACATCACTTTGTGCACTTAAATATAATCCTATATATATAATTCTATGTATAGCACAGACTGAAATGCATTTCCATGAATTTATAAGCGGTGTTGCTAGATATTATCGAATAAAAAATCCTCCAGATTTGGCAAGATTGTTTCCAAATATTATCCCACTACATTCGAGTTCTTTCGTGTATCCAATAAGTAAACGGTGAATGATTTTCATACCATATTTTACATAAAACATACTTTTATGCCTATAAAAAAATTCATTCATTTCATTTGGCTTAGTGCAGCCTCTATAGATGGTAAACTGAACTTACATTCAATTTTCCCCATAGAGTTATGTGTTTGAATTTTTTTGGATGTCCCTGTACACGAACCATTTCCTTGATCTCAACGAAAAGCTTGATGTAATATCTCTATGTGATACAAATTTAGAATACCGAGTTTGGACTTTTTACTGCTATTTTTTCTTGAGATATGCTGACAACATACGCACTGACACATTATACAGATCAGCCGTTAAAAGCATGTTTTTCATATTCAGGTGACCTTAAAATGTATAAATATAACAAAAACTCAATTTCGCGAATTTGACCCAAAAACAGTACTTTCTCTGCCTTATATGTGCGTAAGAGAAAGTAAAAAAGATAAAATGATTTTAATTTTCCGTTTACTTTCTTTTGAAAGTTTAAAATTAGACAGAAGATGCAATGTTTTCTCGTTAAACAAGACAAGTGGTTTTAGATTCCTTTTTTATTTTGACTAGCATTCACGTCAAAGCAAAGCGAATAAAAAATAAAACAAAAATTCAATTTTGTTTTTAACGCTCGTTCCCTTTTTCAATCTTGTGATTCAATTGTATTGATTTAAAAGCAAGAACATTCTGCATTTGTAAAAAAAATTTGAAAAGTAATATCTAAGAAATTTTTCAAAAATATTAAAATATGACACAAAAAAGTAATATTAATGCATATGAAGTTTAATGCCATAAAAAATAAAACTACATTTTGTTACTTAAGATTGCTGTTTAAATGATATGCATGTCAAGGAATAAGACAAGTAATAGAAATCCATTGGCTTCAGCAGAGGTCGGTATTAGAGATGAACATTGCGATAGTTTTGAAACAGTGGCACATTCATCGACTTTTATTTTATTTTATTGACTTAATTTGGAGAAAAATAGTACTTTGTGGGCTGTAAAAATACAAAGACTTATCTAAAAATAAAACGGAATAATCTAATTCTTTCCCATATTGTAAATGAATATCTCGCCAATAAGCTTCACAGATAAATATAAAAAAATATCATCGGATTTTGTGACAGTTTGGTTCAGACCATCGAGGGACTGTGAATAATTATTATTTTGTTTACCTCGAACAAAAGAAAACTCTGAAACACATATAAGGGTTTATTCGAGCGTTTTGTATTTTAAACAATAAGTTTATTTAATTGTGTAATGAATATAAGTCAAATAAAATGCGTTCTCCATCTAGAAACTGCATGCCCTTTTAAAATAAATTCTCTATAAGGGAGAGTCAATACTTCCCTAACATTTAATGTCTGCATAGGAACAATTTAGTAATTCTAACAAAAAAATATAGCAAAAGGAATATAGAAACTTGCTTCCTTGATTTTTCAATTAAAGGAGTGTAAATTGGAGATGAAAGCTGAATGAAATGAATGAAGAAGTGAGATGAGATGTTGACCATTGTAAAATTAATGATGGACAAGATAAGATAAAAAACTTGTGGGAAACAGGAAAAGATTAGCTACAAGCTTAAAGGAAAGTTCGATAAGATCAATTAATGGACTAGAGGAAAACATGAAGATAGCTGTATAAGATAAGTTCAGATGAACTGAAATATATGTTAGATATTCTGAAATGAAAAATGTAGTCTGAAAAAAAAAAGAAAGAAAGAAAGAAAAGAAAATCAAGAAAAAACGCAAAGAATTCAAAGAATGTTTAAAAATTTGGTGCGCTTTATTTGGTGCGTTTCATTTCTAAGGCTTCTAAATTTGGAAGCCATTCTCAAATTGAAATAGAGTTAATTTTAGAAAATATGTTTTTCTGAGAAAATTTATCAAATACTAGACACTAATCTTTTCCAACGATTGTAAAATATGTTTTATAATCACGGATCAGTTCGTAAGTTTAATACACATTCCTAAATTGTTCTTCTGTCAATGAGAGATAATATCTCAAGTTGTTATAACTGTTCGTTCCTGATATTTGTGATACCTATGATAGTTTTATTGAATTGTTCCGAGAATATCCGCCTAATAAGTTGTATTAAAAGACTAGAATCTGCTTGTTTATTTATGAATTACTTTCAATTCAAAAATTGTTAAGGTTTATGCAATAGTATAAATGGTTGTAAATAAGTCACTCTTTTATAATTAGATGGAGACCGTAGTTAGTTGGCATAGTTGGCATAGTTTTTTTATTTTCATTTTTCTATCTTTCATGAAATTCTTACAGGTATTCAGACGAATGTGAACGAAGGTATCAGTAAAATATCATGTATGATTCATAAATAAAACACGCGTATAAGTAACCCCCAAAATAAGTTTTGTAAAAGCTTGCAGCTATAATAATTGACCTCAGGTGTGGGGTTAGTGTGCATACCCTTAGCAATGAGTTGGCATAACGTGATAAGAGAGGAAAAAGTAAGTAAAAAAGAACAACTTTCGAGGAAAAATATTTTGTGTTATCAAAACACTTTATTTTTATAGTATATTATCAAAAATTTCTCCTTAAAGGAAGGAACAAATAATAAGTTTTTCCAGATAAATTATGCTTTTTATTATAGATGCCTATAGTTATTCAAAAAGCTCATTGATTGGAATAAACTACGCTTGTAAGAGTTTCAAAATCGCTTATTCTTACAGATGAGGTTAAATTTTGCAGGGTTTTAATTTCGCTGTGCAAAATTTATTCACCCTCGCCTGTTTTTATTCTCTTTTAGCCATGATGGACGCGCGAATTTTATGGCAAAAATCATTTATTTTGTATTCATAACAAAATAATTTATTTTGTATTCAGGATGATCCTGAATTCCTTGATATTAGCGGATTCGTTGTTGGTCTTGATCGATGTCACTTGATGGCATATTTTTGAGGTTTTCCAGGTTTCGTAGGAATTGTCGAATGAAAATCCCCACCATCTTTACGACAGGAGGATGAAGGGAAATGTTCTTATCCATAGAAATGTTCTTCAGCTTTGAACTGTCATTAAGCAAAGCCAAGCTAGGCCAATTTATCCCATACCTAACTAGGATAACTAGGGATATCCAATACAAGATTGATATCACAGAATCCCAAATATCAGAAACAAAAGATTATGATACATGCATGAAAATACAGTTATCCTCTCTTTTAAAAAACAGCTATAAGCAACATCTCAATTCATTATGCAAGTTCATCAAAACATTAAAAAAAAAATGAACAAATTTTTTTACATGTTAGATAAACGATCAAAGAGACTCTTTTACTTCGCGATGCTTCCAAAATGACGGTGGATCGTACATCTATACATACACTCCTCACCACCAAAATGACACCTCTCTGTATCCACAGTAACAAGAACCAGAAGCTGTGTCGCAACTATCGCCTTAGACAAACTAAACTTGTCATCACCTGGTTTAAGTTAGTAGAAACCAGATTTTCCTTATATATCAAGTGTATCTCTTTTTCAATAGAAATGCCCGACAAAATATGCGAACAATATTTTATTTCTTTTTAATTTTCTAAACCGCGGTATTCTAAATATATGAATTTCTAAAATGACTGATGCTTCAAATTTCTCAGAATCATTAATCCAAAAATGGGAATATGAAAATATGTTAGAAGAATTTGTATATGTTATATTAGTACTAAGTATTAGTATTCGATTCTGTGCAAAATAAAATTTATGTAATTATTTCCCCTTTGAAACAGATGAAGATATTGTATAAATATATATTTTAAAGAATAATTATTTATCGTGCAGGGAACTTTTAGTAATTAGTGATTATCTATAAAATTAAATTTCCAAGAATTTTTTTTTTCATATATATTTATGAATGGTGGTAAATTTTGCAATTTTAAATACAGACAACATGTTTTTTTAATATCTAAAATATTTTAGTACCCTTATTTTTTATTTATACCTTTTTTTTTTTTTTTTTTTTTTTGCTAAATAAAGAAGAATATATAGTTGAATAGGTAAATATATTAAAATATTCTTAGAATTGCTTCAAAGACTGCTTCAAAGACCGCAAATTATTATAATCATTTCCTGATGTCCAATATTTATTGAAACCAGAGATTCATCATTATTATTTAGTAAAATTTGATATAATAGTTATATCCACTCAATTATTTTAAATAGAATAATATCTGAGTATATCGTAAATGGGATATTAAAATGTGCAAAACTTGTTAAAATTGACATGATTTTTTTTTTACTTCGTATATAACCAGGAAAAAAAATTTCAAAAAAATAAAATAACTCAACTTCCATAGTGTACAATTGCCCAAAGCTTAATATGTAAGACGGTCATTAAAAAAATTTACGCTAGATAAATTCTTAATTTAAAATAAATTTTTAGATTTTTAATTCTATTTAAAAAAAAAAAAAAAAAAAAAAAAATGTTTTCTGATAAAAACTGCATGCGCGTCTGCCTATTATAGATTAAATTAAAAAAGGTTAATTATCTTTTGACGCAATACTGATTTTATTTTCTTAGTACTTATTATTATTATTATTATTATTGTAAAAATAAATGATATTTTCATGTTCATTTTCGGTTTATGCATTAAAACTCGTTTCTGGAATACCCATAACACACAGTATCATACTTTCGCAAAATAAATAAATTAACAAATATTTCATATGGAATTGCAACATTTTCATAACTCCTGTCAAAAAGTAAGGTAAATATTTTTAATATAACGGACTCATACAGTTTCTGTCAATTTGAATAATACACAGAACTTATTTAACTATAATACACAAAATTTCAATGATATGGGTGTTTTGATAAATGTTTGATTTTATGACTTATCAGAAAAATTCTGAAGTGAATATCAATAAAACATGACCGTTATGTTTTTGACGTTAGTGTAGCGCCAAAGACATATGAATGTTATCAGAAAATTTGAATATTATTCAGCATATTCAATACTGGTCACAAAACAGAAGAAAAAAGTACTAGTTTTATAATGTTGTGTTTATTTACTTAAGTTTTATGGAATTTCATATAGATAATTTTATAATAAAAACGTACAAATGTGGATCAAAATCAAACAATATAAATCCTGTTGACAAAAATAAACAATAAGGTTAAAATTTTTGTAAAGCAGTTATATAAAAATTGTTTATAAAACTTTTAAAGGGAGAATTAAGAAAATATTGTAGTCCCATTTGATTTATTTATTTACTTTTAAAAAAGTTTAATATTATATGTTATGGATATTCCTAGCATGAGTTTCTAAGATGTCACTTGAGAATATACTTTGCTCTTCATAAAATAAATAAATAAATAAATAAATAAATAATAAAATAAATAAATAAAGTAATAATAATAATAAATAATAAAATAATAAAATAATAAAATGGAATAAAATGGAATAAAAAGGAGTAAAAATCAAATAAAATTAAGATTGCATCTCAAAAGTATTAATGCAAAATGTTTTTCCAGTGTATAAAAGCCATGCCAAAAACATACTCGAGGTCCAGTTCTCAGCAGTTTAATTCAGTTCAGCATGTCTGCGATCCCGTCAGCTGCAGTTTATTTGATGCACATGGATTTTTAGCTAACCGCAAGTGAATTAATTAATAATAAACCACGAAAGTTAATGTTATGCTATCTTACATATAAGTAAAAACTGAGATTCATTAGTTTCTTTACACACAGTGAGAGTAGTTCCGTAGCCCCTCCCATTTGAATGCTTCAAAAAAAAAAAATAAATAAATAAATAAATAAAGTTCCTGCATTGACTTTATTCTCTGAATTTCTTTGTCTAAGCATACAGCAAGAATGGAGTAAGTTGAAGATTGCTCTGCAGGAAACCCTTTACAATTTGGTATTTTTGTATAAACCGTTCTTGAATAAAAATCGGTCATTTTTAATAAAAGCAGAAGAGTAATGTACAGTACAGATGCTTAAAATTTAAAAAAGAACTCTCAAATCTGTTAATTATTTTAGTAAATACAATATTCAATACAATATTCACAAAAAGGTTAGTAGATACTACATTAAATTTTTTAGAAGAAAGACTTGATTAATCACAGGCTGAAGAAAAATGTGATTATACAAAATTACAGTCTCATATTAAGTGTTAATCAATAACTTTATAATCAACATTATTCATGAATTTATAAAAAAATATATAAATTTTCAAATATTGTGCACAATTTCATTGTTTATAGCATAAGAATGCAACGTCATTCTGCGGCTTGCTTACATTGAAAACTCAAATATATATATATATATATATATTTGTTGTTGCATGTTCAATGATAAATTTTTGTTTTTCTGTATTAAGTTTTCATTCCATATTTTTCGAAAATTCAACAAACCATTTTAATATTCCATCCATCAGCTATTTCTAATGTATTACCTAAACTTAATCGTACGATAGCATAGTTTTTGAAATATTTCTTTAAAGTTAAATATACTTTTCACTTTAAAACAGATTTTCGTCTTTTTCTAAAATTGAAAAAAATATTTTACTTAAACTTTAAATTTATGTTTCATTCTTTTTTATTTATTTTTTAATTTAACGTATCAACTTATCATTGAATTTCAGTTTATAAAATTAAAACCTCATGAACAGCTCGTAAAAGCTGCACTGGGCTTCATCGCATGTATTGTCTAGTCGATATTAATTAATGAAAAATGATAAGTCTTTAAAGAAATATATTCCACTTATATATGCTGTCAATTAAATAATAAAAATAGTAATAAAACCATACTTTTCAGAATATCAAACTATTTAAAATATCTTTATATTCTAAAATATATTTACATTCGGACGTTTCGGTTAATATTCAATTTTTTTTTCTGACAACCCTGCAGGGTGATCCATTGACTCCGTTTTATTAAAGAGCTTTATTTTTATTGTAATGTGCATAATTGTGATTTTCTAGATCTTTTTAACTCATTTTAAGATATAGAGTGTTTTTTATATAAGTTATGTAATCACGCAATATTTTTTTATGAATTGTGTTTGTAATTTCCATGAATGGCTTAATTTGATTTATGTTTATAGCTTATGTACAACATTTCCCTGAAGATGGTTAAAAGTTGAATATTAACCGAAACGTCGGAATGTAAAGATATTTTAGATAGTTTGATGAACTGAAAAGTATAGTTTTATTACTATTTTTATAATGATAAGTCTTTTTATAAAAAAGGATGTAAATTAATTCACAAAGCTCTTAATCCATATAATTAAATAATGTTTTAGTACATAATTTATAGATAATATAGAATGTTACTTAAAACTAATTGAAAAGTTTTAGAGATTGCTGTGGGTAAAAATTTTTGAATAATTTGAAATAACATATAATGACAGTAGTAAATGATATATGAATGTAAGTACACAATATTTAAAAAGGGGATAAGGAAATAAGCAACTATTCTCACAAAGTATACATATTTATAAAATTGAGAATTGTAAATCACTACAAAATTTAGCATACGAGAGTTACAATATGAATGAAGATTTTATTAAAAATATAATTATAGAATCGTAAATCAGGGTAAAATTTAATACACAGGAGATATATTACTAAGGCCAATTTCATTCAAACATTAAATAAATGAAGCCTTGATTGGCAATTAATGACGAAAATATATCCACACTATTATTACTTATTAAATTCACTTACGTATGTCAACAAGGAATGAATTTTTCCTATGAAATAATGATTAAAAAATTGCCCTTCAGAAATCGATAAATTTTAAGAACCCAACTAACTTAAAAGGGAAATAAATCATAATAAAGTAATTTAAATTGGAATTAGAAAATGCTAAAAACTTGAAGGATTCCTTTAGCAGGAGACATACAATCCTCCGTTAAGAGCAGAAATACGCAAGAAACTGTATGGATGCATTAAGCCAAAATTATATAGTGTATATCCCTATCTTGCTACAATAACCAATATTTAAAAGGAAACAAAGAGATAATATGAACAAATCATAGTTTTGCTATATCAGCAAGTAAAGAAAAAAAAAAATCATTCACATGTTTCCCAAACTCCATATTCTACAAAACAAGTTGCTAACAACATTTTACCAAAATACATTGAAAGAAATAAGTCGAAGAATTATTCCAATTGAATTCGCGAAAAGAGCATAAAGGTGAATCAATACCGAAATTATTAAAATTAGGTAAATTAGCTGAAGAACATTTAAAACTTTCCATGAAATGGATTATATATGTATATATACAGAGAGAGGGGAGAGAGAGAATATATATATATATATACAGATAGATGGATAGATATATTTGACAAATAAAAATTATTTTTAAAATTTTTGTAACTGGTGTAATAAAACACACTAGAGCTGCTCAACTACAGTAGCTCATACTTTAAGGTGGTTCGAACAATAATAATATTACGTCTGCAGTAATATAAGGTAAAAAAAAAAGTAATACATATGTAATACCAGAATATATAATCGTTAAGAATTATAAGAATTATGCATGCCTATCATGTTGTGTATCGTATTACATTGTGTTTAAGTTTTAAGGAGCATGTAAACAATTATTTTAGAAATAAAATTACTGTCAAACAGATTCTAATATCCAGAGCCTGTTTTTCAACTTGCGTCTATTTTTAATTTTAAAATTAGAATATATATCTCGTTAAATTAACATTAGTAAAAACGTTAGTGCGTTTTGCGTTTATGGCCGTTTCACTGCACCTAGGATCCTATAGGCATGAGAGGATGTGCCCTCCGTGGGGGGTCTTTCTAAATGGCCCTAGCCCTTATTTACAAAAGTTTCGGAGAAAACTACGAAAATCTCCGAACGGCTAAGCCGACAAGAACTACCTGGGATCGAACCCGGCACATCATGACTACCAGCTTTGAGTGCAGAACCGGTCGGCCGCTGGTTAGCCTAGTAAAAGTGTCCTCGATGTATTTAAATAAAATCGTTCAATTTTAATTGACTTAAGTGATATGTAATTGCTTCAATAATCTGAAAATCACTTAAATTACTCGAAGTTACATTATTTAAAAATGTTCTTGTTTAAATAGAAAATTAAAATGTAATTTCACTTAAATTTCAATATATAAATATGCAGTATTGTATATTAAGTTGCTGGAACTGCAATGTGTTTATATCACTCTCGTTAATCGAAATTTTTGGAACAATTATTTTTATAAAATGAGGATTAAATTATTAAAAAAATAAAATAAATAAAAATAAGATATTCGCTGTAAACTTATAAAATAATTTAGTCATAACTGTGAACCGTGTCTATTTTTTGATAGCGGTACTTTTTATTTATTATTATCATTATTATTATTATTTTAATATAGATTTTATATAAGCTTTTGTGCAGTAAAATAAAATGGAAATAATGAAATGTAATAAAATAATTTTTTTTATAAAAAATGCCGATATCCAAAAATTCGATATAGGCATTTAGTAAACTAAAAAAAAAAAAAAAAAAAAAAAAAAAAAGGCACGTAATATTTGTATGTTATTTCATTTAAAATATTTCAAGTGTGAAATTTGATGTTTCCCATTAATATATCCATCAAAGTGAAAACTAAGAATGTAAATTTTGGAAATAACATAATAACATTATTTTAGACGTAAGATCAGAAAAAAAAAGTAAATAGTTTATGTGTTTATGTAAATAATTTGTAGGTATATTATTATTATCATTATTATTATTATTATTATTAATATTTAATTGGCTTAATTTCTTAATTCAAGATAAAACAAGGTCACACACAATAAAATAAAATAAAATATAAATAAATAAAAGCTTATATGCACATTTTTAAAAACATGTATTGCATTAAATTTCTGTAAACTTTCAAAGAAATTTATCATCTTTTACAACACATTACACAAATTTTCATATTGCAGAAAATACCTAATATATTATTTAAACGATTGTTACCTTAAACACCTTTGATGCAAATCATTTTGTATAAGGCCTAAAAATTTGTTATGTAACACACACCAATGTACACACACACACATACCAAGAGAGAAAGAGGGAGAAAAGAAAAAAAAAAGAAGAGAAAAAAAAAAAGATTTTTTTAAATTTTTAAAATATAAATTTTTAAATAATTTATCAACTTTAAATTATTAACGTGAATTTAATTCTTTCAAATTAAGTAAAAAATAACACATTTTAATTCTTTTATAATGCTTTATATATATATATGATGTAACTTGAACCTCTGTTTATTAATTTTATTATTATCGTTTAATTAACTGCTATTAATACCACTATTTAATTAATTTAAGCAACTACATGAATCTATAAAAACATTTCTTAACTATTCCCATAAAAATATTTTTTTCTTATTTGCATACAACAAAATAACAAAAGGCGCCAAAATTCATAAAGGTTACTATTATTTTTTTTCTTTTTGTACATTATTATACAACTCTTGTGGAATAATTGGTATTCATAAAAAAAAATTTCATGTAAACGAGAAGAACAGAAATAATAATCTATAATAATAAAAGTATAACATAAAATAAAAAAGCTAATCTATAAAACATAATAAACTGTTTTTTTTTTTTTTTTTTTTTTTTTGGCATGTTGAATGGGATCTATTTTGTATAAATTTTCTTGATGGCATATTATGTAAAATGCCTAAATGCAGTACGTTCGCGTAAAAATGTATTTAATGCTAGATTGTGATATTAAAAATTGAGTTATTTTTGTATAGAATATTTTAATAATGATTATTTTAGTTTTTGTGTTTATAAAATTACGACAGGATATAATTCTACTACTCTTATTTCAAAGAAATCTCTCTCTCTCTCTTTTTTTTTTTTTTTTTTTTTTTTTTTTTTTTTACTTAAAAAATTATATTTATGTGATGCTTAAAAAACCCAAACAAATTATTAAAATTATGCTTATACAGGATGAAAGCAAATTTTTGAGGAGGCCTTTATCTCCGCCACCAGTGGCTGCAAACGTATACTTCCAATAACAGTTTTTTTTTTTTTCTTTTTTTTAAGAAAACATTTATGATATGGCATGTTCAAACATAAAATGTCAATTAAAAAAAAAAAAAAAATCCTACAAATAAAATTTTTATACAGTCCTTAGGCACCTATACCCATGTTTAGTAAAAATAGACACTCGTCCTAACAAATGTCGTAACACAAAAAAGTATTCCTTCTGTGTGCCCACAATTGACCGAGATATTTAGTTTCAATATCTGGTATTTTTGGGCATTTTTTCAAGATTTATTAAGAACTAATCCCCTAACTTATCCCTTTATATAGAGACACGGAAAGGATCAATAACCGAAACTTTCGAATGTTGACTTTCGATTTTAAACCAATTTACGCGTTTTACGATTTATAAAGTACCTACCAGTTCAAGAGAATGGCTGTCTGCTTGTCTGAATGTGTGTAGCAAAATTTTTTGACACCTCTCGTTCAAAAACTAATAAACTAAATTTCTTATGAAAATTTGCAATATTGAAAAATACGTATAAATGTGTACAATGTAAATTATTTTTAACTAAATGATGTAAAATTGAAAATAATTTTTGATAATGGTATTCGTTAAAATTTATTATTTTTTCTTTTTTTGGAAATTTAGGAGTATCAAATCCTCTCTGGAGGTAGTACTCTCCCGAATAGTGTAAATATTGCAATGAAAGTCGTTTCACTTGAACGCCTTGAGGCAAAGTGCCTGCATACGAACCCGAAAGTTGTGAGTTCGATCCCACTCAAGAGTTTAAAAATATTATTTGTTTACTTCTAAATTGTTTATTTCTTATTTATTCAATATGTCATTATGTTAATTATGTTTATATTAACTATTCAGTTAATGTTATGTAATTTCTAGACTTTTCGAATTTTAGAAGGTTCATCAAATGTATATAAGCTGATGTAAAATTCAGTTGAGTTTAAAAATAAATTCTCGAGTTGAGCTTTAAGTGCTCTGTGTTATTTCTCTTTAGTGTAGGCACAAAGAGTTATCTAACTCTAATCTACGTGACAATATTTAATATGAATATTTTTAAAAGTACTCGCATATACGTTTAAAACGAATAGTTGAATCCTAAATCAGTGATAATTAAAAACACAATTATCGAATTTTTTTCTTTAGAAATATCTCAGTTGTTAAATTGCACTTTCTATTAGGACGTTTGTATGGTATTAAACTTACATACTCTTAACATTCACTTTTTCACATAATTTTTTGACATTTTATTTAAAAGTTAAATTTAGTTATAATTAAAGTTACATAGTTAGTTGTACTTTGAAATATATATACTGGTGTACATCATTCAGCAGGGATTTTTTCCTCTTGCTATAATGTTTAGTATTGTAGTGTAGAGCAATTTTTTGAAAAATAGCTAGGAAAGTTTTAATTTTAAGTAGCTAGGAAAAATTTCAACTAGTCATTGTGAAACTTTAAAATCCTATTTATAATAGCATTAATTAACCAAAATAAAATTCTTGTTTACGTAGAAACAATTCTCTTTAACTCTCGTATTTTTCAAAGTAACTCGTTGATGCACTTAAAACGATTGAACAATGTGTCAGTGATAATTTGGATTAGATTTATCTTTTTTTTATTTTTTATTTATTTATTTTTTTAAACCATACAACAACAATTGCAAATGTTTTACCACACTTTTGCCCGTTTTACAAAGTAAAATACAGTGATGATTGCTTTGATCTAAATTCTATGGATACGTATAAAAATATATCGTAAAACATTTTGTGATCGTTACAATATACTGCAGATTGTGCGGAAAGGAATTTCTCATTTTTGGTATATTTCTCCTTAAAATACTGCAGGTATAAACTAGACAATTTTTAACACATAGTGTTAATTATATACCGTTATCTTTCCAAAAGTTACATCTTAATGTGTGCTGAATTATTTTGTAGATACTGTCTTAAAGAAACAGGTATGTTTGTTACGACCACAAGCTCGTGACAAATTTAAAATCCGTGAGGTCATAAGTGGTGATCCTCCTGCTTTCCTGAGTAAAGTTGTAACAAAGGTAGCTGTTCTTTTAACCCTTTGAGTGCTATGGACGCACATATGCGTCCAGCGAAAGTCATTAATATAGACTATGGACGCAAATACGCGCTTAGCAGATGTTATCAGTATGGACTATGGACGCAAATACGGGCCAGGCAAAAATGATCAGTGTACTATGCAACACTCGCATAAAGCGCGTCCGCGATAAGAATGAGACAACTTGAATCTCATTTATTTTCAACAAAACATTACTTACATGAATGCTACTTGCATGAAATTGACAAACAAACATTTTTAGTCACTTTTGATACTTTAAATTGAAGAATATACACCTTTAAGTCCCATTTTGCGAAGATTGCTTCTAGCCGTCGTCATGGCGTTTTGTACAGTTCTTTGGTTACTGATTTAAGGAGACGATGATAAACCCTCTTGAATCGCCAGCGCCAACCGCGCGCCGTCCGTATGGACCACATAGGCCGCGAGTATTCAGCACTCAAAGGGTTAAGATAGTGTCTAGGTTATACTGAATCACACATTAAGTTGTAACTTTTGGATAGTGATCGTAACTTTTGGAAAGATCGTGAACTTTGGATAATATCTCGTCCTTTACGAACCTTAAGGTTGGCACGTGCTTGGATCAGCCAGACTCATTAGCAGAATAGATATTTCGCCAATTATCGCGTCCTGTGATTCGATCGTCAAAGGCGTTGTGGTCGCTGATTGGCCCTCGTTTTCGACTGTAAGTTTTGTTTCAGGCGTTTTGGCAACAATTATTACAACATGGGAATTACTGAGTGGAAATTATCAGCTTTTGTGTAGGAGCTTTCAAGGGAGTCACAAGATGTAGTGATCCGTGGAAAAAGTTCGCCCCTTTGAAATGTTAGTTTTGATTTCCAAGACTTGTTATCATCTAAGTACTACTATGCTGTTTTAAACAAGGAATTATAAAGAGGTCGATGCCGGGGCTGAGTTATTTAAATAGGATCGCTTAGAATCCGCTAGTTTTTGTTGTAAATCTGTAAGGAACGTAATAACTGGTCATCAATATTTTCAGTGCTCTTTAAAAATAATAAGGGAAAAAATAAAACGAATTATGCCTTGGATCCATTTTGTGGTGACTGGCCCGAAGATTTCTTGAAAGCAAAACTAGTGAAGATTTACACATGCTGTTAGGCAAGTTCCATTGACGCGGCTGGTGCTGAAAAATTGGTAGTGGCAGTCAGAAAAAGGAATCTTGTTGTGGGTGTACATCGAAAATGAGTGTAGATGCTATATAAAATCTGAATTTGACTCGACAACGTTATCAACCTCTGGATTTATGAATATGGGAGAAGAATGTCGGTTCATGTGTGCCAGTATAGGCGGTGTCAATGGTCTTAGCCATTGAAGGTACTCCCAGTGAAGGTACTCCCAGGGAGTACCTTCACTGGGAGTACCTTCTTTCTTACTGATTTTGGGAGTACCAGAAATACCGGTATTTGCCTCCAAAGGATCTCAGGCTTTAATCATGGACAGCAAAAATTGTCGGTAACCCAATTTCTTTATTTCTTTATCTTTTGTCTTCATTTATATAATCATAAGAAGAAATAATAATATTGGGTCTCTTTAGGTGATTTAACTTTTTTTTTTCAATTTTATTTCATGATGATACTGTGATTTTTTTTTTTTTTTTTTTTTGTGTGTGTGTGTTATTTTTTGTTATTTTATTTATTTATTTATTTATTTATTTATTTATTTATTTATTTTTTTTTTTTGAATGAGGTCTTTAACTATTTGATTAAATATGATGATCAAACAACAACAAAAAAAAAAAAAAAAAAAAAAAAACTGGAAGCATGTGCCAATATCAGTGAGGACTTTATCACCCTGTTACTGGACACTATTGACCAAATTCCTTTTAAGGAGAAGAATGTGTAATAAATTGCTTCTAGTAATAGTCAGTATGGATTGTATGAATTTTCCTATTAAATTCTGTTGTAATGTTCTGTAACTCTGTAGTGAGGCGACTCCTTCTTTTATACAATAGGAAAAAAATTATAAAATTTTGAATTAATTGCAAAACTGTTGATTAGTTGTGCTTTAATTTTACCATTAATTTACTTTTATGGGTTGTGTGTAATGTTATGAGTTTTTCTTTCTTTCTTTCGTTCTTTTTTTTTTTTTTTTTTTGTTAATATTATGAGCCATTTAGTGTGCTGCTGGCAATTTTATGTGAAATGATAGAGAGTAGTTTAGGGCGCAGGAGTAACAGATCATGAGTGTTGCCAATGTTTAATGATAATGTGTGTTAAAAAAAAACATGTAGTTTGTAAATAACTTAAAGTAAAGTAAATTTACAGTGATTAGTTTGATCTAAAGTTACTGCTGGGCCCAATGTAATATCTAAATAGATATTTTTTTAGGGGGGAGGTGGTAACTACTCTCATTTACATGTATTTGTTTTTAACACTTTCCAACAAGGTTGAAAAGTGTTTATGACTTCGGTTTGTCTGTATGTCTGTCTGTCCGTCCGTCTGTCTGTCTGTCTGTCTGTCCGTCTGTCTGTCTGTCTGTCCGCGCTCTAACTCCCGTAAATATCTATGGAATTTCTTGAAACTGATATATGTTACTCAAGTTCACTATCGGGCGGTCCCTATTGAAAATGGAGTTTATACCTCTACTGGTTTGTGTACAGGGACACCCGAAAATATTTCAAAGCATTGTGTTCTATGAGAGGTATTTTTATAAACCATAATTTCATACCTTTACTCTAGACATACCTTAATGAAATTAAAATGTGTTATTCACGCTCCCTATCGAACGTTCCCTATTGAAAATGGAGATTATACCTCTACTGGTTTGTGTACAGGGACACCCGAAAGTATTCCAAAGCATTGTGTTCTATGAGAGGTATTTCTATAAACCATATTTTCATACCTTTGCTGTAGACATATCTTAATGAAATTGAAATATGATCTTCAAGTTCACTATCGGACGTTCCCTATTATAAACGGAGTCTATACTTCTACTGGTTTGTGTACAGGGACATCCGAAAGTATTCCAAAGCATTGTGTTCTATGAGAGGTATTTCTATAAACCATATCTTCATACCTTTACTGTAGACATATCTTAATGAAATTAAAATATTTTATTCAAGTTCACTATTGGATGTTTCCTGTATAAAATGGATGAAATACCACCACGGATTTATATACACGGACACTCAAAAGTATTCCAAAGCATTGCGTTCTATGAGAGATATTTCTATAAATCAAATTTTAATAAGTTTACTTTCCACGAAGTTTTAGAAAATTGAATTATGTTATTTACATGCACAAAAGAATGCTTTGCATAGAATGTGGCATGATTAGCATTAAATTTACAGGGTGGCACAAAAATATCCAGTTATATTAAGAGGTATTGATAAAAAAATGCTAGAATTGTACTTTCGCTTACGTTAAGCGTTTTTAACACTTTCTAGCATTTTTTGAGTGTGACTATGATTTCAGCTTTGTGTATCTGCCTGTCCGTCCGTCTGTCTGTCTGCCTGTCTGTCTGTCCGTCTGTCTGTCCGATCTCTAACTCCCGTAAATATTTATGGAATTTCTTAAAACTGATATATGTTATTCAAGTTCACAATCGGATGTTCCCTATTGAAAATGGAGTTTATACCTGTACTGGTTTCTGTACAGGGACACCCGAAAATATTTCAAAGCATTGTGTGTTCTATGAGAGATATTTTTATAAAACATAATTTCATACCTTTACTGTAGGCATACCTTAATGAAATTAAAATATGTTATTCAAGCTCCCTATCGAACGTTCTCTATTGAAAATGGAGATTATACCTCTACTGGTTTGTGTACAGGGACACCATATTTTCATACCTTTACTCTAGACATATCTTAATGAAATTGAAATATTTTATTCAAGTTCGCTATCGGACGTTCCCTATTGAAAACGGAGTCTATACCTCAACTGGTTTGTGTACAGGGACATCCGAAAGTATTATAAAGCATTGTGTTCTATGAGAGCTATTTCTATAAACCATATTTTCATACCTTTACTGTAGAAATACCGTAATGAAATTAAAATATATTATTCCAATTCCCTACTGGATGTTTCCTGTATAAAATGGAGGAAATATCACCACCGATATATATACAGGGACACTCAAAAGTATTCCAAAGCATTGCGTTCTATGAGAGAGATTTCTATAAATCAAATTTTAATTATTTTCTTTTCACGAAGTTTTAGGAAATTGAAATATGTAATTTATATGCACAAAAAAATGCTTTGCGTAGAATATAGCATAATTAGCATTAGATTTACAGGGTGACAGAAAAATATCTATTTATATTAAGAGCTATTAATAAAAAATTGCTGAAATATTACTTTTGTTTACATTGAGTGTTTTTAACACTTTCTAACATTTTTAAGTATGAATATGATTTCAGTTTGTGTATCTGTCTATCTGTAAGCCCGCGCTAAAACTCCTGTAATTATTTATGGAATTTCTCGAAACTGATATATTTTATTGAAGTTCACTATCGGATGTTTCATATTGAAAATCGAGTGAATATCTCTTCTGATTTGTGTACAGGGACACCCAAAAGCATTCGAAAGCATTTTGTTCTATATGTGTTGTTTTTATAAACATTATCCCTATAGAATTTTCCCCATTTAAAATGACATTAATAGGTCCTGTACAACTAGTTTGTTTACAGGGACAAAAAAAAAAAAAAAAAAAAAAAAAAAAAAAAAAATATGCCAATGCATTACGTTTTAGGACAGAATTTTTTGAAAATTATATTTAAAAATCTTTCTGCTGTAAAAATCATAAAAATATTGAAATGTATTGTTAATATTCTAAAATAATGTTTTGTATAGAATATGATATGATTAACTTTCTGATTTACAGGTCTACACTAAAATATTCAGAGAGATCAAAAGCTGTAATTATAATCTAATGGCTGCATTTTCTTTTGCGTTAAGCCTTTTTAACTCTTTCCAAACTGCCTAAGAGTAATTTTAAAATCAATTAGTCTATCTGTATTATTTTTCAGTCCTTCTGTCTGTTGTGTGATAACGTAGGCAAAGAATATTAAAAGTTATTCGATACAACATTTACGTACAGTTGGAAAGTGTTACTAATCAATGCGTACTGCATGATTTTTCTTTCTTGTTATTTTATGTCATTGTTTCAATCTTGTGGTAGTTTGTGTTTGCTCGATTATCATGGCCTTTGAATTTACAGTTGTTAGCCAACAGAGACTGCCATAGGATTGTTTGAAAAAATATAATTAATTGAGTGAGTAAGAGAGGGGAAAGTATCCATAACCAGAGAGCGTAAGCTCATTTTTAACATCAACTATTAAATCCTAGGGTTATTTTAATGTAATGGGGGAGTTCAACAAGCAATGTACTATGGTAGTATGAGTCATGAATAAATAGCAAAAATCAAAATTTAAGACGAGCAAAGAACTCGTCACTATATAATCAACTACATTTGTGCAAAAAATTGAGTTCATATCTAGAATGTTTTAGGAGGGATATATTTCGTTTTTAAATAAGGAGTTGCATTCGGCCCACCCTGTAATTTATACAAACATTTTCATTAGAGTTTTGTGATTTTAAGCTGCAAAACGTGTATAATTCGCTGCTATTAACTTTTACTGTAAGTCTTTGTAATACGAACATAAAAAAATATAAAAACTTTATATGTTTATTTTCTTGATCACAATATACATAAGGTATTACTTTACTAAAAAATTGTAGATTAAAATGTTAAAAATTCATAGATAATTCCTGCTGTAAGCTTATTAAATATAACAAAAAAATTAAAAAGATAAATAAATACATTGGGAGTACTATTTACAAATTACTGAAACTAATGTTTTTGAGTAACGAGACACTGAAAAATGTCAGTTTTAGAAACTTGTACCTGAAAGATAAGAATACCTATCTGTTATATGCAGTAAACTATAAATTTAGAAAAGATAATCTAAATGCTTAACAACTTTGTTAGAGGTGGGGTAACATTGCTCTTATTTCATTATCTCCGAAAAAGAACTGTTAAGAGAATGCATATAAATTTCTGCTTATTATAGATAGAAACACAGACAAGATATTAAGTTAAAAAAGTAAATTTCACGTCAAAATGTTACATTATGTTACTTAATGAGATAAGATAAACTTAATTACAGGAAGCATGTTAGGAAGGATATCATTAATCACAGTAAGTTATTTTTAACAGAACAATAATTAAAAAGTTTTAGAGCTTATTTTGAGCTAAATTAAAAGCATAAACTATTTGGCATATATTTTACTGATTCACTGTTTCCCGAAAGTAACAGGAAGAATTTAATTTGAAATATATTTTTTATGTAATAATACTGTATAAATAATCATAAACATAGTATCTCTAACATGGAACTAGTGATACAGAGTTTTTCATTATTTTTGCTATAAAAATATAAATCGAGAAATTTGAAGGAAAAAATTCATTTAAATCATTATATATGTGATCCAAAAGTCAGGACCAACTTTAAAATTGAATAATTCGAAAACGAATCAAGATACAAAGATACGGTTTGCACCAAACGGATGAAAAAGAAACCGAGTTTTGTGTGGCAAAGGAAAGAAATTAGTTCTGTTGGCGACCAACAGATGGCGTTATAGTGTTTTATTTCACCGAAAGATGATTTACAAATGAAAAAAAAAATGCTGACAGCTTACAAGTCAGCTTAATTACAGTTAATTAGTACTACTACATCAACTGTTCAATGTCCATCATTCAGAAGTACAGCTGTGAGATGATTCACCACATCGTTCACAGCATTTAGTAGCATTTCTTGCGTTATGGCAGACACATTTTGGCGGATGGCATCTTTCAGTGCTGCTAGTGATGCCGGTTGGTCGCGGTACACTTTTGACTTCCAAGAATCTCCACAGCCAAAAGTCGCAGGGTGTCAGATCGGGAGATCTTGGAGGCCATGCGTGATTAGAGTAGTGACTGAGAATGCGATATTTCGATGCATATAAGCTTCTAATACGATTACCTGCTATAGTTTTTCCTTTTTATATCGTTTGTTGCTTTGCATAATCCTACATCAGAAATACGACAGCGCCATCTGTTGGTCGCCAACAGAACTATTTTTTATTTCTTTGCCACACAAAACCCGGCTTTATTTCCATCCGTTTGGTGCAAACCGTATCTTTGTATCTTGATTCGTTTTCGAATTATTCAATTTTAAAGTTGGTCCTGACTTTTGGATCACCCTGTATATATACATATATATATATATATATACAGTCGAAACTCGGTAACGTGAATATCAAGGGGGAAAAATAAATTGTTCATGTTATCTGTAGTTCATGCTATCAGTAACAAATCTTCCATAATTATACTAATCTTAATATAATTAGTTTAATTATATGAAGATAATTTTAATCTTTATTTTGACGGGGTTTATGAAAAGAGTTCATGTTAGATGCAATGCACGTTAAGCGTGTTCTCGTTAACGAGGTTTGATTGTAGTATATATACATACATATATATACAGTCGGTAACAAAAGTGTCCGAACACTAGCGAAAATTCCTATGTAAAAAAAGTACGCTTAATACAGTTTTGCTAAATAAATCCTTGCCGAATCATGTTCTTACACTGACTAAGATCAGGATTCGACAAGGATTTCTTTAACAAAACCGTATGAAGTGTACCTTTTTTACATAGGAATTTTCGCTAGTGTTCGGACACTTTTGTTACCGACTGTATATATATATATATAAATTTTGTAATAGAATTCGAATTAATAATTTTTGGATATTTATCGTATTTTACCTGAGAGGTTTTCTCTATGTGAAGCGTTTAGAACTCGTCTTATTTATTTATTTAATTTTATGTCGCATGAATATTTTGTAATGTGTCTTACTAATTTCGTAAAATATCTTAGAGAATGTGAAGTTTTCGTGTGTGAATTTGATGGTTGGAACCTGTAAATTGGGATTAGTTTTATAAATTTGGACAAACATGCCGAATGGAGATTTATTTCAATGAAGAAATAGTTTGGTTCAGTAGGTACTCTCAGAAATTTGTTGGGGGTATAAACGTTTTATTAAACGATAACTTGGAATTTATTTCAAAAATACTAGGATTCGAAGGCATGAAAATTGATTCGCTAATGATAATATTTACGCAAAGGCGTATTCAAACTTAAGATCCATTTAAGATTGCTGAGAGCTGATTCTCTCTATTGAATATAAGTCCTATGCAAAGTAATATATACATTTCACTCCATTGCGAGACATGTAGATTAATTTAACATGTTTTATGCAGTTCATAAGGTATACAATTGTATAGTTTCTTTCCTCCGATTCTAAGCCACACTGTTAAAAAAATGCAGAAAAAATACAGAAATTCTCTGTAATTTCAGAAAAAAAGGCGTAAATTACGGAAAAATTACGTAGACAAAACGTATTTTACGACTTTTTTTCTGAAATTACAGAGAATTTCTGTATTTTTTCTGCATTTTTTTAACAGTGCAAATCATTGTGTTTTTCTATTTAATATGTTTCGCCTGTACTAATTTATAATTTTCTTTTTCTAACAAGATGTCGACACGAGAGATTACGGGGGGTTAATATCAATAAATCCCTTCGAGATTTCATTTCCGGATCATTTTATATAAAATGATCGGATTAAATAAACTTGTCGAAACAGCTAAATTTTATTCTCTGAAGGAAGAACCTTTTTTTTTTTTTTTTCTTTTTTTAACTGACTACGGACATCTTTGGTGAAACCTACTAGGTTTTTGCTTCGGAAACTTGATTTTACTGATAAACTTAAATTGACTCTCTACTTTGCCGTTTTTTTAGACATAATTTTGCTTTTATTTATCTGACCTATATAGGTTGCTTTAGACATAAAGCAAGTTTTTTCATTTGATCCTTTATTATAAACACTGATAAAGTAGAAGCAACATCAGCCAGTTACTTCAGAAAGGGGTCAAGATTCACGAAATATAGATAACTGAACTCAAAGCGTCCCCCTCTTTTGTAAGTCTTATTACAGGTGATCACAAAAAACTAAACAATCGTTATGTGCTTCTCGCAATTCCACGCAGAATATCATACTAGGAACTATTCAATGCCACCTTTCCCGCCAATATCAATCAAATCACAAACTTTTATTCTACTAGCGAAACAACCAGTTTAGTACAAATTGAAGTCATTCAAACTAATAAGCGGTTCTTTAGAAGCTAAGCAGCCAATAAAATACACTGTTAAAAAAATGCAGAAAAAATACAGAAATTCTCTGTAATTTCAGAAAAAAAGGCGTAAATTACGGAAAAATTACGTAGACAAAACGTATTTTACGACTTTTTTTCTGAAATTACAGAGAATTTCTGTATTTTTTCTGCATTTTTTTAACAGTGTACTTTGCTTAGATAGTTCGCACCCATTTTAGGTTTAAATTTAATTTAGCATGGCGCAGTTGAGTCATAATTTTAGAATACGAGAGTAGATTGTTGTGTTGTATTTTTTTCGTAACATATCGTAAATAAGTCTGTAAGAGCTCTCCTTACACTTTAAAGAACGAATGCAGAATAGAATGTTCTTAAAATTTATAAAGAAGATGACTTGACTCATTGTCACATTTAAAACACAATTTTTAATTTCACGGACACATTACGATGATACACAACACACAAAAGAAATAACTATTTACAAAAAAAAAATGAAACTGATTAATTTTAACATTTTTGGTTAGTCGGCTAGAGAGGCACTGCTACATATTTGCACACCGCAATACCACACTTCTAACTAAAACAAAAGTTAATCATAGTTCTCTTTTTTTTTTGAGTGAGTCACGTGACATAGTTCGATGGGAGGGGGGAGAATTCACAAATAGTATTACGTAATACTTGGAGCTTTGAAAAGTTTGTTTTAACAGTCAATGTTAACGAGGAAAAGTATAAATCTGATGGATCAGTTTTTTTTTCCTTTACAGACTTCCCCTCAAGCTGTGTACGTCGTCCTCGGTACACAGCTTGCTTTTCTGGGGGGTTGCTTCCTGGTGGGCACAGCTGGGCGTTTGGGCAACTGTTCTCGTGGTTGATTATCTTTCCTACAAGTTGAGGTTGTAGTCCTCGTCGGTCGGCCTCTCCTGTGGATTAGTCGAATAGGAGTTGTGTCCTGACCTGTATATGGTTGAAGAGCGGATACATGGTAATTCCCTATGGGAGTAAAAGGATTATCTATAGTACTTATTGTATACGAAACTGGCGATCTCTGTGATAGAATAGTATAAGGGCCATCGCGCCCCGGCATAAATTTGGAAGTTCGATTTTTACTAGAATCACTAATGGGGTGGGTATTAACCGATACCTTGTCACCTTGCTTGAGAGAAGGAGCCTTTTTAAATTTTCTGTCTGCATAGCGTTTATGCTGGTCTTGTCTTTCCTCAATTCGATCTCGTACTTGTCTCGTGAAATTGGCAAATTTCTTCAAGTACGGTGTTATTTCGGGAACGAAATTATCATTGTGAACAACACTCCGGAAATCATGCGCAATATCATCGGTAGTGCGTAGTTCTCGCCCAAACATGAGATATGCAGCTGTCTGGCCGGTTGAATCACATTTTGCTGTGTTAAGGGCAAATCTAATTATTGGTAGCTTCTCACTCCAGGTAGTATTATCATTCCCAACCAACATGGCCAGACGGGGTTTTAGATCTCAGTTCTTCCTTTCCACAGGGTTTCCCTGTGGATGATAAACCGGAGTTAGGGTTTGTGCGATTCCCAGGATGTAACAGACTTGTTACATTACAGCACTTACGAACTGCTATCCGTTATCGCTTATTACCTTTCTAGGCAAACCATACCTAAGGAACACTTCCTCTATTAGAGTGATCGCACACTCTTTAGCAGTTGCGGAAGTTAATGCAAATAGTTCCACCCATTTGGTGGCACAATCTTCTATGATGAAGATCCATTTCTTTTCATTGCTTTTAGGTAAAGGGCCGAATAAATCAATTGAAAGGGATTCAAATAGTTGATTATAGATCGGTGTTTGTAATAATCCCGATGGCTTCTGGTTACTAGGTTTATAACGACAGCAATCGGGGCAATTCTTGATATATTCTGTAATATATCTTCGCATACCAGTCCAGTAGTACCGCTTTGCGATTCTATCGAATGTTCCTTCATTTCCGTAATGTCCAGCTGAGGGTGCATCATGATGCTCTTTTAACACTCTTTCTCGCTCTTGAACCGGGACTACTAATTGCGCTTCTTCTGATTCTGTTTCGGGAGAATATCTATATAAAACGCCTTGATTCATCAAGTAACCACGACTACTCCAGTTAGCGAAATCTTCATTCTTATCGATACTTTCCAAAGACTCGATAATATTCTTTATATCTTCATCTTTTAATTGTTCTTCTCGTATTTCTCTTGGACTTCGCGGAGGGATATCTATTGAAATTGAACAAATTTCACATTTTCCTTCTTCGTGTGGACAGAAAGGTCTGGACAACATATCAGCAACTACATTAGCCTTACCAGGCACGTATTCTATCTTCAGGTTGAAGGATTGTACTTGTAGTGCCCATCGCGCGAGGCGACCTGTTGGAGACTTTAAGTTCATTAACCATCTAAGAGGTTGATGGTCGGTTGCTACAGTGACTTCTTGACCGTCAATATATGCACGAAACTTGTCCAAAGCCCAGACGATGGCTAAGGCCTCTCTTTCAGTCGTGGAGTAGTTTCTTTCGGCCTTTGTGAGTAACCTAGTTGCATACTCAATCGGTTGTTCTTCTGCTCCACTGCCTTGTAACAAAGCTGCACCAAGGGCATAGTTACTAGCGTCTGTTCTTAATATATATGGTTTAGTTGGATCATTTTGAATGAGAATGGGTGGACTCATTAGAAGATGTTTTAGGGTTTTGAAAGATGTTTCTTCTTCTTCTCCCCAAACCCAAACAGAGTTTGTCTTCGTCAAATTAGTCAAAGGTCTAGCAACTTGAGAGAATTTTGGGATAAACCTTCTATACCATGAGCAAGTTTGCAGGAAGGACTGCAGTTGCTTTACATTCTTTGGAGCTGGTATTTCTTGTATTGCAGCAATTTTATCAGGATTAGCTTCAAGTCCTTTACTAGTAATGTAATGTCCCAGATACTTTACACGGTTACAAGCAAAATTGCATTTTTCACGGTTAGCGTACAACTTAAATTCTCGTAATTTCCTAAAAACTGCGCTCAAATTATCTAAATGTTCATTAAAAGTTTCAGACAAGATGATAATATCATCTAAATAGGAAAGGACTAATATATTCTTATAGGAATTTCTAAAATTATCAATCATACGTTGAAAGGTCGATGGAGCATTCTTCAGGCCAAAAGGCATTTTCCGGTATCGGAAAGTTCCAAATGGACAAATAAAAGCAGTTTTGTCACGGTCCGCAGGATTTACTTCAATTTGGTGGTACCCATTTCGTAAGTCAATGGTTGACATAAAAGGTGTATGTTTAGCTTCGTGAAGAAGTTCATCAATTCTGGGCAAAGGGTATTTATCAGTCTTTGTAATAGAATTTAGTTTTCTATAATCTACGCAAAGTCGTACTTGACCATTAGGCTTAGGTACTAATACCACCGGTGAAGCATGAGGAGATTCACATTCTTCTATTGTTCCGCTAGCTAACAACTCGTCTAGCTCTTTCTTCAACATCTCTTTCTTTACTGGGGACATACGGTACGGCGGTACTGCGACAGGAAGCTAGTGTCAATATAGTGCTTCCAGTGTCAATATAGTGTTGAATTTTGTTAGTCGGTTCTTCCCCTGGTTCAAAGATATCTTCATATTCATTCAATAAATTATTCAGTTCTGACCTTTGTTCATCAGAAAGATGGGCTCCTTCCTTTTTCTTTTAACATAAGCTCGTTAACTTCAGCAGAATATACTGGATTTTCAGACGGCCTGAAATCATCTTCACTGAAATCAAATTTCTGCTTTGGATTATCATGGTAATACCATATATTATTTCGAATATCCAAAACGATTCCAGCAGTACGCAAAAAATCATTTCCCAACAATGTTCTGTTATTCTTTGCAGTAGGTAACACAAACAAAGTTATTCGGAAAGATCGTCCTTCAATTTGTACATTTACTTCGGCTGAATAGATTTCAGTTTCTTTTTGGAGAACATCAGCTAACGGTACATTCATACAAGTTTTCTCAAATTCTACACCTCGTTTTGTTAAGAGGTGGTATAATGTTTCACGAGCTATAGTGTGACTGGCTCCAGTGTGAGCACACACTATTCCATTTATTCCATTAATTTTTACTCTTATAAGTGTCGACTGAGGTTCTTCGATAGATAATGACTGAAGGTGAATAGTTTTGAACTCAGCTGAACTTTTCCTAGAAGAGGGGGAGCAGGCGGAGCACTTAGCCTTAATAACACCTGGTTTGTCACAACCATAGCAACTAACACGTGGTCGATCTTCATTTTTCGTATAATCCCTCGATGACGCAGTTTTAGAATTTTGGGGGTGATTTCTTGAATTTTGGGAAGTATTTCGATGTGGGAATTTAGGGTATTCCTTTCTAACATTTTTATTTTTTACAAGTCTAAGTTCTTCATATGAATCTAGTTTATCGGCAAGTTCAAGAGGATTGTTCCACTCGCTCCAGTGGTCCAAAAAATGTTCTTTGTATTCGGGAGGATCTTTCTTTTTTATTTGGTCTGCCATTATTAAATCTTTTAACCCCTAATTTCAAATAATTATTTGAAAGTAAATAAGAAATACTCTTCCTGAAACATTTCTGAGTAATTGAAAATACAAGATATTTCAAATTGATGTACAGATTCCACCAAAATTTTATTTTTAATGCAAATGATAAAAATATAATTATCAATTCAACAAAACAAACAAGATGTCTATTTAATATATCTTTATTATAAACAAATCTGCGTAAAATTCGTTTTATGCAACAACAACAAAAAATTGTTTATTCATTCTTTCATTATCATTATTATGTATTATGAGTTGCTTATTATTTTATAATTCGTAAATGTGTTCAAGGGAAAATAATATTTATTCCATGATCATTTATCAGAAAAAAATCTATTCAATAAGATTAAAATATTTATACAACAACCTTTATTTAATCTTTTAAAGTGTCATAATAAATCATAAATTAAACAAAACTTTTTCTTTTCGCTTTTACTGAAAGCGAGTACGCAATAATAATGAAAGTGCACTTGTTTATTTTTCTTGCAAAACGCAATGGCACCGAAAAACAGAAATGTTGTTCTTAATTTATTCTAAGCAACTCGATGCTATAATTTACTTAATTTATTCTTCTATATTAGAACTATATTAGAATATATTTTATTAAATATCATTACACCATTATTTCAACTTATTTCTTAAGAAATATCATTCTACATCCATGTTTAATTATAAAAATTCTTAATATATCAACAAATATGAATCAAAAAATAACTTCCAGGCACTAAAGGAAACTGGTATGCAAATATAATAAGATCTGGGCGATCTAAAATTCGTTAAGATCAGGATGATCGAAATAATCTGTTAAGCATATCTAGAATTAAGATTCTAAGAAATATCTAATCATTGATTAGGATAAACAATATTTTCAAGTGTTAACTTATTAACACACTCTGTACAATGCCCAAATTCCCTTAGCTCCTGTTCAAACAATCATCAAATAAATATTCAAATTTACTTATCTGTAATTATTTTTCATTCTTTAGCCGCCGACATCACATCGGTAATCCAAGCCCAAACGTTGGGACGCCACTTTAAAGAACGAATGCAGAATAGAATGTTCTTAAAATTTATAAAGAAGATGACTTGACTCATTGTCACATTTAAAACACAATTTTTAATTTCACGGACACATTACGATGATACACAACACACAAAGGAAATAACTATTTACAAAAAAAAAAAAAATGAAACTGATTAATTTTAACATCTTTGGTTAATCGGCTACATATTTGCACACCGCAATACCACACTTCTAACTAAAACAAAAGTTAATCATAGTTCTCTTTTTTTTTGAGTGAGTCACGTGACATAGTTCGATGGGAGGGGGGAGAATTCACAAATAGTATTACGCAATACTTGGAGCTTTGAAAAGTTTGTTTTAACAGTCAATGTTAAAGAGGAAAAGTATAAATCTGATGGATCAGATTTTTTTTCCTTTACAAGTCCTATTAATGAAGTAAATAATAATAATAATAATAATAAAATATTTTTTGGAAAATAAATACTAATTTAACGATTGTGATTTTTTTAATCTTAAAAAAAAAATAATAATAATAAATAAATAAAATAAGTAATGAGTAATTATGCAATCAAATTTTCATATAGAATAACATTGTCGACGACTGTCGGCGAGAATGGTTTTGCCCGCTCATAATACCTTGGATGCACAATACTTCATTAGTTCAATAAATGAATCCAATTTTATTTTATAATTTTTCTATTCATGGCACACTAACTCTACTGTACTCTATCTATAAATAAATAAATAAATAAGGTATTAGCCGGTTTACTTTGATTCTTTCTTTCTTTTTCCTTCCCCTTTTTTTCCCTCATAATTTTTAAACGCAAATAAAAACATAAAATAAATAACATAATAAAATAATAAAATAAATTCGTAAAAAAAAACTTAAAATTTTGCTCCTTCTTCAGACGAACTTTTACATAATTTTAACACAAGTAATATCTTTTAAACTGATATAATAAGAAATTTTATCAAAATTAAATCCTGGAAGAAATAGAAATTTTCAACAATTTCAGAAAAGAAAACAAAATAATATAATTACCAAAAAAAAAAAAAAAAAGTTTTAAATACCACATATTTAAAATTTCTGTTGAATCATAAAAACTTGACAGTTCTATGTATTAATAAATACTTTTTCTTTCTTTTTCTTTTTCTTTTTCTTTTTTTTTTTTTTTTTTTTTTTTTTTTTGATGAATTATCCCATCAAAATAAACATATGCGTAATAGAGAGAGCATTTATAAAAAAATTTCAAACATTTATTAAATTAATAAAAGTATTAAAAGAATGCATTGTCATCGTGTTTTGAGCTATTCTAAAAGTTTCAGCTGTCTAGTTACTCGAGAAGTTAGTTAAAAATCGATTGAAAGATTTGTATTGGAAAAACAAACAAGAAAGCGTGTTAGTAAAAGCGTGGTAAAAATGATGTAAATAATTCATTAGATGTATATGTATATAACAATGCTTCCAAATGTTAAAATAAAATCGTTTCCTTTTCTTCTTTATATTCACTTTTCTTTTCCTTCTTTAAGGAGCATTTTGAAAAAAAAAAAAAAATATATATATATATATATCTGAAATAATTTAACTGACTTATTGTTTATCTAGCGAAACGCTTGATGGCGCTTTCTCACTGCTGACTTATGTCTTCTTTCCTTAATCCTTTCTTTGAAAGTTTTGATGATTCTTGTTTTACGTACAATTTAATATAACATTTAATTTGATTTAACTTTAATTAACTTTAAAATATATTTTTGTGTATTTTATCGTTAATGAAAATGCTGTGTCATTCATTCTTTGTCGATTAATCGATATTTGTAAAGCTGTTATTTTAAATTTCATTTTTTGTTGGCATCATCCTATTCTCCAGTTTGTGTTAAATGTTTTACATGTGGCTACTATGTATTTTTCTAGTTCTCTCTCTGGTATCATGAAGATTTTATATTTCATTTAATTTAATATTTCGTTTAATTTCTCATTCTATATGGTTTTGCTGCTTCGATCGGGGATGATATAAATTAGTATGATTAGCTATATTGTTTTACGAAATCGATGCAGCTTTCACAGCTTTATGAAGTACAGTCACCCTGACGAGTATTTACTTCTAATTTTAAGAATTTTTATCCAATTATTTCTGTGGTTATTTATATGTTTTCTCTGTCATAAAATTTAATGGTCCTTTTTCATTATCATTCATGTAGGCATAAGTAATTTCAGTTATTTTTGTCTCTTATTGGTACTTAATCTAAATCGTAACAATTTTGTGTCAGTCTTTACTCTAAGTTAAAATCAGTTCTATATTTTTTCGAGTTGGTATTGTTTTGTATCTATTAATTGATACATTTTAAGATTAAAATTTATTACGGTATCTATCATTTATATATATATATATATATATATATATATATTTGCAAACTAGGAACTTTGCCTTAATAATGAAAATAACAATAAATAAATTTATAATGAACATGTTATCTAATTTTCATATTTTCATATATATATATAAAATTTACGCATGAAAGAAGAATTTTACCGTGCAAGCTGAATTTTTCACACAACTTTACATCAGTTTTATTGTTTACGCGTTAATATATTTATTTTCATGTCAAAAAAAGGAAAGAAAAGAAAAAGAAAGAAAGAAAGGAAATGAACACGTATTTTTTTTTTTTTTTTTTTTTTTTTTTTTTTTGTGGTATCAGCTAGATTTTTAATATTGTCACATAGATTAGACTTAGATAATTGTTTGGAGAGAAACACTAAAGCAAAGTAACGCCGAAAATATTAAGCCCATGTTTCAAATCAAATAAATTTTACATCAGTTTATATACAATTGATGAATTTTCTAGACCAGAATAATCTATAATTCGAAAAGTTTTGAAAATGCATAACATTAAACGAATAATTAATTTGAACATAATTAACATAATAGCTTAATAAATGAGTAAGAAATAAACAATTTAGAATTTAACAAAAACTAAAAACTACTTTGCAACGGTTCCCCTTAACGGGAATCGAACGTACGATCTTTGGATTCGTAGCCCAATCTTTACATCGTAGACACGGCGTTCACTAGTAAAATAACTTTCGTTACAATATTTTTATTTTTCCTGACTTTTATGGGGATTCTAATTAAAATATTGAAATTTCAAGTTAAAAGATTTTTTTTTTTTTTTAATCGAAGTTAATTATAATTGCACACAGGATTAGTGTAGCATTTGATTAGTATATATATATATATATATATATATATATATATATTAATCGGTTCATTTCTTCCAGAGATTACCCTCCACATACAAACAAACTTTTTTTTATATATATTAGTATAGATTATTGACTTAATTCATAAATTCTTAGAAAAACATTTTTTAAAATTCTAATTAATTTAATTAATTTTGGATAATTATCTTTATATTTATGCAAAATCTAATAAAACATTTATGAAAACTACTTTTTCTTCTTCTTTATTGTTTTTTCTTCTTTACGGGTACTGTTTTCCAACTATCATTGTTATTATTATTTCAACGTATTTTACAAAAAAATACATTTCTTAAAATATATTAAAAAAAAAAAAAAAAAAAAAAAAAAAAAAAAAAAGAACAAAGAAAGAAAATATCTCAACTATCATTCACTTTAAAGTAATTTGTATGTAAATAAATATAAAAAAAAATTTAATTAAATTAAGATGTTTATTTTATGTATACTGCATAAAATTTTACAAAAGAATGATTTACATATAGTAAAACTATTGGGGAAATTATATAGATTGTTAGAAATTCAATTAGAAAAATTCAAAAGTAATATATATATCAAATATATATATATATATATATATATATATCTTTGTTTAACTTATAATTCATCTTTGTTGAAATTTTAACTTGTAGATAATCGAATTTTTTAAACATAATTCTTAAGTAAAAAACAATAATAATTTTAAGCATATTTTGCTATTTAGATAACGCAGATTTTCTCGAAGCAATCAAATAATGTAAAATACTATTGAAGGTTTTTTTTTTTTTTTTATGCTTTACAAACATTAATTTTACACTTACATATATATATAAATGTAATATATACACTACATATTATACATATAATATATAACACCTATATATATGATAAGTAAAAAAAAATATATATATATATATATAAGTATAACACTATATATATATATATTATTATTATTATTATTATTATTATTATTATTATTATTATTATTATAAATTTTCGTAGGAGACAAATTTAATTTTGAAATTTTTTTTAAAGTTTAGGACTCTGGATATATCTATATTTTTATATTTCTTTCCTAAAAAAGGAGCGAAAATGCAGAGTTTAAAAGAAGGCGATATAATATTGTTTTACAATGGAATTTTTTTTAATGTGTGCGCACTGTAATTAAATACTAAAGAAAATTATTATTTTATTTTATATTTTGACTGCAATGTAATATAAATATTTTACTTCAATGTTAAACAAAGATTTATTGTTTGTTCTGTATCTCTATAGAAATAATATTTTAAATGAATGTATATTATTATTTTTTTAAACAAAATATCTACCCTTTATTATTGGAATGTACGCTTTCCATTAAACTGTATATGATGTGGACGTAGCTCATTAAATTTCATTTTTTTTTTTTTTTTTTTTTTTACAGAAGAATTAAAATATACATATATATTATAAAGCAAGAAAATCATTTTTATTATGTTGGTTTATATTACTATCAGGTAAATGTTACATTTTTGTTGAATATGATTACAAATAGAATTTCATGATGTACTAAATTATATTTAAGTTTAAATATACGTAAACTTAAATATAAGTATAAATTATATTTAAGTTTAATAAGAGACGTTCATTGAACTAAATTATAGTCATGAATACTACCAAATAACAGTCACGCACGCCGATTGTTTCAAAATTTTACAGACAGTTACAGGCCAACAAGATGTAAACTTTTAACAATTTATATCAGCAGTCGTTTCTTCAGATTGGACATATTGGTGCTCGAAGATGAAACAATATTTCGTTAACTAGAAATTCTTAACTACAAATGATTGAACTTTTCATGATGTTTGCCGTTTAATATCGGACAGTGTATCTTCAAACATATTAATATAATTTAGTTAGCTGTGTCTGTACAATGACTATGGTTTTACCGGCCAGATTCAGTTTCAGGAAATGACGAGTTGGAACGATTGAATCTTTAAACCTGAATAATCTTAAACGTAATACCACTGAATGAATGAGTTGTTTAGTTCGTCATTAAATGGTTTAAATTTTTTGAACTTTTAATTATGTTTCAGTGAATCGTTACTTATCCAGTAAAACTGTGACATGATATGAAATTGATTTTTACCCTTGAGAATACAATAAAATTGTTTCTTCAACACTGCCCATTAATAATTATCTATCTATCTCCCTTTTCTTCCGATGAGAAGCTTTATTTAATAATGTGATATCGTATATATAGTAAAGAATGGAACAACAGATTAATATAAAATTTGTTTGTCATTGCCACGTAGAAAACAATTCTTAAGATAGTTAAAATATCGACATTAGTGTTTGACTTGTTTCATTTCAAAACTATTTTTATACACAAATTTTCAAGTTGAGTACAAAACTTTAAGAACACCCATTACATGTATTTATAATTAATTTTTCCTTTGAATTATCTAAATTCATAAATAAGTTATTTTGGCAAACATAAACGTTTATAGTATAAAATTTAGTATTTAATCAAAATGTTAATAAAGTTTGATAAGTGTCAGTTCTAAGAAATTTTATCGTCCCATAGTTACAGTTAAATTGTAAATTTTGCTTCAGATAAATGTAATATTACCAAACTAGTACCTATTTCTTCCCTCACAGTGTGTATCACAGGATTTCTAAATTTTTAGTAATAATTTAAAAATTTTACATTTTAAATTCCAAGTATTTCTGAAGTTTATATATAGATCCAGCGCAATATTCACAAAATTAAATTTAATTATATAATTACATTATATATGTATGTGTGTGTGTGTGTGTGTGTGTGTGTGCATATATTGATCCTTTAAAATACTTTTACTAGATTATATTTTTAGTTTTAAATACCATTTTATTGTCACTGTCAACTGTGCACAATTCCGTTAAATGTCAAACAATATTCCTATTAATGTCAAATGTGTTTTATTGTTTCCCATCTTATTTAACTGAAAGTTTTATTTTATTGTGGCGTATGTGTTTATTTATATTGCATGCAATGTAGTATGTAGGTGCAGAATGTTTGAAAAGATAATTAAGACCAAAATAGCGTTTCATTTACTCGCTATTCAATCAACGAATATCTTAAACATTGAACTAATATTTTAATATACGGAAATAAGAAAGAATTAAATAAACAAATTACTTGCCTCTAGGTGGGCAGTAGTACTTTCTGCGAGGCGTACCGTTGTCGCCGTTGGCAGCAACGATGTAAAAGATTCGTAACTATGCTTGATATTTTGCACGACTCTTGGCAGCTCTTCCTAGAAGGTGACTACACATTTTATTAAAACCCGTTTGAGTTTAATGCTTCGAATTATTTCATCTTTAATCTTATATTACCTTATATAAAATTTCAATGATATTTTTGGTATTTCACATATCTTTGTACCTATATACTAAGTTTACTTTTGTCAAAAAATTATAGATAATTATGTATTTTAGAGAATTATACAAGCACAAATTTTCCATTTAAATAGAAAATAATTTTCAAATACCACCAAATCGTCAATTTCATTTGTCATTCCAAACTTTCAGGAACTCTTCAAATTCTAAATTATTTTTCTTATAAAATCAAACGCCTAATATATAAAGTTTTGGTAATCTTTTGAAATTTAACTAATGATTTATAAATGACAAATGCAAGAAATATTTACCCTGCTTATCTAGATTCCAGTTAAAAAAATTTCCTCGAAAGAATGTAATATTACTAAACTTATACCTGCGTATATTTTTTCATCGTAGAGTGCAGAAAAGAAATTCCAATTCCGTAGTCCTCTTCTATTCAACTAAGCTTATAAATTCCGAGTATTCTCCAAAATTGAATTACGTTCCTACACAAAATTTCATTTAAAATTTTACAGGAGAATTAGTTTTCTTGTATCAAAATAAGGATTGTAAAACATCAGAGACAAATCATTGCTTTCGTGGAAACTTCGAGGAATTTGATTACAGCACGAAATCTTAGCTTTCCTAAAATCCTTAATTTAATAAAATATGAAAAATTACGTCAAGTTTCAAGTTAGGTAGGCTTTTATTGTGTTGAGGGAATAGCTTTATATACCAAAAGAGTTTTCTTTAAAATTTTCGTAAAAATATCAGCATAAAAAGCATGTTAATCATATCATATATCTTCGTTCATTTTACTTGATAAAGAAAAACTAAAAGTTATATTCATTAAAAAAAGAAAAAGAAAAAGAAAAAAATATGTATATATTAAAAGTACTTCGAAGACATTATTTTGTTGGTATACCCACAGGTCAAAAATTAATGAAAATTCGACCCGCACCCTACCAGTAAAGAGGTAACCCAAGGGTAACCACGGGTACTTGACCCGAAACGAATGTAACACCTTAATATAAGTACAAAATCCGTTACAAAAATCGGATATTAAAACTTTAACAATATAGAGGGTATGATAGTCATTGGGTGACTCTACGAATGTTTGACAGTGTTTGACCGTGTACGACAATGTTTGACTACGCATGTTTGAGTTCCACTTAAAAATTGGGAAACAAATAAATAAACCATTTTATTTTTAATGTTGCCATTCAATAATTCAGTTTTCTTGGTAAAATAAGGAAAATAAAACAATCATATGCATTACAGTTTTGAGAAAATATTTTTAACCATTTACCTACTAATAATACTTTGAAGTGATAGTAGATTAAAAAACGTATAAAATCGAATTCATGTACCAAATGTCAAAGATATTCATGAGATGAGAACGCATACGCGTCATTTTAACGTCGCTTTAGACCCAGTATATTCATTATATACTCTACATATAGCCATAAGAAAGAAATTTATAAAGTGCTGTCGCTGTTTTTGATTGGCATTTTCACGATCTTCGTGTGTGTTTTCTAATTGTTTTATTGAAACTGCTTGAATAATCTACCATGAATCTTAGTATAAATATAAAAGACATAAAAAAATACGCACTTTTTAAATTTTTTTTTAAATGTTTTGATAGATTTTCGACCTCTATGTACCAATGGTACACTAAAGTACCACCTCAATAAACCCTCATATTTTCTTTATAAAAGTACTTTTATGCATCTAAAAAATAATTATAACATAAAAAAAAAAATTATATACCATGTTTTTAAATTTTCTGTTCAATCCTAGCTATACAACTGCGTTAGCACTATATCAATGCATATAAAAGTTTTAAAGTGATAATGACGTTAATTATTGTGAGATGCATATATTAACTTTTGACAATATTTTAACGTTCACGTTTAATTAAATGTATTTATTTTTCTGTCTAAACAAAAGTAACACTTTTTTTTTTTGAGGGTGTGGGGGAGCAACAATTAGATTATAGCTAATATTTTAATGGCTATTTTTAAAGCTACTAGGAGATTATTATTTTCACATTTTAATTAATTAAATGAATACTAATCAAAAATTCAAAAATCGGGCTTTGAAGTATTGTGTTGTCACTGAATTCTGAACTATTCTGAAAGTTTCAAATGCCTAGCTACTAGGGAAGTTACTTAAAATTCGATTACAAGATTTGTACCGCATAAACAAGAATCGAAGTTAATAAAAACATGGTAAAACATGAGTTTTAAATTCTTTTTATTTTCTATTTTATAATACAGTAAATAAAGTGTTAAATGATCTGTCATATTTTAAAATTAATAATGAGCTGGCACATGTATTTGAAATGCACAAATAATGATTTATTATTAGTTCATAGTACGAAAACCTTTCCACTAAAATTATTAAGAATCTTCAGCTTCACCATAACCAAGAAGACTTTCGTACATCGTACATGAAATATGGAACATTCACATACATATATATTTAATGAGAAAAGTAAATATACAATCTGAAATAAACCCAAGTTTGTACTTATTATAAAATCTTCAAACAAAATTTACATTCAGTGCTTGTACAGTTAGATCTATACAATAAATTTGTAGCATTTTTAGACTCTGATGAAAGTTTCCTTAGCAATTTCGAAGTGTAATTATTCTGCATTGCATATTATTAAATTTTAAAACATATCAATATTATCCTTGATCAGCTAAACAAACTTACGTTGCCTGTCTTTAAGAATAGAATTGGCTTATTCCAAGTTTAAATCATTTCATGTTAAAATGCTCAGATTTGAGAGAAGAATAAGGAGCGTGATATTGAACCTATTTTCTGCATCAATTTTCGTAATGCCAGTACTCAGTCATATTGAATATGTATGTTTTAAATAATGGAATTTCATAGAAAAACTCGAAAATCCCACGTTAGCAAATTTACGTTCTTGCATAATTTGAAAAATATTGTTACAGCATTGCTTGTAAAGACAGTTAGTAGACATATTGTTGCTTTATGTGAGCCATACATGTCCGGAAATGCCATTAACTTTGTTTTCTTAATGATTTGTCTGGTTAGCATACACTGTAAAAAATTTTACGGCAATTTACAAATAAATACTTAGTAATAGTACAGGTATTATCCCAAGTACTAGGGAAAAGTTTGTAACCAGATACTCCTTGTATTCAATGCTTAAATAACATATGTAATTCTACTACACTTTTCAAAGTATCTCTACGTCTCTCATCTCCCCGCTAGAAGAGAGCGATTTCTTTTGAGGGAGTCTTGCTTTCGAGCAAATGCTAATACTGAGCGCATGCGTAGAAGATACCAGAGGAGAAACGCGGACATGTTTTGTAAGAGGAAAAGGAAATAGCGTCGGTCGAAAATCAAATCGTAATGAGGCGGACTTTTTAAATCTTAATCTGTAATATTTTATTTAGTGTTAACGTTATACATATCTTTATTTTAGAAAAAGTAAGAATTCATAAATATATATCCTTAATTTGTAATACAGGATGCTTAGTTAGATGTCAACTTATTTTAATTTAAACTTTTATTTTGATGTCGACACCAGTTCTTAAGCCTCATTTTCGAAGTGTGTGATGGAAAACTGGAACTGGAATATTGTATAATGCACGAAAGGTTTCTAATATCTGAGAAACAGCAACTGCTAGGTGGAGGTTTGTGTTAACTAGTTATTACTTATTTAAAATTGCTAGCTACGCAAATACTTTCCTGGCAAAGCTTTTATTATTATTATAATTCACTTATGTGATATTAATTAACATTCAGCAAACAAGAAACAAGTCGGATAAAACAATCAAAAGGTATGTAGTTTTAATTATTATTATTCTGAGGTACTTATTTGATTTATTGTTTTTATTTTTTGTAAAATAATGTTAGAGAATTAAGTGAAAATGGTATGATTAATTTATGCAATTTAGAAATACCATATAAGTTTCGCCGACATATATTTTTAAAAATATTAAATTATCTTTATTGTTATTTATTATTAAAATTCTCAAGTGTATTTTATTTTGCTCTATTATATTTCATCTTTACTAATTCATTATTAGTGATTCATTATATATATAGACAGTCGGTTTTATTCCACTTTTATAAGCTCATATTAAAAGAAAAAAAAAAAAAAAAAAAAAGACAATAAAAAGAAAAAACATAATTTTAGAAAAGATTTGTTTATAAAAATAGATTTAATATTTATTGATAAAAGTTTTGAAAAAACGTATAAATATTACTTTTTTCTAATCAATTTTATGACATTAATCAATTAGACAAACATTGAATAGCTGCATAAAACTTAAAACAATAAAGCTTTTTCTTAATGTATATACTACGTTATTGGGAAAAAAAACTAAATTTCTTCTTGTAATTATGAAGAAGATTTTTTATGACAATAATAGACATGAATAAATATATTGAATTATTGGAGAATACTAAATGCATAATATCCCACTGAAGCTTTTGTTATTATTATTGTTAAAGTAAACTTCAGTTTTATCAAGGTTTTTTAAATAATTTTAAATGTAATGTACTGATTATTTTGAAAAATATGCTGATTTTTTTACCGAATAAAATTTGGCATAGTACTGCAAAAAATATTTTCTTTTCACATCATATTTTAAAAGTTTCGATTCTTTAAAATAAAATTTATTAATCAAATGTACAATATTAATATATATACGTATTTATTTATTTTTTTTTTTGACTTATTCAAAAAGAAAATATCTTTAATATATTATGTATAAAAGTTAAGGCAAAAACTTTTCAGAGGCTACCCCTGAAGTCAGGGTTTTTAAAATTTTTGCTGTCTGAATCTCATGTTAAATTATTTTGTTTTTTTATAGAAATTTCTTATCTTGAATGTTTAATTTGTTTTATAATGTATTAAAAATTCTCCTAATACTATCACTTATTATAGGTAGCGATAGCATATATCATTAATAAATCTCCCCTATCTGCATGCAAGTAACAGTTTTCAGGGTTTTTACATGTTAGATAGTTTCACCTCTGACTTTGGTATATATTTTTGATATTTCGAGCAATTTATATCTTCTAAAAGTATAATAAACACATATAATCTGCCGTCACTTTTAATAAGAACTAAACATAAAAAATTTTCTATTATTATTATTTTTTTAATTTAATATATTGAGCAATATGAAATATATTCTGGTATTTACCAAATAAAGTTTGGCATATTATATTGCAACAAATATTTTCTTCTCACAATCATATTTTAAAGGTATCTATTTTTTAGTTAAAATTCGTTAAAATATGATTCCCTATATTTAATTATTTATTTTGACTTAATAAAGAAGATATTTTGTTTATGATATATATAATATGTTATACTTAAAATTATGGTGAAAATATTGTTAACGTTTTTAATATTTCAAACAATTTAAATGTTCTAAGAGTACATATTTAAATAAATATTTTTATCACCAATTATTTTTAACTAAAACTAAAGAGGCTTCTTAATATTTTTCTATTATTATTTCATTAAATTTTAAAATTAACATTGTGAAATATATGCTCATATTTACCAAATAAAGTTATGCATATATTATTGCAAAAAATGTTTTATTTTCACAATTATATTTTAAAGGTATCGATTTTAAGTTTAACAAACTATATATAAAAATTAAGGTAATGATATTGATATATGTTTTTAATATTTCAAACAATTTAGATTTTGTAGACGTATATATTTAAATAAACATTTTCGATCAGCCATCATTTTTAACTAAAATTAAACATAAAAGGTTTTCTATTATTATTCTATTATTTATTTAAATTTTTTAGCAATATTACTCATAATATTAAATATTGTTAATTTAAAAATTTTAGTAAGGTAACATGGGGTATTTAAAGGTAAATTCATTTATATTACTTGTAGTATTTCTGTAAACGTAACTGTAAAATTTTCGTGAATATAACCGAAATTCATTTGCATTATTAATTACATTTCCTTAGCACAATTACTGATAAAAAATCTGTATTCTAAACAAAACAAATTAAATAAGGTTACATGGATATTATTTGAATTTACACTAATAATAACCATGTATCCTACACAAAACATTTCCTGGTAAAATTGCAGTATTACTTTCAGTAATGCTACTAACACAATCTTAGTAAACATACAAAAAAAGCACTTGTACCGTTAACTAAGAGTTTCTTAGTATATTTACTAACGAAGTGCGTGTAATGTTTACTAACTCTAACGGAGTAAGATCACTTTTGAACAATCTGTATTGGCTACTAGAAAGGTTTATGGAATACCAGTTTCCTAGAATTTTTCTAGTAGTACTACAGATTTTTTTTTACAGTGTACATATAGGTATAGGTATGTAAACATTGACACAAAAAATAGTGCATAAGACATTCTTGGCATTTGCCCATAAAAATAATGGGAGAGACACCGGAATAATAATCGAATATGTAGAAAAAAGGTTAACTTAAAAAAAGCTGGTATTTTGTTGCCACGAAAAAATTTCTTATTTATTATCCTATACAAATTCATGCATTACAAACAATTTATTAAAATTATTTTCCATGATGAATGGAGAAGATTTTCATATCACTGACCCCTAACACAAATCGGCATAAAGTTGAAAATAAAAATCGATTTTGTGATGTCTATATATTGTTTATTTATTTATTTATTTTTATGTTAGACGGAAACAAATAACATTTTTGTTTGAAATTATCAGATATCATGGATTCAACTACTTGGCACTAAGGTACTGGCGAGTTCTGAAAAATACCCATAATGAAAATTTACAACACACGGGAAAGGGAGGGTGTCGATGTCAATGTATAATATATATATATATATATATATATATATATATATATTATTTTAATATAAAATAATATATATAATAATATTTATATTATTTTATATTATTTTATTATATACATTATTTTTAAAATCTTAGTACAAAATATATGCATATATGTATATATATATATATATATATATATATATATATATATATACAGTCGGTAACAAAAGTGTCCGAACACTAGCAAAAATTCCTATGTAAAAAAAGTACACTTCATACGGTTTTGTTAAATAAATCCTTGTCGAAGCCTGTCCTTAGTCAGTGTAAGAACCTGATACGATAAGGATTTATTTAACAAAACCGTATGAAGTGTACTTTTTTTACATAGGAATTTTTGCTAGTGTTCGGACACTTTTGTTACCGACTGTATATATATATGTGTGTATGTACATATATTTTGTACTAAGATGTTAAAAATAATTTTCATTTTGCACATTTCTACGAAAATTTTTAAAAGTTATACGAAACGTTTTGAAAGGCAAAATTTTTTACGAATTCAATACTTTCTCCTTATATCAGATAAAAGAAAGAAGTAAAGAAAAAAAAATGCATTGCGTTTTTTTTACAAATGAACCGTGTTTACAAAAGTGTATGCTGAATACCGTAATGCAGTACTGTCGGTTTGCTGTATGAATGAAATTATTTTCCGTAAAAGCTTGGCTTTCACAATAAATAGGAGTGTTGGGATACATATAGATCGTTTTCATATTCATTCTAAATAAAAACAGAAGCAAATACTATAACTTAATATTTACTATCACATTTCACATAAAACGTTTATTATTACGTTAATTATCTTTTAATATTCGGTATTCCTAAAATGGTACAATGAAAGCATACCTCAATGACTACCACTCTATTTATGCTAAGCGACATATGTTCAAAAGTTTATATTCTATAAATATTTATATATATATACATGCTACTATAATAACATTTCTAATAGTAAAACATATTTTTCATACAAAACATTGCGGGTTTATTTATTTATTTTTATTTATTTATTTATTTTTTTTTGCATTATATATATATATATATATATAGGTATAACATTCTAGTTAAACACTGAAAAAGTATTATTTATAACATAAGAATATTAATTACTATCATTAATATTCTAATTACACAGAAACCTCGCATTCGAAGTAGTAAAACTTTTACGTTAACATTATATATATATATATACATTATATTAGCAAATAAAATGCATCATATGGAACCGCTAATACAATAATGAAATTATATATCACTTAACAAAATTATCTATTTTTTCCCTATGTATGACATATTATATTATTAAAAAAAGAAATTTGTTAAACCAGAACAATTATTTTAATTCTTATTCTTTTTTTTCTTGTTGGGGAAAGAAAACTGAATTAAAAAAAACCTTCCACGCTTAAAAAAAGAATAATTATATGCATCATTAAATACCTGCTTATTCTTTTACACTTACAAAAAAAAAAGTAATGTGATTAAAAAATAGCCTGTTTTATTCTTTCTTGTTCTATTGTTTGACAACCCATTAAACATGATATTTAAACATTGTTTTTCCCACAAGATTTAATTTCAAAAGAAATATAGTTAAAAACGCATCTTATAAAAGCATTTACGCTTTTATAATTCAACTTATATTATTTCAGTTTTTTTTTTTTTTTTTTTTTTTAAACCATGTTAATGAAATTGAAATTCTAATAGTTGTTTTTTATTTTTATTTACTATTAACTTTACCATGTAATTAATTATAAATGTAAAAAGGAAATGTCAAAAATAAGTGTTGTCATTTGGAAAAAAAAATTTGGTACAAGTTTTAATAAATAGACAAGAAGTCGAAGTATACTATAATAAATATCATTATAAACTATAAATTATTACTATTCGGTTGGCACCAGCCGCGTGTTTTTACGACTATTTGTGGCGAAATCAGTTGGGGGCGGCATATTCTATTTTCTAACTGTACATAATTACATATTATCACAGATTCATAGCGTAAACATTTCACTCGTATAATAAAGTTATTTTTTGAAAATATTAACATCAATATTATCAATAATATATCTGTGTTGCAAAACTATCCTAACAGCTTTTCAAAAAATTAACGCAAAAATATAATTATTGTAATAATGTATACATTGATTAATTTTTGTTAAAAAATATTTCAATATTTGTGATAATACATTTTAAATACCACAGCTACCAATCTCCTTGTATTTTCTTGTGTTAAACGATAAGAAAAAAATTCGTTCCAAGTAATATTACATATATATATGCATCATTTATAAACAGCATTTTTTTTTTTTTTTTTTGACTGAGTACTATTAGTCTCAATTTGGGATTTTTGAGGTGTAATTTTTCGATAGTTGGACAATTATCGAAATCTAAAATTGAATAATTAAACGAAAATATAATTGAATAATTTGAAAGCGATGTTATTGAAAAAAAAAACTAATAATCCTCTGTCCTAAACTAAATTCTGCTTTTGCCAGAATTTTATCAGAATCATTTTTTTTTTTCCTTTGAAAAGAAAAAGAAAATAAAATTAATAATAATCAGTATCGAAACAAACACTATCGAAAACTTTTTTTTTTTTTTTTTTTATAATTTTGAATTAGGAAATAAAAAGTGCGCTTGCAAAAATGAAATAAAAATGAGTAAAAAAATGAATTTAATGATTTAATTTTTATATAAAACTTGATCTAGTGCTATCTTAAACAGTTGATATAAAATTTAAAACTTATGTGGTGCGTATGGCATCTATAAAAATTGTTTGTAGAAATAGAATAGAATAAAGAAAGCAACGGCGTTGATTGCATTTTGTTATATATTTTGAATTTTTAAATTTTATAGAAGTAATATCTACCGTAAGAATAATTTCTTATATTAAAACTATAGGGAATTGTTATGAGAGCACAAGCGATGCTACCTTTTTATTTTATTTATTATTTTTATTTTTATTTATTTATTAGGACTGAGAACTATTAGTCTCAATCTGAGGATTTTTACGATACCAGTTTTATGATAGTTGGACAGCTATAGAAATCTAAAATTTATCGAAAATATAATTGAATAATTTGAAAGCGATGTTTTAATTTGAAAAAAAAAAAAAAAAAAAAAAAAAAAAAGACTAATAATCGTCCGATCTAAACTAAATTCTGCTTTTGCCAGAATTTCATCAAAATCGTTTTTTTTTTTTTTTTTTTTTTTTTTTTTTTTTGAAAGTAAAAGAAAAGGAAAGAAAATTAATAAAAATAGAAAATAAATTATGTTATTTTAAATATATAAATATCAATGTAAGAAAAGTGTCTATAATTTTTTTTCTTATACATTTATTCAGCATTTTAAAATGTTACAACATAAAATAGGTTAAATATTGTCGAAGATTGCAAAATTATAAGGTATACTAGTTAATACCCGTCAAAATTTGACGAATCATGTGCATCTTAAATCTTTTCACGTCATAAAGTTTTAAACATCCCTGTTTTAATAATCCGCATTTTTTAACCAGTTTAAAATCCACTGCTGTAATCAATTATTTTTTGGTTGAAGGGGAAGGGGGAATAAATTTCATGAAATTTCAATATGCAAAATTTAAGCGTAATCCATATAATAAAATTAAAATCCGAAGATTTTTTCTAATTTTACTCTAAATATGACCAAAAGAATGTTTGGAATAATTAAAGGAGAGACAGAATTTATAAATTATGGTAAGAATGGAGAAATAAAGCACACATCAATATTTAATGTTTTTCATACATATTATTTTAATTTGCTCGCATCTATAATATTCCATTTCAGTTACAATATAACAGTGGCGCCATCTATAATCTGTCAATAATAATAATTTAAAAAAAAATTCTCAGATTTTTTTTTTTTTTTTTTTTTTTTTTTTTTAATACTTTTAAATTCACATAAATTTATAAGGCAAAATAATTTAATTTAAAATAATTTTAAAAGTGTTTTGTGTTTTCTTTACATTCTATAATTACAATTTATTTTCCCTTTGAAATAGAATATACTACTCAGGGACCGAATAAGTAAGAATGCATTTAATACTATAGCAAGTTAATTTGCTCATTATATTTTTAATAATAAGTTATTCCATTCATAATTTTACTCGTATAAAATATCAATATTTTTAAGGTTATTCTTTTTAAATTATTTTTTTCTGTAATATAGTACAGAAATGAAATATAAGAGATCAATTTAAAATTAGATTAAAAAATAAATAAATAAATAAAATAAAATAAAACTTTCTTTGATTTTAAACATCTACCTTCATTTTTTCTAAACAAAGTTTTCAATTGATAAAAGTTAACTTTTAAAGAACAATAAACACCGAATATTTATTAATTCTAAAAGATTTTTTTTTCTCTTAAGAAACTGAAAAAAATAATATTAGGAATATGGTATGGTATGTTTAAATGATAAAAGATGGCGCCACAAAAACTCTTAAAATATTATCCTGTGAAGGAAAATTTTCGGTGAAATGAAAATGCATACAGCGATAGTCGATAAGTATTCGCGAATTGCTTTATTTTTAATATACTTCCATGGAAAATATGAATCAATGAATTAATCGTGTGAATTGTTTTTATTATTGAGCTTTAATGAGGCGTCTGGGTCTGCGAATTATCGTTGTCACCGTTGTCGTCTGCTCGAGTTCTATCATTGATATTCATATTGCACTGCATCAAGGGGAAGGAATATTCTCATTCCGCATTGGTTCATAATTTTCTCGCGCATGCGCAGATCGGGCGATTTTGGTCTTTAAAAAATACCCTTGTGTTTTAATATTATAGATTACTAAGAGGAATTTTTATGATTTATTTAATTTTAATGTATTTTAATTATTACTAGTATCGCCCAGTGGTCGAAACTCGACCACGTTTTTGCAAAACAAGGCAAAGCAAAGTTATTGCCTTCTCCTAAACGAAATTAAATTGAAAAAGAAAAGAAAAGAAAATTAATAAAAATAAAAAATAAATTATGTTATTTTAAATATAGAAATATCAATGTAATAAAATTGTCTATACATTTTTTTTATACATTTATTCAGCATTTTAAAATGTTACAACATAAAATAAGTTAAATATTGTCGAAGATTGGAAAATTATAAGGTATATTATTAAGAGGAATTCTTAAGATTTATTTTATTTTTATGTATTTTAATTATTACTAGTATCACCCAGTGGTCGAAACTCGATCCCATTTTTGCAAAACAAGGCAAAGCAAAGTTATTGCCTTCGCCTTCTCCTAAACGAAATTAAATTGCAACACAGCTGAGACAATTGTTTATCGATATGCACTCTAATTGAATCAGCAGCGTTTTACTTAATATATTTCTCTAAGTTTGGTACTCTGCACATGTTGAGCCTTTTTTGAAATGAGAGGAAATCGCAACGTGAAAATATTTGGGTGATACAGCACAAAAGCTAGTCGGCACCATGTCAAACCAAGGTTCAACCAAATATCAAATTAGGGTAAATTAATTCCATTGTTTCGTAAAGTATAGTGTTTGAACTCAGAAAGACCGATATTTTGCAGAAATGGTCAAATTGAGTTCGTGAAATCTCAAAACGTGTAACTTCATCGAAAACCGAAAATCTATAATTTTTTTTAATCTTATACTTTCTCCTTATATATGCAGAGGAAAGAATAATAAATCTACTTTTTAAAAAATATGTAGTCTATTTAAGTTAATTGAAATGCAAGGAAGTCTCAAAACATGTAAATTCATCGAAAACCGGAAATCAAATATTTCCCAGTATCTTCTACTTGCTTCTTACACATGCAGAAGCTAGCAATACATTCACATTTTTAAATATGAGTAGTCAATTTCAGTTAATTGAAACGTAAATAATGCTCAAAACATGTAAATTAAGCGAAAACCGGAAATCGAAATTTTTTTCGTATCTTCTACTCATTTCTTATCCATGTAGAAGCTAGTAATTAGTCCACTTTTTTAAGCTAAATTTAACAATTTGCCGACCGCTGGCATGGATTCACGTCATATGAAAATATGTAACTCCACTAGTGGGCGTTTCTTTCGCAATTTGTGTGCTAGTTACTTCTTAAATATAAAACTGATATTCACATTTTTACAATGAAATATACTATGGATAGAAATTCTATTGATTACAAAGAATATAACTATAATGTATATCCATTTCTAATATAAATGTAAATACAGATTTTTTTTTTTTTCTTTCTCAAATATTGTAACATGGGAGAATAACGCCGACAGGCGGACCTTACTGTCAAAAATTTAAAATCATGCGGTAGCGAAAGTGTCAATATGAGATGATTCTCAGGCATAAATAAATATAATAAAAAAGTTTCAAACTATTTTTCTAAATATAAAATAATTTGGGATACAAAGGGTTGATAAATAATATTAGTAATATATTGAAAAAATATAAGAAATGTAATACATAATTTCAATGGCAAATCTCTCCCACCCCCCAACACCCTCTAAATTATCCCCTTACCGCATACGTTGAAGTTTTTTTTTTTTTTTTTTTTTTTTTTTTTAAATAGAAAAAGAGATTAACTTAAATATATATATATATATATATATATATATATATTGTTATTTATTTAATTCAACTCTAAATTTATTTTATTTCTCCGGAATTTATTAAGATAAATGCGATACTTTCTGCCATGCGCGTAAAGAAAGCGTGCAAGCATAAAAAATTTTACAACAGCTTAATGAATTTGAACGACGGTTTATATTAATGTTACAAAAAGATGACATTTCTTACGACGTTATTGCAGGAATTTATCTACCGTGTTTGATTGTTGGCAGCAGTGGTCACGGGGATGTACTGTATTATGAAAATCGATAAACAGCCTCATTGACTACGACTGACGGAGAAGAGTGCCGTATTCCTCGCATGGCCGTGTCGTGTCACAATGCATTTGCTGTAAAAATTAGAGCTTCTCTTGGCTCAGGATGAAAAATATGTAACAATTCGATTGTTTTAGGGGCAGCTCAAGATCAGACGTACTCTGCTGTTTGTACCGCTAACCCCGATTTATTGTCATCTGTGACGTTATTGGTGACAAGCTAGAGCTCATTCGGGCGGAGCGGATACGTGTTATGTTATTCGTTTCTGTCTTAGTGAGAATGATGATCTTATGGTGGTTATCATGAGGCCAAGCAAACACTTGTAATCAATCTGTCTGTTCTGTAGACACACTTGATATTTTCTATGAAATATGGTATGGGACTTTCCTTTTGTCTAAGAAGAACTCTCGCCGTTATCTCAAATAACTTGACTGCAAATGCACATGTCAGACTTGTGACTGAACGGTTGTGCTACCATTCTTAAACAGTATGCAAGGACTTACTTTGAAACAGGATAACTTCTAATCCTTAAACCTCTGTTACACAAATTGGCATACAATATGTTGGCATACTGCCTTGTTCTTTGGGATTACCCTACTTTAGTACTTTTATGCACATATGAAACATGATTATACGACAAAATAGCGTTTGTAAATTTCCATAAAAAATTGTGGCAGTTAAAAGTTTATTTATATACATATACTGATATAGATCTTCTCGTGCACTCTCAAACTATACTGACACAAAAAGTCACTACCTAGAAAAATTCTTTACATTAATTTCATTTTTCTAAACTAATTCTTTCTTGGAATTGAGATTATTATTTTCTTTTATCGTGCTTTACTATTAAATAAAGAAAAAATAATAATAATAATCTCTTTGTTACGTAAAATTCGTGCTTGTTGGACATTTGATCGTAATAAAAATTATATGACTTAAATTAGCCCATTACACGTGTCTCTGACTATTAGTTTGTACGTTCAATTTTCTTGTCTCGGAATAGATATGGATGCATGTAGGTTCAAAATAAATTTCTAGCCTTAGATTTCAGGTTGATGAGTCTTAACGTGAAAAAAAACTCCACTGTTAAAAACAAACCCAATTAGAACCATGACATAAGTTATCATTCGTACTACAGTAGTATTTATTTAACTTTATTTTTGAAACTCTAAATGTAAACTATTATTTAGTTCCTATTTTGTTTTCACAAATTATTTATACATTAATTGACTATTTTAATTCCATTGGTTTGAATAGCTAAAAGTTTTAATTCAACTGCGAATTTAAATCAATGACTATGTATAAGCAAATTTTGAATATTATGTAAAAATTAAAATTAAAGGGAAAAAAAATTAGTTTAGAACTGTGAAACTTCGTAATTATGCAGAAAATACCACAATAAACATTTAAATTTTGTTTATATATATATATATATATCGATTAATTTTGCTGCAAAATATAGAAGTTTGCTGCTTTCTCTCTCTCTTTCTTCTTTATAATCCAGTAATTATTATGTGACCACATCAATTATTGTAATCTAACATAATAAACTACATAGTTTTTAGGACACCTGTTTATAATTACTTATTTTGAAGTACTCGAAAAATAAACTAATTTAAAAAAAAAAATACATCCGAGGACATGTATTTCGTACTCACAATGTGAAACAGCATTTCTTTCTAATAACACTTTTATATTACTTTTTGAAATGCCTTGTTCTTTACAAAATATTATATCTCATTTTCACTTTAAAATTAAATTGTTTTCTCCATTAAGTCATACTAACCTATCTGGACAATTACATTTTTAATCTTCTCTTTCGAAATATCATAAAGGAATGCCTGTAATAATTTGTTGAAACTTTTAGGTATTTCTGCAGTATGGATAATTTAATCAGTATAATATAAAATTGTTTTCCAACTATTTCGTACTACTTTTCGTTTGATTTTTCTCTTTTTTTTTATCATTGATAAATTTTATTATAATAGTAAGATAAAAGCGATAATTCTCTTTCAATTCCACTTAATTTTTTGAAATAAAGATATCTAAAATTTATATGTTGTAACAAGCACAATATATATATATATATATATATATATATATATATATATAATATATAATTTATATATATATAATATATATAATATATAATATATATATATATATATATATATATATATATATATATATATATATATAATTTAATGTTTCAGAACTACCTTTGAGCTAATGTTTACAAAAATTAATTAAGAATTTTTCGTACAGAGAATGTTTTACGTATGAATTTTGGTGCAATGTTAAATATTAAATGTGATATATCGGGAAAATATAAGAGGTCGAATAATAGAAATACAACGTCTCAAATAGTATGCGACAGAGTACATAAAGAAAAAAAAATCATCAAATGATAGTGTAAAATAATTGTCTTAAAATATTAAAGTAAATCAAAAAGTCACTAACATGGTGTATGTATTGTTTTAAAATTCCTATACATTGAAGACTGATGAAAAATTTCAGGAGATAAATCTCATTCTTTTCCGTTGTACAACTCTAATATTTAATCTAGGTTTTCATTAAAATCACGTCTATATTTTTAAAGCATTAAATATGCTAGAGAATATGAGATAAATAATTTCTGTCTTTTTCGTTACCACAATTTTTATAAATCAGTATCTTAATATTTTTAATCACAAAAAATTCTTTAAAATATTTTAAATACCACTGCATAGAAGTAAAGTAGAAAGTAAAATCAAACTTGGATAACGCTTAAGAATTTCTCGGTTCAGTTTCAGTATAGATTTAAAATATATATCTAAGAGAAAAATACTACTTAGCACGACGTCTAAATTTCAAATCTTACCTTTAAACGTTTTTACATATAGTGCGGTTTGTATTAACCAGAGAGTAGTCGCGCCCTTATTTATAACGCTAGTAGTCGCGTGTCTTTTTGCCGCTGCTGTTTAGTGTTGCGGGAAAACCGAAAGAAAGCCAGTAGAGAAAGATTTATTTAATTCACGCGAAGATTTTCCCGCAAAACTCTAACCTGTCATGAAAAACCGGAAAAGAGGAGAAAAATGAATCAACGTTAGTGGTCGCGTCGCGGTCAAATAGACCGATTTGAGAAGTAAAATGTTTTTAACGGCTCAAAAAATCGAAGAAATGACTTGAAAACATACTATCTTAGAGGCCATTCACCCAAAGGTCAGGTACACAAAGTTTCCCCACTTTATTTTTAAGGGGTGATCTGCAGGAGGAATTTATAAGCGATGGGCGGCAAAAAGACCTATATGCGACTACTAACGGGTTAATTTTGAAAAATATATTATCCTTGAGTTAAATGTAGCTGAATGCAAATGGGTAAAGTGACTATAATGCAAATTTAAAGGTAACGATATACTAAAGGAATAGTATAGCAGTATAAATGGAAAAAATGGGAGTGATAATAAGAGTGGAGAAAAACATAAAGTAAGCTTAACATTAGTGGCTTCTTTTATACTTAAACTCCAAATGTAAGCTATATAAGCTTTCTTAGTCGCCCATAAGATTGCCTCGCGTTTAGTGAGGTGCAAACACCCTCTACTATTGAAATCTCGAGCTACAAACTCTACAACTCACTATCGATCTATTTAAAACCTAACTCCTTGGAGGCATTTTTTATCACAACCCGACAAATTTAACACAGAGGTATTTCAGTCTCTTTCCATGTCTCATCGCTGCTCTTATTCTAATTACGTAAGTGTTTTTACTAATGGTTCAAAATCACATGATCAGGTTGCTTGTGGCATTATCTCTGGTAATACTACTATTAGCTACCGTCTTCCTAATTCCTTTTCCATCTTCTCTGCAAATACTTTTTACAGTTGAAGTAGCCTTGAATTTCATCTCATCTCATAACCATAAAACATTTATCATCTACACAGACTCTAGAAGTGTTCTAGAATCACTTTCATCAAATTCTGGTTCTCTGTCTTTTATTGTACTCTAAAAAACTTATAACGCACTTTTGAAAAAAGAATTTGAAATTTTATTTTGTTGGGTTCCTAGTCATGTTGGTATTAGAGGTAATGAAGCTGCGGACGAGGCAGCAAAAAAGGCATTGACTCCAGTCAATTGTGCAGTCCCTTATGAGGATTTAAGAAACAGTCAAAGAAAATCTCTTACAAGTATCTGGACACGGAAATAGATTAAAAGAAAAATAAAAAAAATAAAACAAACAAGAATGCTTGGTATAGACAATTTTTTTGTTTTGTGTCACATAATATATTTATTATATCTTTCATTTACAATATTATGTTTGAGTCAGTAAAACAAAATTAATAATTATGGCTAGGGCCAAGAACGTTAATATCCAATTAATTAGTTTTGATGGAGAACCATCTTTGGTGGACTTTTTCTTTGAACAAGTGTCCACCTATGCTAAAATAAATAGATTATCATCTCAGGAAGCCGTGGCTGTAATGTAAGGTAAATAAATTAACAGGCGCTGCATTAAAGTATTTGACTCAGTCACCACATTTGTATAAATCAAATGATCTAAGTTTTATTAAAGAGAAGTTTAAAACCTTCTTTACTCCTATGAACTCTACTCAAGCACTTATTGAATTTAATAACTTAAATTTGCTCCCACAGGAGTCTATTAAAAATTTCTCACATAGATTGAATATTTTAGCAAATATTATTTATGACAAAATAACTGACACGAGTGCTTTAGATAATATTAAATTCACGACATTCATTTCATCTATTCCTTCAAACATTCGCATAAAACTTATGGAAGAGGGAATCACTGATTATAATTTAGCTGTAAATCGCCCTCAAAGGTTGCAGGAAATTAATATGAACGAAAATATCCTTCTGAAACAAAATAACAATATCTTTGTTAACACTTTATCAGAAAAATTGATTGAAGTGACAGAAAAAGTTAATGCTTTGACTTTTGGACATAAAGATAAGGAAGAGGAGGTAAATAACTTGTCTGATTCACGAAATACCAACAATGGAAGAAGTCGACACAATGAATTTAGACAAACTTTTAAAACACATAAGTTTAAGGGATCACAACATAAAGAGGGTTTTAATAATGTTGTTTGCCAGCTTTGCAACCGTACAGGACATGTGGCCTCTAGATGTTATAAATGGCAGAGAAGCCAAACCCAGAATAATAACTTTTCAAGAGGACGATTTCACAAAAGAAATGACAATAACAAAAAATTAAACTAAACACGATATGTAGAGTGGCTGATGGCCTTACATCTCAATTAAACCCGAAAACATCAGCACCTAATCCTAGTTTTAGTTTGTCAAACCTGAGTGGCATTGCAAAATTATCTAGTACTAGAAAAGTAAATTCAATTGCCTCACATACTGTAAATAAAATAAGTATTGCTGATAACAAGTCCACACAAACTATAAAAATTCCAAATGAGTATATTTTTAATGTACATAAAATTTCACCTACACTACCGTTAATTAAAATTAACTTAGCTAAAAATCTGGTGTGAAACAGCCACACGATTTCCATTACCCACTATTACACGTATTATATGCATTTTTGAGAGATAATGTGATCAGAAAACATAAAAGTGATCTAAAGTGAAAATCGTTAGAGCCGTTTTTGAGATACCAACTTTTACAAAAAATCAATTATTGACCGGAAAACAATAATTGCATACAAAAGGATATTTAAAAATAAGTTAATATGGCGAGTTTGAAAAAAATCCGTACAACCGTTTTTAAAGGAACGCCTTTGCGAGGCCTGAAATTGAGCTATTTATACAGGACGCCTATCAATTTTCCTGAACTAACCAACTATATCATTCAAAAGGACATCTAATAGAGTGTTTATATAGCAAGTTTGAAGAAAATCGTTGGAGCCGTTTTTGAGATACGGACTTACGGTCCCACTTCCGGTTTCCGATGTCCCACTTCCGGTTTTTCAATTTTCACCAAAATTTGGAAATTTCATCTGTACACCAGACGTATTTCAATTCTAAAGTTTCGTAGCTCTATCTTTATTAGTTTCTGAGCTATAATAGCCAGAAGATTCTCCATATACATACACACACACACACACACACACACACACACATACATACACACTGACCAATTGCAAAAAACCACTTTTTTGGACTCAGGGGACCTTAAAACGTGTAAATCAGGTGAAAACCCGCTATCGAATTTTCAGACCGAATACAACACTTCCATTACCTACGGTAGTAGGGTAATGGAAGTAAAAATGTTATCACAGGATTCATTGATATTGGGAGTTCGATTTCATTGCTTTCTGAGAGTACCTTTAAATCTTTAAAACAGAAACTGACTTATAAACACTTGTCTTCACCAGTAACGATTAAAACAGTAAATTCAAACGTACATTTCTCCTCCTGTATTCAAACTTCTTTCAAAATAAATAACATATTTTTCTCGCAGAAATTTTTCATTGTTGACATTACTAAAGATTCAACTTTTCAAGCCATCCTTGGATAGGACTTTATTCAACAAAACAATGTAATAATAGACATACATAAAAACAATATCAAACTTAAAGATATAATTATTCCTATTACAAATACACTAGTAGAAGATGAAAACTTAAACAATTGTAGAGTTTCGAAAAATACTGAAACACAGAAAAAAAAAATCAAAATCATCCCCAGAAATGTAAACAAATCATAGTCAAGACTTCCCAGAAAATATTTTTAGTACCTGAAAAGGAAGCATTCATGATGTGAATACAATTTTTTTGTCTGACAGGGACTATTTGTTTGAAAATACAGAAAATAATGCAGATATATTGTGTCTAGATTCAGTGATAAATTGTAGTAATCCAAAAATGCTAGATAATGATAATAATTGTAATAGAGGTCAATTTCAAATTTATGTTAAAAATCTAACTAATGAAACTATCCACATAAGTAAAGGTACAAAAATGGGCACCTTAACAGAAATTGGTGAAATTATTCCGCAGGAAACAGAAATTGATAAAAACAATAAAATTGTTCCTGATACAAAAACACAAATTTTGAATTACATTCAAACTTCTGATGAAATAATTAATTTGAGAAGAAAGGAACTCTCTCCTTTGGATTTTGATGTCAAACATCTCGAAGGAGATAAAAAAAAATTTAAAAAAATTTTTTTAACAAATTTTGCAGCATTTTCTAAATCTATGAAAACTTTAGGGCATACAGACAAAGTTATACCAAATTTGTAATTCATCCCTGAGTTCCCAATTAAAACATTACCTTTTCCAATACCACAATCATTACAACAAGAAGTTAAAAGCCAAATGAATCAACTTGTGGAAGCTGGAATTACTGAAGGAATTGTTCAGAATGGGCTTGCCCCATTCTTTTGGTTAATAAAAAACTTGACGCGAAAGGTAAACAAAAATATAGAATTGCAATTTAGAAGGCTTAACTCAATAATTCCAGGGATCTCCATACCCTTTGTCCAAAGTACAAACAATTATTGCTGACTTATCAGCCTACAAATACTTCACATGTTTATATTTTCAACAGGCTTACCACCAGATTGCACTTCCTGAAGATTTACAAGATAAATTAACATTCACTTCTATGTTTGGTAGTTTTAAATACAAAAGACTGTGTTTTGGATTGAAAAATGCTGCTTCTCAATATCAAGCTTTAGTGGACACATTTATAGATGAAAATGATTTTGAGGGAATACATGCGTATCAAGATGACCTCATCTTTGGCTCGAACAGCTTTGAGGAAACATGCACTAAATTAAATAGAATTTTAGAAATTTTGATAAAGTATAACTTAACCCTTGCCCCTAACAAGTGCACTTTTCACCAAACTGGAGTAAATTATCTTGGATTCCATATTCAAAATCATTATATTTCTCCAATACAATCAAATATTGTAAAAATTAATTCTTTTCCTACAAGGTCAACTAAGAGGTAATTAAAAAAATTCATTGGTGTTGTAATATTTTATAAATCTTTTGTACCCAACTTTTCTAAATTAATACAACCTTTAATTGATCTGACTAAACCAAAATTAAAATTTCATTCGACTACTGAACATCAACAGTTATTTAACAAAATTCAGAAAATTTTCTTTGAATCATCAATGGTCAGACTACCGGATTGGGATAAAGATTTCTATTTAAATACCGATGCTTCAAATATTTCAGTTGCTGGGGTGCTAATGCAAAAACACGATAATACATTACTTCCAATAGCCTCCTTTCTAAATCATTGAAGCCATCTGAAAAACGCTACCCTGCACTAAAATTGGAATTAATGGCTATCTGCAAATCTATCATTGCAATTAAATATTATTTCTACAACAGAAAATTCATAATTTTATCTGACAGTGCTCCATTAAAGAGATACAAAAAGACAACTAATCCTACAGACCTTACCACTAAGTGGTTAATGGAAATTTCAGAATATTCTTTTGATTTTGAACATATTCCTGGTTCATCAAATACTTTGGCAGATTATTTTTCGAGATGTGACTTCACTAACAATCAACAAGATTTGAACTCTAATCCTGAATTAACTTTTGATAAACATACTCTACCTATAGTACATGATAATATTAATGTTGTAAATCACTTTGATGATAAAAATTGTAATAAAATCAAACAACAATACACTAATTGCTTAATTTCTGGAAAGTCGAATAATAAAGACCCTCTGTTAGAAATCTCTAATGATACTTTTGATGGACAAATGAAAGATCTTGTATTGTCAAAAATTTACACAGAAATTTTAAAGAAAGGTTTTTCAAGAAAACACTTAAACTATTTTATTCATCCAGACACAAAGGTACTAATGTATAAAAAGCAATTTCCCTATACCTCAACATTCTCATATCTTATTATTGTTCCTAATTCGTTAAAAGCTAAGACATTAACAATTTCACATTTGTCTCATTTTGGATTAAATAAAACATATAATTTTCTGTCAAACAAATACTTTTGGAAAGGAATGTACACAGATACTTTAAACTTTGTCGCTTCATGTACTCGATGCCTACAGGCTAAACATCATAACACTCTTCCAGCTCCATTACAACCTACATACACACCCACACATCCTGGACATACTATTAGTGTTGATTTAGTAGGGCCATTTAATAATGGTCACTCAGTACTCACAGTGTTCGACAATTTCTCACGACATCTTGAACTTTATCCATTAAAAGATACATCAACAGAAAAAAATAGTTAAATGCTTGTTTAGTTATATTACTACCTTTGGTAGACCTTTAGTTATCCTTTCTGATCTTGATCCTCAATTTACATCTAATGTTTACAACGCTTTTAATAGTACTCTTGGTATAAAAATTACACATTCTTCAGTAGCACACCCACAATCAAACGCGAATTTCCGAAAGAGTCAATAAATCCATTAAATATTCAGTAAATACTTTAATGTCTGAAGGCCATACATTTGAAAATTCTTTGTTTATGCATAAATAATTGTACAATGGGTCTAAACATTCATCTACTTTGTACTCACCTAATTTATTACACTTTGGAAGAGAAATTTCGTTAATTTTTCACACGTTTGAGCAACAGATAATTCAACATTTTCTATACAAGAATGTTGATACATTTGAATTATTAGAAGATTTAAATAAGATTTACCTTAAAGCTTACTCTAACATAAAAGATAATCAAAATACGAGATATCAATACTTTCACAGACATGCTAAATTAAGACCAGTTGCTGTACATGACATAGTTTATTTAAAATATGTTGATAAGTTTAAACCAAAATACACTAGACCTTTTATAGTTCTACAAAAGCACTCACTGGTTTCATTTACAATCAAAAGACTACAAGCACCTGATAGATTGTCATTTCGAGTCCATTTTGACAGACTTATTATTGCACCACATAGATACAGCCACTTACTTGATGAAGCAAGTCCTAATCGAAATGTTAATTATAATTCAAGACAAAGCCACAATTATAATTTAAGAAACAGAAATTAATTTTTAAAATCATATTATGTAATGTTTTACAAAACTTGTGCATTATATGAAGAGTAGTTGATGCATGGGTACTTTTTTATGTTTTTTTTTTTTTTTTTTTTTTTTTTTTTTTTGTTCTGTCATTCATTGTGTGCAGGCAATTGGCTGGACCAATAAATCAATTCTGCATTTTTTTCCCTTTTTTAACAACAATGGAAGACACAACACTATGTGATATATTACATAATTTTCTCTTTTCTAGTTCATATTATTACAGTTTTCTTCACATCAAATTTAACAAAATTTATTATGTTCAGTTAATAAAAAAAAAAATAAAAAAAAAAAAGATCTTGTTTAATAATATTTACAATTTGATAGATATTTAATGTGTCATAATTTTAACAGATGATTACAATACTGTTTGTTTACATACTACATGCAAAACTTTTCAATAGTTCATTGACTTGAAGTTAACACTCAAAATTTTAATATGTGGCAATTACCCTATTATTATTACTGTGCTAGGTTATTTTTAAAATGCTTCATTGGGTTTAGTGAGTTGTTTTGGTAGTCTTTATCTCATCACACTAAATTCTGATAGTACTAAGAATTTTAATTAAATATTTTTTTTTCTTTTTCAATTTTACCCTCTATGTTAATACTAACTCGTTCAAAATTTACCCGGGATAGTAGCATTTCACTGTGATGAGACCCCCCCACATTTCTTTTGAAAATTGTTTAATACAATTCAATTAGATATGTATGTACCCAGTTTTGCGAGATGTCCCTACAGAAGTCTTTGACTTTGATGGGGGACGGAGGCATGTCCCTAACAGGCCAGGTCTTTATACACGCCCTATCCCGCTAGGACAATGGCCCTAAGCCAAAGCCGTTATACTTGTTGCTTCATACAAGATTTAGGGGAGATATTTTTTTTTTTTTGACTGTCCAATGGACGTCGTTTTTGAATCTCTCCTGTGTGGAATTGCACGAACAAATTTTTCATTTTAGTGATATTTTCTCTAATTTGTACTTACATTTTTTTTTCATTTTTTTTTTCATTTTTTTTTTATTATTTACTTGTACTCATGTGTTATATTTTTTCTTTGTTTTACATTGATGTTATTTGATATGTTGCAGTGTTATATGGCATATTGAATATTGTTTGCAAGAAAGTGAACAATTGTCAATTTGAAAGACATATTTGAATTGAAAATATGAAGAAAATGGCTGTTATACTGCAAGATTCCTTTTTTGACAAAGTATATGTAAAAAAAACTGGATCCTTAGACATAAAAAACTGTAATACTCGGAATAAGATTTTCATGTATCAATATGTTTCATGGTGAAACAGATTTGTTATGTGCACACTTATAATTGAGAGTTTCATTGATATACAATTTTTATTTTTGCTTATGCAGGTTTCTTATATAAATATATATATATATATATAAGACATTTTTTTTCATTATGTTTACATAACATACTAGGGAGTGAGAGAGATTTTTTTATTTTTTTCTGGGTCGCCGGGAGAAATATGTGAAGTTGTTCACATATATATGGTTAAATTTTAATTGAATTTTTAAATAAAACAAAAATGTAATGATAAATTAATGCATTATTGCAATATATATAAAAAAAACATTTAAATTTCAAGTGAGATATTGTATTCACATAATTTGTTCTCAGGCATTTGAAGAAAGAATTGTGTTTAAATGTCATCAAAAAGTACACAATTTTAATGATACATACGAACTACACTATATATTAACATAAAACGATAACAGACATCATTCAGAGATCTAAATTTTATATGTTTTATATCTATATCGTAAATAAAATGTTTATATTTTTGAATAGAAATGTACTTTATTTTGTAGGATAAAAAGAAATTAAATGAATAATATCTAACGGAAATTCTGACATTAAGCAAAATTTAAAAAAAAAAAAGTGTTCTCAAATATTCCTAAACAAGAAAACTCATTGTCAGAATTAATGTGTTTCAACACCGGATGTAATAATTTATTTCAAATTACGCAATATTAATGATTTTAGTTTTATAACGGCCATTCTCTGGTGAACCTGACGCTTGGCATAAAACCGCCGAACTACAGGGTTAATACATTTAAAAAACCGTCATTGATAATTCAAAAATTAACATTGGTTTATTCTTAGAAACAAAGAATTGAAATTGGCATGCATTTTGGCGAAAAACAATGATAACTTAAGCAGATGGCTTCCCTTCGCTGATCTCTCCGTGTCATCAAAATGTGGACCCCCAGTTTTCCTGTTATTCCCGTGTAGTGTAAACGTGACAGTTTGACTTTCCGCCCACTTTCTCCCTCTCTCTTCCAAGCTCCTCGAATTAAATTTGAAATTATTCAAATGTTTTATGTTTAAGTTCGAACCTGCTATATAATTTAAAAGATGTGACTTTTTTTGAAATAAATAAAAAAACTGTTTATATTTTCAAGACTTTTAATTCTCTTTATTGTAGTACAACGCATGGACAAGTATTATGACGAAAGGATAAAATATTATTATCAGTTGGATTTCAACTTTATATTTCACTTCATTCATCTTAAAACATCTAAACAGAAAATACCGACATACAAGTGAACTCATCTTCCCAATATCCACCCCCTTCCTTTAGAATTTTTCACATTTCCTCCGATACCAACGCCAATTAACCTAAATTTAATTAATATCGTTTTATTTAACTAACCTTACTCTTCCATGGGCACAGTCTACTCTTTGTACAAAGCCATCGGCAGCTAAACGAATTCGTCTAGTAAACTTATCCTCAAATAATAAAACATTTTGTGGACACATTACGCTTATAATCTCCGTACAATTTCGGGTAATTGAGTGAGTGCAGCCTCACTACTTCACAACCCATCTCAAAGAAAAGAAAGCTTTATTTTGGGTATTTATCTAGCCCGAAAAGAAATTTTACAATTTGCACTAAACTTATAAAAAAAAAAAAAAAACCCTTCTTCTATTAACTTCAAAACATTTTATTACTAGTAATCGAAATAAATTCAACATATATTTTTCTCTAAATAAGCATCAATTCGAAAAATGAAATGTACTCCGCATCAATGTACTTCACCTTCCAAAACGAACCACCTTCCAAACTTAAATTCTAATATCCTTCAAAAAATGTTTGCATTGAACTATTAAGAGAAGCATATCTCTTGCGTTCTTTATAACTGTTTTAATAATTAAAAATTATCACTATCAAGTAAAATTTAGCAATAATCCGTAATTATTTTTCTTTTACTTAAATAAAAAATTAAGAAATAAAGAAAATTCAAATGTCACCGAGATTAAAAACTCTCACTGTAAATGCAAATAGTTCGCGAGACCTCATTTGATAACTTATCACACGGGTATTGTATTACAATTTCCACACATTAAACTCTTTGTAGCTTCTGCTTACATTAAACATGAACGACAATACCAGGGATGGAACACGGGCGCAGAATTCATACCGGAATCTGTTTAAGAAATTTCTCTACCTATAATATCGCTGATTTAAGAAGTAGAAAATTTTCTTATATTGATAGTGGTATGAATTCTGCGCCCGTGTTCCATCCTTGCAATACCCTATTAACGATATTTCTGAACTTTTTAAACAATACTCTAATTGCTTTGTCGCCGGCGACTTTAATGCACACAACACCAATTGGAAATGCGCTAGTACCACCTGTCGTGGCAGAACACTACACAACTTTATTCACAACCAAAATCATAGCCTCCACGCACCTAATACTCCCACTCATTTCCCTTATTATAATGCACGCCCTTCTGTTATTGATTTTGCAATTACCAAAAACGTACCCTACCCCATCTCTACCAATACCATTAACAATCTCAGCTCTGACCATCTTCCTGTCTCCTTTAAAATAGATCTTATTAATCCCATTACACCTATACCTTCTGTTGCAATTAACTGGAATAAATATCGTGATTATCTCAATAATATCCCCATCTCTAACAATGATATCAATGGTCCTGACGATGTGGACGCTGCAGTCTCCACCCTTCACCAACATATTTACAATGCACAAAAGCACGCTACTCTCCATTTTTTTAATAACAATAGAAAATTTATTTTACCTGATTATATACACAACCTCATTAAAAACCGCAATCGCATTCGCAGGCTATTTCAAAATTCTCGCGACCCATCTCTCAAGCATATCATTAATAACTTAAACAGTAGAATAAAATTTAGCATCATTAAAGAAAAACAAAAAAACTGGTCTAATTTCCTTTCGGAATTATCTCCGGAAGATTGGAAGATTTGGAATTATCTCCGGAAGATTATCTCTCTTTGGAGAATTAAAAAAGATTAAGCAATAATTACACCTCTATCCCTCCTCTTAATTATAATTACTCCACTTGCTATACCGATGAGGATAAAGCAAATGCACTTGCTGATTCTTACGAAAATCAATTCTCCCCTAACGCATACCAAGCTGACTTAACCCATCTTAATCATGTTACCACTAAAGTTAATAACTTTCTTGCTACCCCGGCCTCTCCCCCTGTGTTTAATATTCATACTCATGAAATTTACAATATTATTAAAAATCTCAAAAACCGTAAAGCTCCTGGTATTGACAAAATTTCCAGTGTTGCTCTTAAAAACCTCCCTATTAATTTTATCAGTTTTCTTACCCACATTACTAATAGCATTATTAAATATCAATACTTTCCAAAATTGTGGAAAACTACTGTTATCTCACCCATCCCTAAGCCTAGTTGTAATCACTCTAACCCTACTAATTTCACACCAATATCTCTTCTCCCTGCGATCAGTAAAGTAGTTGAACGCTTTATCAGGACCAGACTCAATAAACATCTCTTCGACAACAATCTTTTCATTCCAGAACAGTTTGGCTTTAGGCCCAAGCACTCCACTCAACATCAGCTACTTCGTGTTGTTGAATTTCTTTCAGAAAACTTCAACGCGAAGATTCCTGCTGCTGCCATATTTTTAGACGTTGCTAAGGCTTTTGACAAGGTATGGCACGAAGGTCTCATGTACAAATTAATTAAGCTTAACACTCCTGCCTACCTTATACACCTTTTACATAGCTACCTTAGCAATCGTTCATTTGTCGTCCGCGTGAATAACACCCTTTCACACATAAAAACCATCAAAGCTGGCATCCTTCAAGGCTCTGTCATCGGTCCTACTCTCTTTAATATTTACTTCTATGACATTCCACGCCACCCACGCACTAATTTAGCCCTTTACGTGGACGATACTGTCCTCTACTCCTCTAGCCATCACCTCTACACATTACATAAATACATGCAAAATCATATTGACATTCTCATGAGCTGGTTTGTCAAATGGCGTGTTCAAATCAACGAAGACCTCTGCTGTCTTCTTCTCCCGTAAAATCAATTATCCCAAAAGAATTATTATTAATAACACCGCCCTCCCTTGGCAAGATGAAACTAAGTATTTGGGGGTCTACTTAGATCGCAGACTCACCTTCAATAAACACATCCTTTACATAAGAGGTAAAACTGCGGGAGTTAGAAAAGCTCTCGAACCTCTCCTCCGTGGTAAAACCCTTTCTATTAGAAACAAATTAATTTTATACAATTCTTGCATATTACCCATTCTCACGTATGCTTGTCCCATTTGGGGGGGTGCCAGTAACACAAATTTTAACTTGATTGCCAGAACTCATAATAAAACACTGCGAATGATACGCAACGGCAATAGATTTCTCAAAAGCACTACAATCCTACAAGACCTACGCACTGTTTCCTTCCCTCAACGCGTTAAATTTCTTTCTGAAAATTTTTATAATACTGTTGACAACTTACCTAATGATATCATTGCTGAGTTGCCTGATTATGAGATCTCCTCTCCATCCAACAGGAAGCGTCCTCGCTTCACCTTAATTTTAGATATTTAACTTTATCTTTTTCTTAATTTTATGACTATAACTCAGTTATATTTTAATTAAAAAAAAAAAAAATTATGGACCGCTGCAAAGCGCCTTTATTTTTTCAGACGTTTTGGGCCCTTTCTTTACCGACCTTTTTCCGACATTTTCCCTTGGATCTGTGATTTTTAAATTATAAATTTAATTAATTAAATATTTTTATTTTTATTTACTTTTATTGTAAGTTAAACTTTTATCTAAGTGTTGCCTTATTGATAACCCTTAATTTAATTATTTAGCCTTTTTTAGCAGTTTAATCTGCATTAGCAGAACTTTTAGCTAAAGTTCTGCAGTTACACTTTATAATTATGTCTCTTTACAATAGCACGACTCCTAAGCATAGACACACTGTAAAAAAATAACTATTACCAGCTGCAAGAAACTCTCTGTGATTGGACAAAATATTTATTTTCTCCAATCACAGAGAGTTTCTTGCAGCTGGTAATAGTTATTTTTTTACAGTGCAGGCCGTAAAGTAACTGTTTACTAGGAAGGCCATCAATGAACAATTCCAGTTCCAGTTCCAGTTCCAGTTCCAGTTTGATAACTTAGGATTGTAGATGAGCGGTTTAACGTTTCAAAGGATGTCAAAGAAAAAAAATTATGAGGTAAAACAGCAATAGGTATAGTAAGTGCGATATGTGAACGTCTTCACATGTTCAGCAATATAAGTATGATTTCATTGAAAAGAAAAGCCCCACCAATGGCCAAGCGATTCAGTGCTCAAAGCTGATAGATGGGAAATGTCGGCTTCAATACTAGGTCGCTCTCGTCAACTTAGCCATTCATAGTTTTAAGTGGTTTTCTCCGAAACTCGCGTAAGTGCGGGTTAGAACACCTTAGAAAGACCCCCATGGAAGGTACACCACCCGAGGCCTAGAACATTCAAGCAGTCAATTGGCCTTAGCCCCAAATTCAATACAACACTTACGAGAAATAAATAATAAAAAAAATGGAAAAAAATAAAACCGATTCCAAAAAGCAATTGTTATTCAAACTATTAAAAATAAATTGAAAATTGACATGAAATTCAATATAAATTAAGCCTAAATGTATAAAATAATTTCCTTTCCCTGATGATATAAACACTGATACTAATCATAACCTTTGATGCAGACGCAGAATTAAATAAAAAATGATACAGTTTATTCAATACAAAAACTTAATTCACTTCAAAATATACATATTACTTTGGCAACTTCAATATACAACATAATCCTAATTAAATTCAAAAGAAACTATTAAGGTTTCACATGCAGCAAAAGTTTGTAATGGAAACTCTAGAAGATTCTTTGAAGCATATATTCCGAACTGTGAAAAGAATAGTCACTTCTCTACGTGGATGTTACAAGTAGATCAAATTTATACGGTTATAAAACAATAAAGGGAACGAAGAAGAGAGATCGTTCAAGGCAATAGCGTACACTGTAAAAAAATAACTATTACCAGCTGCAAGAAACTCTCTGTGATTGGAGAAAATAAATATTTTGTCCAATCACAGAGAGTTTCTTGCAGCTGGTAATAGTTATTTTTTTACAGTGTAGTCATCGGTCTCAAACCAAATTTTTGAAAATCATCAGTTATTATTCAATTGTGTGCCGATTTCAAAGGTTATGGTTAATATAATTGTTTATGTTGTGTGGCGAAGGAAATTATTTTGTAGTTTTATCACAATTTACGATCCATTTTATGTGGCTATTCAATTTATTTTTAGTAGTTTGAATAATATTTTTTTTTTTTTTTTTTTTTTTTTTTTTTTGAAGTCAACTATATTTATTTATTTATTTATTTATTTTTAAGTTTTCTTTATATGCTTCTCAAATTTTTGTAGCGTTATCAACTCTCAAAATTTGACGACGCTCAGGTTATATGAATGGGACAAATATTAATTTACATCTACCAGAAAAATTATTAAATTCAAATTTAATTTTTTATAGAATTAAAATGAAATGCCCAGACATATTCATACACATTTTTGTTTGGGAATACATACTTTTAATTACGAAAATTAATTATAAATTTACATCTCAAACAAATATGTATTATGACCTATATGAATTATGCATGAATAGAATAGGCATATTCAAAAACGTGGGTTATCAAATTTACAGTTCATTCCTATCATTATTTTTCGATTTTTAGTGGTAGATCATTTTTTATTGGCTTTATGTAACGGTCACGTATTATTATTTGTGTTATCTATAATCATGCATACATATACATTAAAATAGTTATACAAATAAATTTAGATGCATACATGATTTACTAATTACCCTTACATTATTTTATTTTGTCATTTTAAATTTGTCATACTGCCGGATCTGTCTGACATAGCAATATGGAATATGCAGTGAAAAGTGAGTGATATTGTTTGAAAAATTGAATTTGATGCAAATTTTAATCTTTAGACGATCTCTACTTAAAATGTAACTATTACATAATAACTGGGCCTTATTTTCATTCAATTCTCACGAGCCTCATGTTTATACTATAATTTAAGGCGAAATTATTCGATGAGATAGTATATTCAATATGCATCTCTGTAATATTATTCCAGACACAATTTCAAAAAAGTATTCCAGAATCATTACTTTATGCTTTAATTAAATAAAAGAAGTTTACAGATAACACCCATATTTGCAAATTTATACAATTTAACAAACCCTTTGTGTGTTTTAGCGCGCAATAGAAAAATAGAATTATTGAATTTTAGGTTATATGAGGCGGCTACAACTTCCATTTACATGCCACAGCAATATCTGGCAGTTAACAACTTACAAACTACTAAACAATAAATCTTTTCACTTCACTTTATGAATTCTCAAAAATGATATCTAATGATAAATATTTAATGATATTTTCCCAAGAATGGCGACAGCGTCCTCAATATCATTTTAAAAAATTAGGGAAAATGGCTCAATATTATAAGCTAGTTAACATAGGTGTAGGTGTTTGCATTTATACTTAATATGATAAGTTATTTAACATACGCATAAGTGTTTGTATTTAGCGTATTACATCACTAAGTTTTAATGTGATATTTGCTAAATTGTACGTTTGTCTGATTGCGGCAAATAAATCAAATATCATTCAAAAATCATTTATCAAAAATCATTCATCAAAATTAGTGGTTGCAATATGAGCATGTGAACGGTCTTTCTCCATTATAAGTAAGCAAATGCTTTTTTAAAATAAAAAGGATTTTCACAGTTTAATCCACAAAATGTACGTGTATAGGTATTTAAGCAGGTATATTCCTGCATTTGCATTGATTGCTGAGATAGTTGAAAATTCGTTTGATAAGATTAAACAAGTCCATAAGTTCACGAAATCCACAAGTAAAAATGTTAGAAATATACAGAGAAAATAAATACCGCTCACTCTTTAATCCTACTGGCTTGAAACAGTATACGTTGTTCATTTTTCAAATACGCAGCCGTGAAAAACATAAAAGAGATCCGTACATTTCAATAACTTTATTTAAATCTTAAAATACTTTAGGGTTTCTCGCATAGGAGGGGACCAGTAAAACTTTAGCATTTTCCAACAAAAACATCATGCAGTTACTTTAGACAATACCTTAACGAAAATTTGCCAACACATAATTGTTTTAGAAATCACAAGACAAAAAAGAGCCACTATTTAGGGATATATGCATTTTTATACGAGGGAAAATGAGAAGAGAAACCAGGAATTTTTTCCCTGTGTGACGATGTGTCACGTGATTAGAAGGTGGAGTTGAGTTCTATTTAATTATTCAATTGGTTCTTTCCACTCAGACTGGGCGGTAATTAAGTCTAGAAGGAATATTTTCCGGCTGGTGGGAAAAAGAAAATTTGAGAGAAATACGTTAAAAATAATTAAAAAAAAAATATTTTTACTAACGGTTCAGGTCTTAGGAAAGCGGAAGTGGAAGTTTCGATTTAAAAAGAACAGATTTGAATCATTATTAAAGAATATATTAATTAAATTACAACTTAATATACAAAGACCTATTTAGGAGGTTTTTATATTACATATATATATACTCAAAACAAAAGTTTTAATAGTAGACGACCATTTATTTGTTACAAATAACTATTTATTTAAATTTTTATGCAATTTGAACATTAAAAATTTTAAATATTTAAATATTTTACAATATTTAATTTTTACAATTTTAGTACAAAAATTTGCCTACATATTTATCATAAAGTAATAAATGATTTTAAAATATACTTTTTTTTTTTAATTTTTATTGTAATTTTAATATATATATTAAGCAAAGCTAAATTATGTTCAAACAAAGTTCTGGTTGGTTAAAAAAGCCTTTTTTGCTATATATATATATATATATATATTTAAAGTTATTTTACTTTATTTATGTTTCTAAGCAAGGCTAGCAAATTATTTGGACAAAGTCCTGTGCCTTTTAGTTTTAGGCATTAAATGATCGATAACTGTCAGACAACAGAGAAAAGCTTTGTCTTGCTTAATGAAAAATGTCAGTCAAATACAGGAAATAGATGGAAGGTTTGCTTTTGTTTTGGCCGTATACAGGATATATGTTTAAAGTGAGCTATAAATTACGTTTTTAAAATTTTGTTCATTGAACTTAATTGAAAACATATCAGATTGAATAAAATGTAATAAAATAAATTTCTCTTAGTAAGTAAAGCTTTTTTTTTTTTTAGTTTGTTTGTTTGTTTAAACTTATTTTTAAAAGTTAGTGTAAATAACACAATGAAAAAGACTAACTAATCAAATAATTTATTGATAATGGTATAAAATCTGTAATATAAAAATCTGTTAAAATACCTTTTTAGATATTTTGTTGTTGGATGACAAAACAAAGGTTTAAATATAATATTAAAAAACTTTTTATAACTGTAACATTTGTTGCCGAAAAAAAAAATTATTCAGTTGTATTTATTACACAAAAAATGATAAAATTGTATCAAAAATAAAATATAATAATAATAATGAAACAATTTTTACAAATGTCAATATTTATTAAATATTTCATATTTCTTAGTGATTTTTAACTAACAAAAACAAAAACAACAAGATTAATTTCATTTTAGATATAATATTGTAGATTTCATATTAATTATAAATATTACATCTTAAATTACTAAATCTAAGAATTTTATATTTATATTTACTATTACATTTAGGTTTCTAATTGTTTATAATGAATCAATATAATCCGCTCTCTCATAATTGAAATGCAGTTCGTATTCTTCCAAAGCGCCAGATCTATTCCTGATTAGAAAGTCGTCCTTTAGTGTGTTTAGGCAGTCCTAGTACGTACATATGCTGCTTTCGGAAAGAACCACAAAAGCACCAAAATGCTAGGCTGACGAGTTGAACATGGCGCCTCTCGCCTATCATCATGGAGATCAGAACCTCAGAACCCCAAGTGGAGATTTTGATTTCATACAATAATATATATATTTTTTAATTTCTTATATCATCTAATACATTTTTTTTATGAAAAATCATGACTTTTAGTTATATAGTCATACAAGGTTTTACTTTAATGCACTATAAAAAAAAAAAAAATCAGTAACGTTACTCTTACGCATTGGATACCTTCCTGGTTTTAATAAGTTTGGGGCAGATTCCTGAGAATAACAGGTTTTCGTCCATGAAACGTTCCTTATTTCAATAATGTAGTAGTATTTTGATTGTGTGAATATTTGATGGTTACTAATATTTTCAAGGAGCATTGCTGGTAGATATTGGGCACATTAGCTGCCCAAAACATCCCAGGAAAGCTCCGGAATTGTTTTTTACAGTGTGAGCTTATTCTTTAAGTAATACAGTGGAAACGTTAAATATTTTTTCATCGGTGAAAGAAAATTTCATTAATAAAGTTTTAAAATGTTCCCTTCAGAAGACACCTTTAAATGAATACATTTTATATCACGATTTTACATAGTATGTATATTTCTGAAATTCCAATGTTTGTTTTCAGAGTTACATATATAATTTATTTAACAATTTAAAATACGCTGTATAATTTTAAAAGAAAACATTAATGTAATAGTTCTTTTTGTACGCCTTTAATTACAAAAACTATAATATTAAAAATAACTGAAAAAGCATTTATAAAATTTATTTTACAAAACTGTTTCAGCCATCTTTTTGTTAGTTTGTAAAAAAAAAAAAATAATAATAATTAATAATAATAATAATAATAATAATAATAATAATAATAATAAATATAATAAAAATCAAACAATTGAAGAAACGTAGCCTTATATGGATTTTTTTCCTTTATGTAACCACATAAAATTCCATTACTTCCGAGATATTAACTCCAGAACGAATAATTTTATTTCAGTTAATTAAACACGAGGTAATACAATGGTATTATTAAAAGGAAAGTTCTTTTATGTATTTTTTATACTTCGAATCTTTTTTTTTTTTTTTAAATTAATTTTGACTCTTAAAAACGTACGAATATTTTTTATTTGTTCTTTTATAAAATATTTTTTAAAAAGAATGGAATATTAAGAAAAAAAAATATGAATATATTTTAAATAGTAACAATATTTTTTCTTTTTCTTTTTTTTTTTTTTCTAAATTTCATTATGTAACATATAAAAAATCTATGTTGACTTAGTAAAGTATATTAATATATCATCTTTATGAATTATACCCCAATCAGAAACGCATAATTATATGAATATTTTCTAATTCTAACAAATATATTTTTTTCGTTATTCTAATAAGCATCATCCTTACAAATTGTGACAAGTCTCTAAAAAACTTCAATAATAATAATAATAATAATAATACTGCAGTCTTTCTAGCAAATAGGGAAAAAAAAATCTCTCAAAATAAATTAAAATAGTTGAGAATCATTCAAAGAATCCGATTCTATCCATACAGTTGGCAGCAAAATTATTGAAGCAATAGCAATAATTTCTACTTAAAAGATGGGCACCTAATACCGTTTTGTTAAGTAAATATGTGTCCAGTCATAGTCTTATACTGTTTATGAAACAGTAAGTGGATGATAATTAATGATAAGATTAAAAAAAAAAAAAAAAAACTTTTTATATACTATGTTTTTAAATTTTCTCTTGAATTATAGCTATTGAACGATATTAGCACTTTAGCAATGTGTATAATATTTTAAAGTGATAATGAAGTCAATTTTTGTGAAATGTGTAATTTAACTTTTTACAACTTTTTAACGTTCACGTTTAATTAAATGCATTTAATTTTGTGTAGAAAGAAAGTGAACTCTTAAATTTCTTTATTATTATTATTATTACTATTATTAGCAGTAGTACGTCAATAATAGTATTTTCAGCAAGCTATTTCAGGATTGTGGAAATTGAAAGTGGTCCACATTGAATTAAGCGTATATAAATAATATGTTAGAATTTCCACTCTAAATACAAGTGTTTGCAATTCAGACACAATGTCTAAAATGGTGTATTCAATTTTGAGATGAAAAATGTGTCTTATTTATTTCAGACACTTGAAGTATCGTAAAAGGCACATCGTTTGACACACCTGAAGTGTCTGAAATTTCGCCGTCTTTGATCCTGTCTACAGTGAATATTTTTCAAATTTAAATAAAGAAATAAACGTTGTGTGTTATACTGCTTATCAGTGAAACATTGATTTTAGAATAACCTAAAGAACAAAAGAAGCATTCATAATTTTTACAAGAAAAATATCGATTTGCCGGGTCTGGAATCGAACTGACAACCAACGGTTTCAAAGGAGGACGTCTTCCCTGACATGCCATCAGGATACATGACGTGAATGGATTATATAACAAAATAGTATATTCTAATATCCCTGAAAAAAATTGCATTTTTATGTTTATGCAATAAAGCTCTCCATAATAACTAAAGCTTAATCTATATTATTATCTTTAATTTTACGTGTTGAGAAAATAGCAGACTATGGATTTTAAAAGATTTTTTTTTTTTTTTTTTTTTAACTGGTATTTACAGGAAAACAAACTATGTACATGGAAACAAAAGATTTTTTTATTTTTTTTATTTTACATTTTGAAGTATAGTGGAAATATTTAGGAAGAAAAGAGTTTTAAAAAAATGTTTCAGATTGTTTAGTTACAAATTCGCTTTCTTAGCTACAAGTTCCTTTTCTTGTAGCTTTTTATTATTATTATTGTTATTTGTGAGAACTTTAAATAAAATTTAACTTTGTTTTTAATTTTTAACCGAACAAATTTTGCTTCTAAATTTCTTAAATAAATTAACTATTTATATTATTGAAAAAATTATTAAAAATTTTTAAGGTGAATGCATGTTGCTTAAAGATTATTCCATATGGACAATTTGTTAAATAATACAAATATCTGAATTTTTAAGTGTCTGAACTCTGAAATGTTTGCATTGCTAAGTGCCTTAATTGTAAAATGTCTGAATTTTCACTTGTCTAAACTGCAATATGTCATAATTTCAGACATTTCGACGTTATTCAGACACATAGCTCATTTATAAAAAAACGCATATGTACCTTAATTTCAGACGAATGCGCTGTCTGAAATTTCACATGCTTACGTTTAACATACTAAGTTCGCATACTTCAAGAGTTTAAGATAAAACGGGTGTTATTTTATCTCGTTCTCAAAAATAAATGCTTGAATTTTCATAACCTTTCAAAAATATTTCAATGCAATGGTAGCAGTAAAAATAACTTTTAATATAAACTATTTTTCATAAGCTACTCACCTAGACTAACGATACGAGCACCATGATTTTCTCTAAAAGAGAATAAATATTTAATAAAACACTTCACAATATCCTCTACCAAAAATGGGAGAGTTTGTTCTTTTAATATTTAGGATAGATTGCGCATTGATTTTTATAAAATTCTACACTAATAGAAATTTTGCAGCTTATTGTTAATGACAAAACAATGCGGATGAGATTGTTGCATGTCTGGAACTGCAACAACTAGTAACTTCGACAAGTGGATGGACTAGTTCAACCAACTTGAGACGGCTAATCTTATAGGAGACTGTCCCCACAATGTGAAATTGAACATTGTGCGGGAGTGGCACGAACTAGAAAATCCACACCTGTGGTGGGATTTACCTATCGAATGCTAATGTTAGCCTATGAGGAATTTATCTCAAAGTATTTAAATGCTTTTATATATCTAATTAGTTTTACAATAGTTTCAAGTATGGTACTCAGGTTTTGTGCAGCTGTCGGCTGCTTAAATAAAAACGATGAAACTAAATGCAAGCAAGCAATATCCGCTTACTGAATCTTATTTTAAAGCAATTTAATCGTCTACATTTCAATAAAATAAAATAAATAAAATAAACGTAAATGATTTTAAAGTTGAAACGAGAAGGTTTCAAACCAAGTGATATTTAGGTTTTGTGTTTTGAAAATTTTTGGGTGGAAGGTTTGAAGAAAGAAAAAAAAACTTAATATATAATAAACGGTGGGCACGTTTTGGGCTTAAATATTTGCGAGACTAGCTATACATCATTGCACAGACGGTGCTTTTTTTTTTTTTTTTTTTTCGCGAATACAGTTTTAAGTTAAACGTGTTATCAAGTAACTTAACGTTATTTTTTAATCTTGTTTTAAATCTGGTCTTTTTTTTCTGTTTTTTAAATATTGTTTTTTTAAATAAATTTTTGTAGTTCTTTTATTTTTCTGACTTTTTAATTATTGAATTGACATATCAATTTCCCATATAAAAATATTTATTTAAAAATACCTTACAACAATGTAATTTAAGTGCAAATATTATTATTAATAATGTAATTGTAGTTATAATTAAGTACAATCTCTCCTACCCATATGCACAATCATTTCTACCCTATAAAGAGAGATTGCGCAAAATAGCTCTCTTGTTTTTATTACTTACAGCTGTTGTTTTAAATGATAACAGAGAAACAAAATAACAATGGAAGTACATTGAAGAAGGATCAATTAAAAATTATGCACTATCATCAGTTCCGCAAAAAATTAATATTTGGATTTTTATGATGATTTCTTTAATTGCGCGCAAGCTCTCCAAGCCTTACTTTTATGTTTGTCTTTTTGTCATTCTATCTATCCTGTATGTGATTAACAGGGAGCAGCCCCCGCTCATCACTCTTGGAGCGATTTAGAGCGCTTCTAAGGGGACTACTCGCAGTTTATTGAAAAACTCAAAAAAAAAAAAAAAAAAAAAAAAAAAAAAAAAAAAGAAAAATACAAATTTCGCCAGGCGCAATCCGGCCTAAGCCGACAGTGGGCGATTATTCAGGTGCTAAATTTCCGGGCTATGCCCCACGCGACAGGTGGCATGAAGTATACGAAAGTTCTTGATTGAAAAGTCTATATGAGTAAAGTCTCTGGGAAATGAAACAGATTGCTAAATACTGGTACTCCTGCAAGTTTCCAGGATAAGATCCCTCTTCGCCACAAGGACACAAGGGAGAACGCCGACGACGAAACCTGTGGAGATAAGAAGGAAAAGGACCATGACCGGTTAAAAAAGCAGTAATGGGTGGGGTAAGGGTCCAAGAGTTAGGGCTGGCCTGTGGCAAAAGATTAAAAGTATGTCTGCCCTTTTCAGACACACTCCACAGGTCTTGCCATTTTAAATTCAAAATTTCCTTTATTCGAAGTTTAACATAAGAGGGAGGGGCGGGGAGGGAGAAATTTACATTTTGGAACTCTGTGGCTTCTTTTGCCAAAGAGTCCGCAAGTTCATTGCCGGCTACTCCCCTGTGGGCAGAAACGTGTGCCAGGGATATTTTTAATTTTAAGTTAGATAGGAGATTTTTTTATTTCTATAATCTGAGGATTTCTGCTCCTGTGGCGAGCAATAGCAAGCAGACCCGAGAGGCTGTCACTAAAAATGCTTATTTCTTGGTAATTATGATTATTTGTTGCCCAATCTAGGGCTTGTTTAATTGCAAAAATTTCAGCCTGAAAAATTGTATTATAGTTCTCGAGCCTGCCCGCCCACCGATGGACAGTCTCACCAAACGCAATAACACAGAATGCCGCAGCGACACCCTGATCGGTCTTGGATCCATCGGTAAAGATCGCCACCGAAGCAGAGGGAGAAAAGCTATTTTTAGAACAATTGGTTAACAGGGAAGCAACGCCCTTACCAGGGTGAATATTCCAGCTGCAGGTTGTAGTTTGGATGGGGATATTGGGAAAGACTATTGTAGCTAGTTCAGTATCATTAAGTTGTAATATTTTGGTTTTAATATATGTCTGGGAAACCTGCAGGTGGGCATGAGGACCGTATGTGATTGCACAGACAAAGCAAATTGAAGGTTCGGCGATACATCGTGTCCATATAGATGGAAAGTGTTAATAATCTTAGCAAGAGCCGCATGGCCTCTTTTTATTCAGGGTTCGTACGGTCCTTATTTTTTCCCTGAGTCTTATACCAGTAAATGTTTTAGAACGATTTTCGTTATAAAATAAGTCCTTCTGATTAAGATGAATTTTATTGTTTCAGAATACTGGTGTGAGACTCAGGGGAAAAAATAAGGCCCGTACGAACCCTGTTATTTCTTTTTTTTTTTTTTTTTTTTTTTTTTTTTTCATGTTGCTTTCTTTCGAAATGTTATTTCAAAGTGATGCCTTATTAATACTTTTTCATGAATTCATATTTCAATTTATACCTTTTGAAGATAAATAAACTGTATAATATAATAAAACATATATTGTATTAAATTATAAGACACATTTTTGATGTAGCATTATAAATATCTTTGTACTTCTAAAAATATTTTAAAATAGTTTTTTTTTTTCCATGTTTAAAGTCAAAAAATAAATTTATGTTTCATCCATCTTCTCTAAAATCATAAAAGAGGTTTTCAGTACTGAAAAAAATTATGTTCGATTACCAGTTTTAGTTTTTCATCCAATTTTCTTCGTAATATTAAAGCTTATTTCAACATTCTTTGGTCGTCATCTAACATAGAAAATTACATTAAGCTCTTGGGAAAAGATTTTAACTTGTCGCAAAGCATTAACAAGTACACTAGAAAGTAAAGATTTAATGGATTGATTTACGAATCATATTTAGCCGTCATTTTAACTTTTTTTTCTTAGCTACATATTTAATTCAATGCACTTTACATACATTTAAAATATTCTCATTAAACGGCTTTGCTTTTTTTAATGTCTTTTTAATGCACTTTCCATTAAAATTCTTATTGATATTCAAGTAAACATTAGGGTTAAATAATTTTCATTTAAGGAATTTTTAACAAAGATTTTATGTCACTTCATACATTGATATATATATATAAATTTTTATTACTATTTACTTTCCTGTCACAGTTAACAGTGTTGCCAGATCTAGAGGATTTTTTGTTCAATAATCACGAATAATTTTGGGAAGTGATATTTGATATGCATAACTGGCTGTCAATTTTCGATGTCATTAGGCAAACGTTACAATTAATAGTTATTAGTGATTTTGAATAAAAAATCAGCTAGATCTGGCAACACTGATAGTTAATTAGTCCATGATTATATATTCTAAATTGGTTCTGTACTTTATTCTATGTTTGAGTTTATACTGAAATATATATTTACTTGTACACAACTTATTTAAATATACAGCATTATATATAAAGTGAAAAGCACGCAACAATTAATATACATACATACAATACATACATAAGTTATAATATGTTAAATTACTAGTTCATTATTTTTAATGCCTGCGTATACCTTATACACCTAAATACACATCGTCGTCTTCAACTTCAATTTCATTTTAAACTATACTTTACACATTTAATATTCTCACAATACATACACTATATTAACTTTCATCTTATACATTAAGATATACTTCCATTATACTTTAAATTCAATTATTATCAAATCGGAATTAAAAATTATTCAACAAAATACGAATATAGTAAAATACGAATATAACAGGGATGGAACACGGGCGCGTAATTCATACCGGTATTTGTTTAAGAAATTTCTGTACATATAATATCGTTTATTTAAGAAGTAGAAAATTTTCTTACATTGATATTGGTATGTGTTTTATGCCCGTGTTCTATCCCTGCAATAAATATAATACTGTACAATTTGTTGCAATAATTATTTATGATAAGTTACACATAATTAATGCTAGTACAATTATCTTAATACACAATAATAATGATTATTTATATTTAAAAAATATTTTTAAAAACTATAACTAGTTATGCTTTTGCATTACCAAAGTCGTTCAAAAATATTTTTTTTTAATTGTTGGGAAATGAAAGTAGTTCTGTAACCATGTTTAAGTTTGATACAGTTTGCGTTTGATACATTTCAATGCCTAAAATTCTCCGCCTTTTTCCTTTATATACATTTTTGCATTAAAAATACTGTAAAAAAATATGTTAAGCATACTTCTTTTTTTTTTCCTTTCAGGTAATCAAATGCAAGCATAGGAGCATATATATTGATAAGATATGACATGAACTTCTGCTGAGTAGCCCAATCCATCATCTGCTGTCGATATGCTTTTGGTATTCTGACATGGAAAAAATGTAAGTGGAAAAAAAAAATAGAAGAAGAACGTATGTAAAGGTCAACACATGATACATTTAGACACGTATTAAAAATGCAACATAAGTGTTCTTTTTTCTCATGCATAATATCAAAAAATATTATGCATGTATTGTACGCAATATAATGGTGTTTAGAAACTCTGAAGATGTAGTTTCTGAATAATTTTTGGGTAAAATTAATATATTTATTTATTTATTTATTTTTTAGATTTGAAAATACATTATTATTACTTTTTTTTTCTTTTTTTTTTTTTTTTTTTTTTTTACGTTTTGTAGCTATCTTTAAAATAGTCAGCTTCCTTTCTCTTACGACATTGTTATAAAAGTTAAAAAGACCTCCTTTAAAAGATATAATAAGTAATTTTCTCTGATTTATTATCATTTGTTATACACTAAAATCTAAGTAGGATTTTATTTGAAGCTGAGAATATGTTTCATAAGTAATGGACACTTAAATGTAACTATTTCACACATTTTTCTCCATATCAATTCTATTAATAATTTAAAGAAATCACATTAATATATCATGGCTGGAATTATCTTAGATTTTTGCAAAGACATAATTCACTATTTATTAAATCTTGTTGCTATAAAAAAATGCAGAGGTTTAGATTCATTAATATAATTAACTATTTTTATCGGTTGTATATATGCAACTGAAATAACTTGATTTAAAAAAAAAAAAAACTTTGTCTCATTTAAGACATGTGAAAGTAATAATAATAAAAAAATACTTATTTTAATTCTTGAAAATAATAAGGTTTTAACACTAACATAAAAAAGATACGACAAAATTAAAACATTTAATGACATTTTTTACTTTCCAACCAAATGCTTAAAATAATAAAAAAAAATCTAACTTTTTCAAAATATTTTTATCTTTTTATTTTTATTTCGTCTGTTTAAGAATTGCTGGATTCTTTCTTTCTTTCTTTCTTTCTTTTTTTTTTTTTTTTATTATTATTTACGGTGATGTATGCGCTTGTTTATATCTGTTTGTATCTGTGTAAGTGAATATGATAGAGTCTAATCCCCGCATTGGTCTGATCATAAAATTAATAGATATGTCACGCGCTTTCAAGAGTATATAACGAAGATTTCTTTATAAGACACCAAGAAGATTACTTATAAAATACGGTCTATAGAATCAAATTAGTTAAATTTTCGTTTACGTTATTAATGTCAATTAATCTTTCTAAACAAAGAAAAACTGATCTCTCCCCTCCTCTCTCTCTCTCTCTCTCTCTATATATATATATATATATATATATATATATATATATATACATATGTATCTGATATATATTTATCAATTACAAAAAATTCTCTCTCCTCACTTTAAATTAAATTATAGCTTTTGCTTGAATGAAATATACTTCGTATCAAAATGTGATAAAATATCGAATGTAATGATATGTGCGCTAATTCAGAATGGGTTCTTAATTTTTTTTTAATTAATTACCCACTTTTAACCCTCCTACTACTAGATTATTTTTGTTACACTGAATAACAGTGGGGTCAAATATGACCCCAATCCGATTTTTACATTGTTTCTGTACATTTATGTTTAAAAAAAATAAACGGTTAATTCAGTGATACTAAATGAGAAAAAAGATATATTTATGCTTATGAAGTGTATTTTAGATATGCAAAATTAATTAAATGAAATTTACTTTTTGGAACTTTGCATAGTAGCATCTTATTTTTTCATTTATGTTCATAATAGTATGGCCAAAAATACAAATATATGACATATTATATGAATAACATTTCTTGCATACTCAAAATAACACTCTTGCTCCTCAAAATAGGGTATGCACTAATGAGTATAAGATTAAAATTTATTTTGTAACTACTTACGGCTTTTGTTTTCTTTCATTGAACATACCGGAATGTAATTTTTAAAAATTTAAATGTAAAAAGTGTTATTAAATACTGTGTACATATTATAGATTTATTAGTATTTTAGATTCTAAATATAATCATTGCTTGAGTCATAATTAATTAGATGTTATACACATTTCTGACAATATGTGAATAAATTTGAAAGAATATTATGAACAAAAAATGTCATTACATTTTCTGTCTTATGATTTTACACAAAAATGTATCTCCCATCCTTTTGCTTTTAGTAATTCCACTAGAATGTTTTGCTTGCCACTGGATTTAAAGTATCGGAATGTTTCTGAGAATTTTTTAGAAATAAACATTTACCTAGCTTCAAAAGAATAATCATCTTTTATAATTGCATTATTGTTCCCTATTAAAATTAAAATATAATTAAACAACTAAATTGTTTTTAAAAAAATCACATGCAGAATATTATTAAAGATAGTTATTGGAAATATTCTGGATATTCTTTAACATATAAACATTTTATTTAACACTGATTTCGTGCAGTCGTAATCTCTGTTCGTAACTTTTAATGATATATCAGTGATTTCATTTGCAGTTGAAAAAGGCATAAAACTTAATAAGTTCACAACTTTTCCTTTATTTGTGCAACATTATACAATTATTGCTGATTTTTAAAATCTAAAAAAAAAAAAAAAAAAAAAAAAAACAGTAAATATTTTTATTCCCTACTAGTGATATACGCTTAGTGTAATTTTGAATGAATTAGAATTTCCAAAATTATAATTTTTTCTTTTCTTCTACTTCTTTTCTAAGACTCAAATTTGTAGAAAAGTTATCTGCAGTGACATTTCTTCTAATTGTTTTCATTCCTTTTCATGATACCTAAATTTACTCTATCCCATGTTTCTTTCGAAGGTACATTTTTTTTTTTTTTTTTTTTTTTTTTTTTTTGTTCTTGTTTTCTTATATAAACTTGCATATTAGAAGCATTATAACTTTAATATTAGAAGCAGCTCTGATTTTTAAGTCACACTTTTCTTGTTTAGCGGGAGTATATTGCCGAAATGAACATCTCCCACTAAATGTCACAAACTGTTCACCAATTGTAGCATTTTGATAAGAAATATATATGAGTCTTGTAAATTTTCAGTCGAAGACAAAAATATTTAATTCTAGATGCTGAAATTTTATCATCAAATTTGTTTTGATGTCTGCAATAAGCATCATCAAATCGCATGCAACGCAATATTGGTAAGCATCTGTTTCTAGACATATACATTTTGAAAACTAGATTACCATTATTTTCATTCCATAACTACACATTTATTCGTATATAATTTGTAGATTTCAGCAAGAACCGAGAGTCTAAGAAAACACATTTCTTCTCTTTCAATGTTTTATCAAACATTTCCATACGCACAGGTGCCAAGTAACCCGTTTTTCAAGAGAGATTTCAAACCGGATAATTTTTATAGCTGTTTTCTGTAATATTAATCGTCGAAAATATATATATAACATATTCCATTTAAAAATACTGGTGTCAATTCTGATTTAAAAGTTCAAAATGTTCGCAGCTATGCATACGCATTTTTTTTTAAATATTAATTTAACCTTTTTATTATAACTTATTAGTTTTTATAGAATCATAGCCTCCTTAACTAGATGCCTGTCGCGTGGCTCTTAAGCTTGAATTATTTCTTTTATATAATTACTTTTTTATTTTATTTTATTTTATTTACAAAACACAAAACAATATTATGAACGCCGGCTAAAAACTCACATCAAACTTTCCGCGCAGATGTTCGAATCGATTCGTTACTTCACGTCTGAAATCCCAGTAAGGAATACAGACGATTTTATTGCAACTCTGTTACTCAGTGATATTCCAAATCAATAATATATTTCTAAGTTCATAAAATTATCGTTAAAAAAATAATACTGCTGCAGCTGTGTTATTATTATTATTATTTTTTTTTTTAACAATAATTTTGTAATGATAATATTTTCCAGAATGTATTACGGAATATTCCTTGTGAAATATATTAATCAAAATAATTTTAATAAGCTAGATAATTTTAACGTTTAGAACAAATAACATCGTGCTCATCTTAATTTAGAAATGATTTTATTTGGTGTTGATTATTTTTCATGGGATAATAAAATCGTTTGAATAAAATACTTTGACACCACGGTTTAACGAAATAGTGTTAATTTATGGTAAGGAGTGATTATTAGATGTTGATTACTATTTCGTCATGAAGGTGAGGAATGACATTACACTTGCTAGGTTTGGATTCGCTTGCGTCAGGACTTTGATAATTGAAAGGAAGGAGTGTTTGTTTATATTTTAATTGCTTATAGCAGATGGAATTGAAAATGCGTAATGGCATACAGCATTTATTGTGGTTTTATTAAGATTAATTTGAGAAGAAAATTGAATATTTATTTATTTTTACTGTTTAGCTTTTCTTCACTTTTTCTTTTTTTTTTTTTTTTTTTTAATCTGATTTTTTCTTGAGATTATTTTTTTAGATTTAAAATGAGTAAAGGTGTTAAGAATAGTTAATCATGCTCTTATGTTAAAATTAAGTGTCTGAGAAAATACATCATTTTGTGCAATTTTTGTAAGCAAAATTTATATTTTTTAACAAGTACTTCTAATTTTAGAAAACACATTCAAAGTGACTATTTGCTAAGTATGAGTGAAAAACACTAATTTTCTTATCAATCTGGAAAGTTCAAATTCTTCAGAAAATCAAAAGAAACAGTCACTCGGTAGTTTAAAATTTGGGATGTCTTAAGGATGTTTCTTCAAAAATTTGCTATTATTATTTAATTGTTTTTTTAATTACATATATGGCTTATAATATGAGAATTCTTTTTTTTTTTTTCAGAAAACGGCTCTCGTGTACGTGATTCTTGATATTATTTGAAATATTCTGTTGTCGTGTTTAAAAGAATTGGTTTAATGAACCTTAAGCTTACTCGATTGGGAGAAGCGTTCGTGTAAAATTTTGACTCTACCACTATTTCATATCAGCGTTTTTTTTTTTTTTTTTTTTTTTTTTTTTTTTTTTTTTTTTTATTGAAGAAATTCTAGTGTTAAATAAAGTGAAGATTACTATTCGAAAACATTGGGACTTAAAAACAGGAACCGCATCCACTATGTAGGACACATGTATATATTGTATATCACCCAGAAAGGATTAGAAAGACATTAGCCATATGTAAATTAAAAAGTAATAGGTTATAAAAATAATATGTTGCAAAAACCTATTACCAAAGGAAGTATGAAACGAAGTAACCTATTACTGAAAAGTAGCTATTTATCCCATCTCTACTGGCAACACTGGTTAAAAGAATCTTAAAAGCAAGAGACTCAATTACGTCCGTAAAGCTCCCTCATGTATTTGAGGTATCAAAAAGAAAAAAATAATGATGCCAAATCTTACCTATACAGATAGACAACAAATGTATTTTTAACCTCCCATTCATAGATAAGTTAAGTACGAAGGTTTGCTCCTGATAGTGGAAACAAAAGGAAATTACGAAATGCCTTTCTAATTTTCTTTGTTATATCTAATACTATGTCACACCCATGCCGTACCGCGTTCCAAGACATTGACAGAGGTTTTTATACAGGTACACAATAAAAAGTCCAGAAAAAGTCTCAAAAAATCAAAAATGGAGTCAAGGTTGTTGATGCCAAATTTGACACCATACGGTACTTTAATGTATGATTTAGCTAATGTTATAGATTTTTATGTTTAAGTAAGCATCCTTTTAATAATTACTATTCTTTTAGTCTTTAAGACATGTTTCATATCTAATGAAAAATAGTTTATATATAATTTATATATAAAAAGAAATCTCAATTTGTATTGTACCAAAAGTGTAGATATTTGATATAAACGTGCATCTAGAAGCAAAATAGTGATTAAAAATAATAATAAATAAAATAAATAAATAATGCATTTTAGAATACTCTACAAGAGGGTCAGATTTTGATTACTCTAAAAAAAAAAAAAAAAAAAAAAAAAAAAAAAAAAAAACTTTTTTTTTTTTTTTTTTTTACCAAACATGAAGTGAGTATGCTAAGACTATCACTTAATATAAAAGACGAATTTTATGAGGACAAATGAAGGGAACAAGAAAGCCGAGGTATAATTGTATGGCATGTCAAGAAATACTATTGCAATTTGCGTTCGCACGAGGTCTCCAATTGTCCCATTTAAAAAGTAATGAATTCAAGTTTTGAAATAAGGTAATACTACAGAATCAAAATCCTCGCATACATAGCACTGGCAGTTCAGTGTGTGATTAATTCATATTAAGAGTTACCGAAGTGACATCTCAAATAACTTATCCATAATGCCCAAAACCGTAATAGAAAATCTAATTATGAAATATTTCACTTAAGAGGAAGTACTATCCAAAAATAAATAAATAAATAAATAAAATAGAATAAAAATTTTGCCTTATTAAAACAATTTTATAAAATAAAGATTAAACTATTTTTCTCACTTTTTTTTTTAAATCTTAACTTATTAAAATTTGTATCCTTAATTTATTATGCGTTCAAAATTTTAAAATTGCAACAATCTCTAAATATAAATTTTAAATTATTAAACAGATTTCATACCTTTTATACATTTTATAGCATATGGATGAAGTACAGAAATATTTAAAAGAAAAAAGTAATTGTAATATAATAATACTAAATTGATCTTACAGAAGCATAATAAAAATATTTTAATAGAGTAAAAATAACTCTCATTTATGAAACTTTGAGTAATCGTTGCAGCTTCATTTATTTCGCTAATGAAAATAAATGTATTCCAAGTATGAAAATAAAATTGTCCATAAATACTTCTTATGTATTTCTTTTTAAGCAGTAAACTACATTAACCCTTTATGTGTAAAAGATAATATTAAGTGCTTCTAATGTGTTCAAATGATTGAGCTGATTTATTTTACCACTCATATTACAACATTAACTTGTTTAGGTATGAAGATAACACCGATGTGACATCTTATAAGTGTTTCACCATAAATAGAGATAACATTATCAGTTATTTCTGCTAACTCTAGAACTAATCTTAACATTAAACGACTTAAACTTACGCAAGATAAATAATATTTATCATTATATCTTATGTTTCCATAATTAATATTTTTGAGGCAATTCTTTTGTGTTTACTAAATATTTCTCAGTTTAATCCATTTCTTGAAGAATTAACGCTTTCATAACATTTAAGACATATTCAGTACAAAATAATGATGGAAATATGAATTTCAATTAAATTTAAGAAAAGGGTTATGCAATTTTAAAAATTAAATGTATAGAGAAAATGTATAAAGAAAATGCTCGTATAAAATCTTTCATTTCTAATATTATTAAAAAATATATTCTTTTAAAATGCATTTTTGAACGTTTTTCACAGCATTCAGAAATTATTAAATGAGAATTACATATCTTGTAAAATTATATCTAGCAGATACACCTTCTTCTTTTATGTAAATATAAACTATTGATAAAGCTTTTATTTATATAAAATTTTACGTTGAGGATTAGCCTTTGATTTTTCTATTATTCGAAATTTCATAATTATGTTAAACATGTGTTTTAAAGGTGAATTTAATTCGTGTTGAATTTAAAATTTCTTGCCCTATTTAAATTTTGCGTGAGGATATTAAAAATTTAATTTCATGTTAATATTAAGGAAAACAGAAGTTGTCTAAACATTATTTAAAATATTACTGCTCTATAATTTTCAGGAAACATAAAACACTTTTAATCCATATTTTTTTTTAATATTTAATACAATTCATTATATAAATTTTGTAAAAGAACTTTATTTTACTGAAAATTACTATAAATTTTTTACACGTAAAAATTTTGTTTTTTGGGCTGTATTTTTTTAGTATAGGTATGGGGAACTTAGGTAATCATAAAAAATTTCATTTCGTTTTTTGGATTTTTTTTTTTTTTTTTTTTTTTTTTTACACGTTTTCAGGTGTGAGAAATCCGAAAATATCAAAAGGGGTATGGTGTCAGTCTGTAGGGTGTCTGTTAGTTTGTTAGTGTGTAGCGTGTTAGTGTGTCAGTTTGTTAGTCTGCGTACACGATATAGCTCACAAACAAATGATCTCGGAGATGTCGGACCAGTTTTTGAATATTATATATGACATTGGCAAGAACCCTATTCATTTGCAACATTCTAATTAAAAAACTTCAGGATTTAACTATAAACATGCTACTTTGAAAATTTCCAAAATTATTGGAAATTTACGCATTTCTTATAACATGACAGAATACGGCACAATTTCGCATAAACGTCGGTTTCCAAGGATATTTTCATCGTAAAAATGTCCGACAACTTTCAAAATACCATTTAGGATACTGGCATGAATATACTAGACTACGAATTTTAAAATTTTAAAATTTCGTAAGTTATTTGAAATTTACAATTTACTTAACATGGCAGAATAGCGCAAAATTTCGCATAAACATCCATTTTTAGGGAAATTTTCATCGTAAAGATGCCACACTCTTTTTAAAATACCATTTAGGATACTGGCATGAACATACAAGACTATTACTTTTTCAAGAACAAATCTCAAGAACAAATAGTCGCAGAGAAGTCAGATCAGTTTTACAATATTACTTTCGACACTGGCAAGAACCCTATTAATTTGCAACATTCGAATTAAAAAACTTACGATTTACTTAACATGGCAGAATATCGCACAATTTTGCATAATCATCCATTTTGAGGGACATTTGCGTCATAAATTTTCACGATTACCTAAGTTCCCCATATCTATAGTATGATGGGGAACTAAAAATTCGTAAGTTATTTGGAATTTACGATTTACTTAACATGTCAGAATAAGGCAAAATTGAGCATAAACTTCCATTTTGAGGATCGTAAATACATTAGACAACTTCAAAATTACATTTATGATAATTGTTTGAACATCATTGAATACAAATATTCTGATATGAAAATTTCGTGAGTTATTCGAAATTCAATGTTTTATGAGCATAGAAAAATTAGGCGATATTCCATATAAATTTGCATTTCGGGGATTGTTGCATTGGAAATAGTATGGAACTGCATGAAAACTAAACTACGACATTGACCCCACTAAAATAAATCAATAGATTAGAATAAGGAAGTATATTGATTTGGAAAAAGTGGGTAAGTGGAGATTACCTTTTATCATTGTGTCGAATGAATGGTCATATTCATTTCTCTTAGCATGAATATAATATGTTCCTTACTAGAAATTTATGAAAACATACATATGATGGGAAACTGAGCAGAGCCCACCTGTTTTTTTTTTTTTTTTTTTTTTTTTTTTTTTGTATTTTGTGTCTTCCCTTGCAATCTGTATGGAATAGAAATGTGCTTGTTCACACTACTCTGCATAAAAATCGGCCCCAACACCATCCTTGCATGTAAAATGACCTCCTGAATCCGAAAATGACCTCTATTTTCTGTCATCCCCCATTGTTAATTTCAGGACCCCATTTATCACTGCTCGGTAATTTTATGGCCATGAATTTGATTTAGTTGAAGGAATATATTACTTTAACTCTTAATATCTTCTGAGAGGCTACAGAGGTGAAAAATCAAAAACAAGAACATTTGCAGAAAGGGAGAAATTTAGGGGGGAGGGGGATTTACTTCCTGAAATTTTAAATTATACATTTTTTAATTTATTATATTATTTTATTATTGTTATAATTTATTAAACTTGATTTTTAAAAATTTATTTATTTTTTAAAAGAATTATTTTCCACCCTTCAAATCATATCCATGGTCATAAAATTGTCAAACAGTGGTAAAAATATGGAAAATTAGTAATATCCGGAAAAAACGGTGGGCGATTCGAAAAAAAATAGGGGTCATATTTGGATTCAGGAGGATATTTTACATACGAATCAGTAAAAATGATATGAGGGTAAGATTTCTTTTTCTTTTCTTTTCTTTCTTTCTTTCTTTTCTTTTTCTTTTTCTTCTTCTTTTTTTTTTTTTTTTTTTTTTTTTTTTTTTTTTAAGCGTAGTGTTATTTGTAATATCTCTTTAGTAACTATTAAAAAAAATCTATATTTCTAAGTTGCGTTGACAAAATTGACAATTTTGAAAAAGAATTCGATGTGTATGAGGAATGTACGAATAGCTTAATATCGCTATCTTTATTATGTATTCACGAATTATAAAAGAACAGTACTCGCTTAAAAATACTTGCTGAAAATTATATAAAAACTTAAAAGTTTATTGTTAATTTACTTTCTTTATTTGTTATTATAATGAAATTTAAACAACTTGTTATTTGAAATTATTATTGTACTTATATATTAGGAGGTGCATATTTTATGGCTACAAATTTTAATGAAAGACCTAATATCAGTATAAGCTAGTGGATGTTGATGGACGTGGATTCGAATTAAGATAAACAAATTTGACCTATTTCTCGACACGGTGACAGGCTAAAATACTCCAATCAATAGGCTATCCACCACTCAATTCTATGTATTTACCTTAGTCTAGTTGTTAATTTATTTTATCGGGATCAATTTTACAGTTTAGTTTTCAAGCAATTCCACACCATTTTCATGCAACAATCCCATAATGCAACTAGTTGGCATAAGTGGACTCTGCTCAGTTCCCCATCATATTTATGTTCTCATAAATTTCTAGTGCGAGACATATTATAATCATGTTAAGAAAAATTAATTTGACCAAAGCTTGACACAGTGACAAAATGAAATCCCCGCCTAATAGGATATCCTCCGTTTACTTCGATATATTTATATTATTCTAACCTGTTAGTTTATTTTATCAGGGTCAATTCCATTGTTTAGTTTTAATACTACTATTTCCAATGCAATAATTCTCAAAATTCCTATTTATATGAAAAATTTTCAATTTCGCTATGTTGATAAAATCTTAAATTACGAAGAGCTTACGAAATTTTCCTATTAGAATATTTGTAGTTAATCATGTTCAAATAAATATATCATAAACATTATTTTGAAGTTGTCTGATATATTTATGATTCTCAAAACGGACGTTTATGCTAAATTTTGCCCTATTCTGCCATGTTAAGTAAATCGTAAATTCCAAATAACTTACGACTTTTTTAAATTGGAAAAATCATAGTCTATGATGTTCATGCCAGTATCCTAAATAAAATTTCAATTTGGTCTGACATCTTTACGATGAAAATATCCCTCAAATTGACGTTTATGTGAAATTTTGCCATATTCTGACGTGTTAAGAAATTCATAAATTCCTAATAGCTTGCGAAACTTTCAAAGTAGCATGTTTATAGTTAATGATGTTCATTCAGAATTCAAAACTGATATTTCTAAACTGTCCTGACATCTTTACAGTAAAAAGTTTCTTTTTAATGGACGTTTAAGCGAATTTTTGCCCTTTTCTCCCATGTTAAGAAAACCGTAAATTTATAATAACTTACGAAGTTTTTTAATTAGAATGTTGCAAATGAATAGGGTTCTTGCCAGTGTCGAAAGTAATATTTTAAAACTGATCTGACGTCTCTGCGACTATTTGTTCTTGAGATATCGTGTACACAGACTAGCTAACTTACAAACGGACTTACTAACGGACTAACTGACTAACAAACTAACAGACACCCTGCAGAATGACACCATACAAATTTTATCATTTTCGGATTCGTCACACCTGAAAACGTGTAAAAAAGTCAAAAAACCGAGGTCGAAAATTTTCATGATTACCTAAGTTCCCCATACCTATAGTAGGATAGGGAACTAAAAATTAATGAAATATTGCTCTATTCTTCTGTATTGAGAAAACTTTGAATTTCAAACAACTTATGAAAATTTCAAATTAAAATATTTGTTTTCAATGACTTTCGATCCGGTATCATAAATGGTATTTTAAATGTAGTCTGACATCTTTACAATGAAATTCTTTCTCTAAATGGACGTTTATGCGAATTTTGCCTTATTCTGCCATGTTAAGAAATTCGTAAATTTCGAGTTACTTCCGAAATTTTTAAATTTGAAAATTCACAGTCAATGATGCTCATCTAGTATCCTAAATGATATTTTACATGTAGTCTGGAACTTTACGATGAAATTTTATTTAAAAATGGAAGTTTATGAGAAATTTTGCCCGACTCTATCATGTTAAGAAATCCACAAATTTCATATATAACTTTACAAAGTTAAATTTTCTTAAGTAATTTTTTTATGCTAGTATCATAATTGATATTTTTAAAATGGTCTGATGCCATTACAGGAAAAATTTTCTTTTCAATGCACGTTTAAGCGAAAATTTGCTTATACTAATATGTAAAGAAAATCGTAAATTTCAAATAACTTATGAAAGTTTAAGATTACAATGTTGTAATACAAAAGGTTCTTGCCAGTGTCATAAATAATATTTTAAAATTGGCTATATTTCTCTGCGACTATTTGTTATTAGATATCCAGTACACAAACTAACGGACTAACGGACTAACACACTAAGCAAACTAACACAGTAAGAAATTAACACACTATCATACTAACAGACATAGGCGGACACCATATCAGTTTTGTCATTTTCGGAAAACGTGTAAAGCAGTAAAAAACTCGAGGTCAAAAATTTGCACGATTACCGAAGGTCGTCATGCCAATAGTACGGTGGGTAACTAATAGCAATCAGTAACAAAATGGTTGAACTATAAAATTTTCTGTTTTGAAGTAAAAAAAAATGTAACTGGTGTTTAGGAAATATGAAACATTTTTTATGTCACGATAATGTACACAATTAATTGTATTATTAATGCCTATATTTAAAAAAAAAAAAAAAAAAAAAAAAAAAAAAATCTTTTCACGCACATTTTATAGCTTTTTATCATTAAATTAATTTAATGGTCTGCAGCTTTTAGGGAATTAGAGTGGATTTGTAGATTTATTTTAATGTAGGATAATATTATTACCGTTTGGTTAAGACAGTGTGAGATGCCAAAGAAAATAAAAATCATAGAAATTGTAAATTTTGCTTTATAATGATAGTTACATTCAGATCTGTTAATTATTATTATTATTATTATTATTATTATTATTATTATTTAATCAAAACTTACAATTACTGTACACAGAGAAAAATTGATATCAATAACGTTACTACGTACGTCTCTTTTTCGAAATAAAATTAGTTTTCAAAGTATTAAATTATAATTATTTTATAGCTGATGACATTTCAAACCAATTCTTAAAAAAAAAAAAAAAAAAAAATATTCATGTAAAACATAGCACGTGTATAATTAAGGAATATATATGTAATATTTGATAACGTACAGATGCTCGTATTACAATATTGCAATATTTTGAAAAAGAAACACACACACATATCTCTCTCTCTCTCTTTTTCTCTCTAACTCTCTCTCTCTATATATATATGTGTGTGTGTGCGTGAGAGAGAGAGAGAGAGAATATAGTTAATAAGAAATCAAGACAGTCAAAGGGCATTCCTTTGACTATGAAAAGTTGAATTAGTGAAATATTACTTTGGGAAATATAACCCTTAAGGTTAATCTGAAATACAAAATTATACTTACATACAAAAGAATATTTAATCCGTATATTAAATTGCAAAAACATCTAGAAAATCATCAAAGACATTTTATATAATTTACTAAGAATATAGTTTATTCTATGAAAGAAAAAAAAAAAAACCTTTTCATATATTTTTTTTTTTTATTTATTGAAATATCAACGAATCAATATTATTCTGATTTTTTTAAGAATCTTTTTGCCTATGAATTATTGCCAATATATTTAATTTTGCCTTTTTTAAAAACAAAATTGATTATAAACAAACAAAACTTTTAGTAGTGTTTTACTTATATTCATTTTTCCCACGCGCATTCTTTGGTTGATTCGTTTCACAATTTGCATAATCTTAACACCTATTATTATCTTATACTTTTCTCTTATCATTTCTTCAACAATGCAGATATACTTTAATCCCAATGGAAAGCACCTGACGTTGCTAAAATCTATCGGATTAAAACTTCTCTCAGAACATTTAAATTAACAATAACTGCATGACTTGCTTCAAGATAATATTAACAGTAAAAATTTGAGCGGATATCTTAAGGAAGATAAATGAACATGAAATAAATTATTTAAGAGGTGCGGATGTTTTATTCATTGAAAATGAATTTTAAACTGTTTTCTAATTGAAATAATTGAAGTTTACATTTAGTAAAAATAAATAAATAAATAAATAAATAAATAAATCAAATTATTCTTTGTTCAATTTTAATGAAGAAATAATGATTAATTTTTTTGGGAAGTCATAACTGTGAGCTTATTATTTTGATTTACTATTTAATTATTACTAGAGAAAATATTCAAAATTCATAATCTTTTTTCAAAAAAAAAAAAAAAAAAGTAATAATAATCCAGACGTACCTAACCCTCGACAATAACCTCAGGGTCCCATGTGCCTACCCTTTCCGAGCTTCAGTTACTTTTTTATAAATTAATTTTAAATGTATTTAGCGACTGGTCTTATTATTCTTTTTTTAGACATTTTTGATAGTAAGTTTTTTTCCCCGTTTTCACCTCTTATTATTTAAATTATCTTACCCATTTATATGGTAGAGAAAGTCTTGTTTTTCGGTCAAATTTTCGAAATTGAGTTTTTGTTATATTTACACGTTTCGAGGTCCCTTGAATCCAAAATCGTGTTTTTAACGGTTGGATTGTGTGTGTATCTGTCTGTTATCAGCATATCTCAATTACAAATTAAATTAGAAATTCCAAACATGGTATTCTAAATGTGTAACATATAGGGATGCTACAGTAAACTTTCCATCGAGATCAAGCAAATAGTTCGTATACAGGGTCATCCAAGAAAATTCAAATACATTATGTCTATGGGGAAAATTCTGGCAATTACAGTTTAACATCATTACGCTGACACAAACGAAGCTGAATGAACATAATTTAATCTATGCATAAAAGCACAATTTGTGTACATTATTGTATGGAAATCATTCATCATTTATTTATCGAACTACCCAAAGTATTTGGGTATAGTGCGGCTATACATAGAAATTGCTGGAATTGTAATTCCTTTTGTGTTAGATGTTTTATAAGTAAGACTAAATATACGAATATAATATTGTTTATTGTGGATATTGATTATACACAATAAAAAGGGCTACCCAAAATTAAGCTAAACGTTCTTTTCAGTTGAATATAATTGGTGGAAGTTCTTTGCTACATTTTACTATATAGAGAATGCTACTCGAGAGCAAAATTAATTTTTCATACGCATACTGTAAACAAAGAAATTTTTTAATTAAAATTCTCGTTTTTTGCATAAAATCACGTTTTGTGGTCAACTGATTACGATAGTCCATTTTTAGCGGTCAATCTGTATGTATATCTATTATGAACAAAATTTAAAACAAATAATTATAGGAAATTCAAATTTGTTATTTTGGAGTCCGTATTAGTTTGCCACTTTAAAATTTGATCGGGATTGGCAAGTTTGAAGGCAAATTAATAACAGCTTTATTATTATTATTTTTAAACAATTGTATGCACTATAACTGAACAGGGGGTTTTGTGGTGGTGGTAGCCCCCTTCATGCAGACTTACATGTCAAATAAAAATGTTCCTAAAGCTATTTTAGTTTATTTTAAAAGTACATTGAACTTTCTTATTTTAAGCTTAATATGCAATCTAACTTTTAGTGCTGAAATGTAGAATAAAATAAATTTGTGTGAGTGACACCAGATTACTTCTTAAAGCTTTTTTCACTTTCCCCATTTTTTTCTCATTACAAAGTGCGGTGTATAAGTTTTCTTTAATATAAAAATATTCATTTTAAAACAATTGATAAAAAATAAAAGATAAGAAGACTAAAATAATACTTCGTATATTTCTTTCTTAAGAATTTCATACTTCAATGCATGGCAGTTGTTTAGCCACGTTGAGTTTATTTATCTCATAAATATTGATTGTTTTAGGAACTTTTTTTTTTTCAATTTTAAGTATTTATTACACCAGATATATGCTGTACAGCCGGAAAAACAGGTTATAACATTTCACATATTTTATTGCACCATTATAAAAGAAGTTGGTCAATTATATTTTGTTATATAACGAAATATATCCTACAATATAGTTGTATTTATAAAAGAACTAATTGGCACAGACACTGTTTCTTCTGTTTCGCATCATATATTTGTTCACATGAATTTGTACTGCAGGCTATACTATAGTCATTTATAAGAGAAATAAATTTGTCTCATAGCTCAACAAGGACTTAGACTGAAATATTCAACCTAGTACTCTACACATCATTCTTTTCAGTGCAGCTAATGTATTCTAATTAGCTGATTTTTATTATGGTTAGTTCCAAATTTTAGTTTCCATGCCGTTTATTTCCAATGCACTTATCTCCATATTGAAGCATATGTGAAATATTCTTTTATTCAGCCATGTTAATAAAATATTCAATTTTGTATAATTTACGAAGTTTTTAAAGTATTAATTTGCATAGTTAATGATGCTCATTCCAGTAACTTAAAAGTTATATTAAAATTTTTCTAACATTTTTATGATAAACATATTCTCAAAATTGAAATTTGTGCGAAATTTTGCTTTATTCTACTCTATTAAGTAATTCGTAAATTTCGAATAACTCACGAAGTTTCAAATCAGAATGTTCAAAATTAGTTATGTTAATGCAGTATTATAACTGATGGTCTGAAATCTTAAGGATAGAACAATTCCTTTTAGCGCATGATTAAGGGAGATTTTGCCTATTCTTAACTGTTAAGCAAATAGTAAATTTTCAATAACTACAGAAACTAATAAATTAGAATATTGAAAACAAATAGGATTCTTGCCCATGTCATACATTAAAAGTGGTACGACTTCACTGAAATCATTTGTTTTTGATATATCAGTGCACAGTATAACAACAAACACACTAACAAATTAACACACAGATTCCCTACAGTCTGACACTTGGCTGATTTTGTGATTATAGGTTTGTTTACTCCTTAAAACGTGTAAAAACCTGAAAAAAAAACTGATTTTAAAAATATTCAAGATTGCCAAAGCCCTAACTATTGTATGTTCTCCTATGATGGAATACTATAAAAACAGGTTATAAATTAAATACATACATCATGCATTTAAAATATATTTATTTTTTATAAGACATATTTCATCAAACATTTGATTAAAAAAGTACATTTAAATATATTTGTATATTTTATGTGTTTATAATTTATTTCTAGTGCTAAGTTAATAATTTTAGATTATTTTTTTGATATCCCGCTCAATTCATATATATCTACAGCCATAACTATAATTTAGTGAATAGATTATAGGATTAATGTTATAAAACAGTCTAATAACCCTTGTCAACAAATTAATATGCGTTCCAATTACTGTTATATCAAAATCATTTATAAAATGCCAGAGGATATGGTTTGACGCAGGATTCAATAACGTTTATATGATATTGATATGCTAACGGAATGTAAGTCTAATTTAACATGCATATTAAATCAAATGCCTTAACGTCGGTCTTCCGTATATAACACTGAATGCCAATTTGTAGGTAATATTGCTAAAATTACGATTTACATACTCTAAATTTCGGACGTTTACATTACAGACTATATTTTTTTATACACATAGTGAAATATGCTTTTTAATGTATCTTATTCCTTTAAAAATAAGTATTGAACTTTTTTTATAAATGTAAGAATTTCGTTTCTTAAGAACGATAATAAACAATAGTTGATGAATATGAGCAAAATATATAAAAAACACGATAGGCAAGTAATTTTTCTAACTAAAACAATATATATATATATAGATATATATGCTATGATAACTGCTAAAGCAAATTATATTCGTTTTTATTTTTATCTTTCTCTTTCTCTCAATTTATCTATCTATCTATCTATATTGGGCAGGAATGAAAAAACCCTTTTTTTGACTCTCAAAATGTAATAGTGACCAAAATTTGTCTTTTAGATTGAATAAGCAAAATACCGAGTTTCAGAATTTTCTGAACGTACCTTGAGAATCCAATTTTACTCAAAATATAAAAAATTCCAAAAAGTGGTGTTAAATCTATGAATAAGACATAAAATTACATCTGGTACGATCCAAGATTAAACACCTCTTTACTAAATAAATAGTCTGGTGTGTCAATCACACGACTTTCTCTTACCCTGAAATTTAATACTATAAATACAGGTTGCAGATTAAAAGGTAAGATAACGAGTACTGTTATGTAAACCTGTGTTAAACAATTCATATTAGGCTACTGAAGAGTTTTATATGATATTTAGTTCTGTGTGAGGGGGGCAGTAGCCCCCCTCAACCCCCCGTTACATTAATGCACCTACATTTATATAGAATTTAATTCGGTTATTAAAAAATAATTCTGTTTTTAAAAAAATAATTTATAAAAATTATTATTTAAAAAAATTATCTTTTATGATAATGCAGACTATTTCCATATTAGAGAAGTAGTATAACACCAAATGTCCAAAAAAAAAGTCCACTATATTCTCAATATTAAAAAAAAAAAAAAAATACGTTTTAAAAAAAAATCGATAATTTTGTTTTAAATTATGGCACATCGATGGTTCAACCATTCGTTTTAAAGGTATTGGCGAGCTCTTTTGAAGGATACCCATCAGGAAAATTTACTCCCCTCGAGGGGAGACTTCCCCCCACCCCCAAGGGGGGGAGGCGAGGCTCCTACATACACAATTTTTTTCCCCAATTAACTATCTCTCTTACAAAAAATATATATTCGTTTCATTTGGTTTAGTGCAGTCTATAGACGTTGAACTATACTTACCGGCAATTTCCCCCCATAGACGTAATGTATTAGAATTCTCTTAAATGTCCCTGTTCACGAACCATTTGCTTGATCTTAACGAAAAGCTTACTGTAGCATCCCTATATGATACACATTTAGAATACCAAGTTTGAACTTTCTGCCATAATTTGTTTTGAAATATGCTGATAACAGACGGACACACACACAGACACACACACAGACATACACGCAGACCATTTGCTAAAAACATGATTTTCGTATTCAGGGGAGCTCAAAACGTGTAAATATAACAAAATCTCGCGTTCGAAAATTTGACCCAAAAACAATACTTTCTCTACCTTATGGGTAAGAGAAAGTAATAAAAATGTTGCGCGGGAAAATCAGTTATCAGCAGCGGAATCCGCAATGTTTCTTTTACTTCTCTTTTTTATTCTTTTCTGTTTACTACATTTGAACCTACTAATAATTTCTGATTGTATTAAAATTTTGAAAAATCCTTAAAAAACATTTGTCAGTTTTGTTATAACAATTTGTAAAATATTCTCATACTGCTATTTACAAACAACAATATTGATCTTATTTAATTACAGATAAATATTATAAAAGAATACTTTTAAAAAATAGTGATAAAAAAGATTACGGACACTCCACAATAAATTTGCAGCTATATATATGTATTTTTTTTTTTTTTCGTAATTTTTAATTAAGAGAAATGTTCAATTATGCGTTAAAAATAATACTAAAATACACAATTTTTCGAATTTTATGACATTCTTTAGGAAATTGTGGATTCTCAAGATACTATCAGATAACATTCAAATTTTGCCCAGCCCTTAAATAATATTTAGATCAACTAATTTCTAACTATACCCAAATATGGGAAGTATAATCAGGAAATAATTTCCCTCAATTTTTAATATTTTTTTACAAAAAATCCAATGAACGATTAACACGGGAAATCTTTTACTTGGCCCCAACAACGGTCAGTGACGTCACACTTCGCTTGTGTATGTCTTTTGCATATATAAGAAGAAAGTATAAGATTTCGAAAAAATTTTGATATCCAGTTTTCAATGGATTTATACATTTTGAGATTTCCATGCATTTTAATTAATGGAAATCGGCTACTATTTTTTAAAAAGTGGATTTATTACTAGTTTCTGAATGTATAAGAAGAAAGTAGAAGATACGGAAAATATTCAATTTCAGATTTCCGCTGAATTTACATGTTTTGTGCTTTCCTTACGTTTCAATTAACTGAAATTGACTACTTATTATTTTTTTTAAAGTGGATTTATTGCTAGCTTCTGTGTGTATAGGAAGCAAGTAGAAGATATGGAAAAACTTTTGATTTCCGGTTTTCGATGAATTTACACGATCTGAGATTTCCGTGCACTTCAATTAACTAAAATTGACTACTTAAGTTTTTTTTTTTTTTAGTTTTTTTTAATGGATTTATTATTCTACTCCCTGTATATACAAGAAGAAAGAATAAGATTGAAAAATTTTTGATTTTCGGTTTTCGATGAAGTTACACGTTTTGAAAATTCTCGAACTCAATTCGGCCCCTTTTGATAAATATCTGTCTTTTTGAGTTCAAATACTGTATTTTATGAACGAATTTTATGAACCGGAATTAATTTAACCGAATTTGATATTTGGTTGGGCCTTGGTTTGACTTGGTACTGATTAGCTTTTGGCTGTATCACACAACAAGGAGCGTTTTCACGTTGCGATTTCCTCTCATTTCGAGAAAGGCTCAACATCTACAGCGTACAAACTTAGAGAAATATATTAAGTAAAACTCAGCATATTCAGTTAGAGAGCATATCGACTAACAATTGCCGCAGCTGTGTTGCAATTTAATTCCGTTTAGAACAAGGCAATAACTTTGCTTTGCATTGCTTTGCAAAAAAAAAGGCCGAGTTTCGATCGCTGAGCGATACTACTATAGATAAATGTTTACATAAATTGAAATATGAAGATAAAAATGCAATACGAAACGAAGCATGTGGTACTTATCAGCAAGCTGTAAAATGTAATAAATGACAAATTGAGGTGTAGCACAAGATTAAAGTGATTTAGTGAATTTAAATAATAAACTAAAAAAAAATCAATCATTTCGATTTACTCGAACTATGTTGCATACACAGTATTTATTGCCATCTGACGAGTAGAAGTAAAAGTGAAAGGCGTCATGAATAAGCCTTTAAAACATATTTCCAAACATTGAAAAGGATAATGCATATATTTTATATTACATTTAAACAAATTATTGATAATGATTAAAATATCCTTAGATTGTACTAATTAGTACACAAATGTTGTTTATTAACAGTAAATTATTTTAATTATACATTAATGCGTCAAAATTGTTTAAATTTAAATTTAATAATTTTAAATCAATAACACAAATCAGTTATACACTTACTCATAATTCAATAAATATTTTTACTATTTAGTTACGTCATGCATAATTGCTTGAATTGAAAAGTATTTCAAAATGATAGATTGATGCATAGATACATAAATAATGTTAATAAAGTAAGTATTTATAATTAACCAGATTTAATTTTAGTTCAATATTACAGGTATTCTTCATTATGTTTTTTATACTTTGATAATTCACAATTGTAAATAAATTAATATATTTATGTACTTATTCTTTATATTATAATTATGACTGACGTGGTGTATAAAAGACAATTTTAAATTTAAAATCACAATCAATCCTATATACTTCAATTACAATATGTAGTGCTATGCTGATTTTACACGACTGTGATTCAAGCATTAACGATTCGACATTAATGTTCGTTCCCTATTTTCTCTTGAAAATCGTTAGAGTAATTTTAAAATGACTATTAGGCAATAGCTGCGAAAATAGGTAAACTTAGTCATACGGATAAAATCTGGCTAATTTCGTATTATCTGGTTTAATTGAACATTTAGCTCAAAAAATTATTAAGTAAAAACCCCATTTAAACTTTAAAATTATTTTAAAAGGAAAATATATTAAAGAAAAAAAAGAGAGAGAGAGAGACCAAAGGGCGGCGAAATATGCTTTATTTTTTCTAATATAAATAGAAATTAATTTATTTGCCCATGAATAACAAATATGCTTCTTTTTTACATCGAAAAAAATAAACGTGTTATAATTTTCTTTTATTTAAATTGTGGGATAAAACAATTATTGTATGTAATTATTAAAACTTTACTGTATTTAAAAATCGATTGTTAACTCTTGCATTGATAAGTAGAAAAATAATTAACTTAAACAAAAACTTCCTATTTCTGAGAAAAAATTAAAATCACTCAACAATTAAATAAAAGAGTGTAATATGAATATTGATTCAAGCGTTATTTTAATGGAGCTTTTGTAGACAATCGAAATAAAAATTATGGAGTAAACTATTTTTCACACATTCTTACAGTTAAAAATATGCATATAAATAAATAAATTTGAATTCAGTCCATTTAGGTTTTTTTTTTTTTTTTAATCTTAGGGGTTTTAAGGAAGATTAGAAAATCATAGAGGTATTAAAAAATATAGACCTTTATTTACAAAATAATACAAAACATTATACGTTGATAGGCCATACGAAAATAGACGCAATCTCTTCAATAAAGGTACGTGAATGGGGGCTTGTATTATTATGTGAAGTCTTTATATGGGAGAATAGACAAACAAACAAACAAAAAAATTGTAATGTACAAACCAGTTCTGTCGTACTAAAGTAAATTCATCACTGACATAGATATTTTCCTTTTTATTTATGAAATATCAGTTATAATTACAAATAGTTTTAAGGTCAAATGTAAATTGTTCTTCTTGCGTACACCTATGTAATCTGGGTGGCAATTTTTGGTATACATTTCACAATTTTTGCCCTATTAAACCACAATCTACTTTATCTTTTTTTACTTCTATATTTTGATGACTATGTAGAACTATGTAACTTGGTTCTTAACTTACAGAAAATTATTTTTATTTATTTATTTACTTTTAGTTCAAACGCTTTATAGTATCAAATTATAATTCTGTGGTACAAATATTAATTTTAACTTTCGGTATTTTTTTTTTTTTTTTTTTTTTTTTTTTTTTCGCAAATGAAATTAATTTGTATTTATCTGACGCATTAGATAGGCGCGTTATTTTTTAAATATATTTTTCTATGTAACTTTATCTCTATCTGTTTACTTATTTATTTATTTATTTTTTCACTTACTTTATTCAATTTTAATTATATTAAGATATCTCCTTTTATGCTTTGGAAAACAATTTATCTTTTGTTGAATTATTATTAATATCTGTCATTTAATTAATTAAAGCTATATACTAAATCTTTACTTTACTAGCCAAATAATATAGAAAGAAGTCTTCAATTCTTTTCTGAAATGCACCTAATTTTGTTTAATAGGTAGGGAACATATATATTAATATTACATGACATGACATTCTGTGTAAAGTACCTCAATCCATCACTTACTGCTTTTATATATATATTATGCGCTCCAGAACACGTGCTTCTAGTCTTGATAACACAGAAAAAGTGTTTTATTTTATTTTATTTTATTTTATTTTATTTATTTATTTATTTATTTATTTATTTTTTGTTGATGTTATTGTTTTAATATTGTGATATTTTGTGAATAAAGTTATACGTAAAATTTTCATTAAAAATCATTTTAGTTTATTTTTTTTATTTCCATTTTTATTTAGTATTTTATTTAAGACTACAATTAAATATATCACATAAATAATTCTCAGAAATTTAGGATATAGTAAATGAATAAATATGGTTTACACTGCGTTCTAAAAAAAAAAAAAAAAAAAAAAACATTTTACATTCATTTGGTTAAAAATTGCCTAGTTTACACCGTATCATTATGAAAGCTTTGGAAAGTAAAGGTTTTACATAAGGATAATAACATTGATTTAAAAACATATTTTCAGCTAATTTCTCCGTTTCAAAAGTAACTAATTTCACCGTTTTATTTTTATTTTATTTTATTTTTATTTTTTATTTTTTATTTTAATTTTTATTTATTATTATTATTATTACTCTGTATGATAATTTAGAAATATAGAAATACAAGTGAAAATTAGTTTTTGTAACATTTTTCATTTTAAATATTTTTAAATAAAAAAACGTTTTTTAATAGGTTTTTTTTTTCAATGTTAAATTAAAGCAATTTGTTTTGCACATATTTTAAGTCGACTGTAAGATGGAAATAAAATTGGTTTGAAGGAGGGGATTATTATTATTTTTTTTTACTTTGATAATAAAAAAAAATGTTGCAGTTTTAAGTTTAACATTTCCTCTATTCTTTATTGAATTTAAAATGTTTAATTGATTTTTCAGAGTTTAAAAAATAAATCTTTTTAAAAATATATATACATTATGTTTCACATTTAGACATCAGCAAGCATACGAAAATGGATTAAGATTCCTAAATTATTTGTTAATTTAAGTCTAAAGTCAATATTATATATATATATAGTTAAAGTATTTTATATTTCGCATGCAATTTACTTAAAAATAGAATTAAAAATATATACGTTCATTATCTCTGTAGTGATTATTTATTTTTTGAAGAAAATTCCATGTACATAGCATATATATATTCAGAGATTAGATTGACAGATAGATTGATTGATTCGCACATTTTTCTACATATGAATAGAAAATTAAATAGTTAAACTTTTGCTTTTGAGTTTGTAGAATACTAAGGTATATTATGCTCTATCTTTAAATATATGAGACCTTTATCACTTATGTTTAAAATATTAGCTATGTCTTTACTGGTATTGTTGAAAACATATAAATCTAAAAGAAAAAAAAAAACTTTGTGAAGCTTTAATAGAAAATCACAAATAGTAATATAAAAAAGATTGAAATTTTAAAATAAACCGGCAAAAGTAATGTCCTTTAGCAAAAAATGCTTTTTGTTCTTTGTAGTTTCTATTCTAAATGTTTTACAAAAACATCGTAATAAATTTGAATGACGTAACTCATATATTAAAAAAAAATAATCTCAGTATTATTTACAGACATATATCGTTTTATTTAAAATACGTACAGTGTGTGTGGTGGGGGGGGGGGGATAAGCAAAAGGGTTCAAAGAAAGCCTAGAACCATTCTTGAAAATAAAACAGAATGCGTTCTAAAAAACGCGTGGAATTTTTTTAACTTTGAATTGATGTCATGAATCTGTAATATGTCATTAACCTATCACAAAGTGTTATTTCTTTGATTCATGTAAATGATGAAAATTTTATATTTTTAAGAAATTCGGGATTTGAAATACGATGGTTAGTTATTCGAACAAAAAATATATCGTGATTATTCCATACATATAATATATATATATATATATATATATATATATATATATATATATATTTTTTTTTTTTTTTTTGTATAGACACAATGAGATTATTGATAATCGTTTGAGTAATTCTCTTCTACCCAAGAAAAAATAAATACTTAATATTAAGGACAGGAAACGAAGGCGTCTGCAGTATCTGTGCAAGAAAATATTTAAGATTGTTCCAATGAACTTCATTTATTACTGCATTACTTATTTATTCAGTTATTTATTTATTTATTTATTTATTTATTTTTTAATCTGGCATGTTTCTTACAACTCTAGCACTATGAATTCTGACATATATTCGAAGAAAGATTCTCAAATGACAGCAAGTAAGTGGGCAGCATTATCATCTAATCATTTTCATAACAATGGTACGCCCAGTTATGTTCAATTGCGCAGGTACTGCGCCATTTAATTAATGTAGCTGGACTGGCCTGTAAACATTTCATTCCTAACTTAAAAATAAGTTTAGTAATCCTTTCCTCCGTAACAGAACACGTCACACTTCATAATAATGAGATAATAGTAAGTAAAAATCACTTGACTTCATTTACGAGATATCTTATGTCAATGCTTAGTAGCCCAACATCTTTTGGCATACCAGCGAACAAAGGTAAATGAAAAGCACACTACGTTCGAAGAGACCACTCAGGACAGCATACTTTAGACACCTTCACATCTTTCGCTCCACTGAAAAAATAAACTTTTTCACTATTGTTTGACATAATGCGTTTTGTCAGCATAACCTGTTAGCACTAGACGCGGACAATAATTATTGTGTAGGAAGTGGTTGACGTGCAATCAATTCTACAGTATTGGATAAAACCCCACTGCATTTCTTTGTTTCAGTCCAGCTTCTTGTTACTGAATAATATGTGAAGCCATGATTCTAGCAAATAAAGCTGCTGTGACATATTTTCAAATAAAACTTTCTTATATATATATATATATATATACACTGCATAAAAAAAGTAGACGGGCACTTCTTTACAATTTTTTAAAACCCCGTCTTTGTTTAATAGGAAATGTCAATTAAAATTCTTTAACATGTTTATACTTATCAATCTTCATATTTTTGACAGACAAATAAAAATATTCAATTATTTATAATTTTAATGTAGGGATATGCAGAAAAGAGAAAAGATATACATTTGGACAATATATTTTTTTAAAAAAAGTAGACGGACACTTGTCAAAAACTGCAAATATTTAAATGGGTATTTCTTATGGAATACCAGTTTTGCATGTACATGTACATTTGGCATTTTGCCAATTGCTAACGTGCATGACAAGATGGTTTTACGTAGTTAAATTTCTTGGAGATGAATGCGCCTTGCCACGAGGAATTCATCTAACTGATTACCAGAAAGGACAGATTATAGCGCTGAAAAATTTTAATAAAGGAGTCAGATAAATTAGTAGGGTACTTCTAATAAGCAAAAGTAGTATAAGCGATTTTCTACGTTCTTCTGAAGGCCATGGCGTAAAGAAGAAGAGTGGCCGGCCAAAGAAACTTTCGTTTAGAGACCAAACATTTTTTTTTACTGTACTGAAAAAAACTGGAGCATGGACTCCCAGAGTTCGAATAAGCACAGGAATTACTAACGTAACTTTTCAGACAATTTATAACTACATTAAGCACTCAAAGCCCTTTCAATATAAGAAGAGAAAACATCATCCATGCTGGAAGGATCACTACGTGACAGAACGCCTACAGTGGGCTCAAAACCATATGTCTTGGACTACAGAATGGATATCTGTAGTTTTTTCAGATGAGAAAAAATTTAATTTAGACGACCCAGATGGATATCAATATTATTGGCACAGTTTGGAGAAAGAAGACGAAGTGTACTCTACTCGGCAAGTTGGTGGTGGTGGCGTGATGGTGTGGCTAGCTGTTGGCTATGGTGGAAGGACAAATTTAGTGTTCCTAAGTAAAAAGAAGACTCACAAAGATTATATTGAAACACTAAGCAGTAAGCTTTTGCCATTTGCGTGTGATCTTGGAGGAGAAAACTGGATTTTCCAACAAGATGGGGCGCCAATACACACCGCTAACAATGTTAAAAAATGGTTTCATGAGAACAACTTCAATGTTTTACCCTGGCCAGCCAAGAGTCCGGATATGAATCCTGTAGAAAACAATTGGGCTATACTTGTTTATAAAATTTATGAGTGTGGACGCCAGTATGAATCAATTCACTAGCTCAAAGAAGCTCTTACAAACATTTGGGAAATTTTCTGTCAAAAATAGTTTCAGAATCTCATTGATTCGATGCCTAACAGAGTATACGAACTTATTAAAGCAAATGGGAGTCGAACCCCTTACTAAAAACGTTTTATTTTAGAGATACAAGATGTGTCCGTCTACTTTTTTAAAGAAAAATTACAGTGCAAATATGCACCATTTTAGTTTCCTGAATTTTTCCACTACATAATTCAAAAGGATTGAATCTATATCCAAAAAATAATAATATATGATGTCTCAAGAATATAATTATATCAGAGAAATAAACCTCATATCTCTAATTAAAGAAATAAATGGCTTTAAAGTATTACAAGTAAGTGTCCGTCTACTTTTTTTATGCAGTGTATATAAAAACTGTGCAGTAGAAAAACAGATTCCTGCTAAATCACGATTTCTAATTATTATTTTTTCTCTTTTAAGAATTTTGATGTCATAAACATAGACTTCTATATGGAGTATTCTTAATGCTATTTTTGCTATATTTTAGATTAGAAATGTCTTATTTCACATTAGTATGTAAATATGTTTAAGGAATTCCATCTTGTGCTTCCCTAATTTGTTTGTGTAATGCATTATATTTATTTTTTTGAGTAATTTGTAATGTATTTTTGTTTGTCATATTATAAATCTACTGACGATCAGAAATTAATAATTTCATTCTTATAAAATAATTACAAAAGAAACTTAACGAAAAAGAAAATTCGGCTTAAACTTTTCGTAAACAGAATTTAATTTAGAACTATTTTAACCTATTCTTCAATATACAGGCATGTAAAGGCAGTAATTATGTATCATTCCAAAGCATCACTAACAATATTCATTTCTTAAAACTTCTTTGGTATAGCTTCAGCATTGGTACCCCTTAGCGGTTATTTTTTCCCCTGCTATTTTGACAATAATTTAAATTCCCTATCACAAATGCGTAAGTAAAAATCATGACAAAAAGACCCGAGCTACTTCGGTGCCAAAATTAAAATTTCGCCAAGGTGATCTATACTGAAGCTGTTCCATTTCTTTAAAACTATTTTTCAAAATTTTATTTCAGTTATTTAAAAAAAAAAAAAAAAGTATTTACTTATTTATGTATTTATTTTTGGCTCATAAATAATAGTCTTTCGATATATAATTTTTATAATTTTAATAATTTTTTAATAGTTAAATTTATTATGTCACAAAGTCTGTTTTCAGAAATTTCCATTTATTTTTTCATTAAATTTAAGGCTTTTCCTGCCTTTTAAATTTAATTTAGTTTAATAAAAACTGACATAATTATTTTAGAAACTTTATATTCAGTAATTTTAAATATGTGAATTACAAATATTTTCAGATAAATTTATTAGTTAACTAATGAGTTCATATCATTCTAAAATTATAATAAATACATGCAAGTTAACTTTTAATGTTTTTTGTTCCCCAGCATATCTAAATAGTAATAACAATAATACATAATTACCTTGTTCTGTACTGAAGCTGTTCCATTTCTGTAGCACGATTTTTCGCAAGCTTATTTTATTTATTTATTTATTTATTTATTTATTTTTAATGTTTGCATGTTCATATTTTTAGACATAAAAATAAATATGAAATTCAAAGTGGAACACTGCACATGACGGCAATGCAAAATTGCGGATTGGAAGAATTAGTCCTGTCGTACTAATAATATATTTTAGGATGAACTGTTCATATTCTGAACTGTATATATGAACAGTATATATTCTTAGATAGTACATATATACTCGTATTTAAATATATATATATATTTTTTTTTCATTTAATTAAAAATCATACTTAAAATTATATATTTATTATCTTCGTTTAATTAATTACAGTATTGGGGAAATGACATTTAAATGGATGAAATCTATTTCGCAAGTTATGATTAATTGCACGATTTCATTTTCGAAATTCGCACTTCACTTTGGAGATGATATTACTTTTATTTTAATTATTGGAAACTCATTAACTATTTAAACTACGTAATAAATTCTGATAAATTTTGAAAGATTCCATGCGATAAATTATAATGTTAATTTAGTAATATTTTTATATCATAATCTCTACTACAGAATAGAATATTAATTTATTATTATTATTATTATTATTATTAAATTCATTTTTTCTATTTAATTTATTTTTTAGTTTTAGCAGGGTATAGTACAGGTAAGTAAATTTGTATAAATATTTTGTAAAACAGATGAGGGGAAAAAAATGTTAAAAAAAAAAAAAAAAAAAAAAAAAAAAAACAATATTCTATATGAACGGATGGTGCAGTTTTAAAAACGTTAGTGGTTAGTTTTATCATTTTAACTGTGCTTAACATTTTTAATTGAACTTATTAACTTAAATAAATGTTGGCCTGAATTTACAGCATTTTTTATTTAAATTTAGAACTTCATTGTTAATGGCATTGAGAAAATGGTGAAATACCCCAAATTATTACGATCATATCAGACATTACATTAATATATATATATTCGTATATGATATATGTATGTATTAAATCTTAGGCATAGAATTTAATTAAGATTCTACATCTAAATGAAAGATGAACAGTGTTTAGCCCATTGGATTCGCTGAAAGTGAATTCAAATGTTATGTAAGTTAAAATTTTAGTTTATTATTTTTCTTGCGATTATTTTATTATTTTTATTTTTTTAGTTGAAATTAAGTAAAGTATTTAAATATATGTTTGATTTTTTTCTTGTTCAAATTTGAATTCGAAATTATTTGCAAGTCATTTTAGATTTTATCGGGCTCTGCAAACTGTAAATTTTTGACAATGCATTCATCCAGCATTCACTCAGATCCCTTGAAAAAATATTGTATGTTGAATGCCTTCATTAAAAGGATTCTTAAAGATTTTTCAGAAATCATTTTTTTTATGTTCTATCAAGTTCTTCATGTGAAACGTGGTTTGGCCCAGTGCAATGTTTGAAAAGGTTTTCATAGCACACACACACACACACACACACACACACACACACATATATATATATAAATATTATTGAATTAATTACTTTTTTTTTCCCCTAAAGCGGCTATAAATTATTTTGACTTTATTTTTTTAAGCATTATTTCTTTTTATTTATGCTTTAATTTTATACACCAGTTTTAATAATAACATAAAAGGAGTTTTACGCAATCTGTCCTTTCAGGGCTGTTGTGATTGCTCACATGAGTAAGTGAAGTTTTACTTTATAACAGTAATAAACAACTAATAATAAGTAACTAACATTACTATTAGCTACAGTTAAGTTATTAACAATAATAAATATTCTGAGCAATATATTTAAGGAGCAAACATTCAAACTGTGTTTTCTCCAAAATAAATAAATTGAGTTGGTGATTTTTATTCGAAAATAACCTAAATAAGAAGGTCTACACATCTTCTAGATATGACTACATATCTTCATAGGAACTCCTAATACATCTAAACAAACAATAATAAAGGTTTAAGTTTAGTTATTTTTTTTTTCTTGTGAAAAATGGTATGCTAAGGAAAAAACACGGTTTGAATGTTTGCTCCTCATTTATGTTTGCAGGTTTGTACGTTTTTATTATTTTATTTTTACAGTTATGTTATCTATATATGTTTATTTTTTTTATTTGCTGTGTTCATGTTGCTCCTAAATATTCAAGAGTAAGTCCTTGAGCAACTTGCTCTTGAATATTTAAGTAAGACAACCTTGACAACTAAAGGAGTAAGTTTAATCCGTAAGTTGTCAAGGATTATGACTATCAAAATGGTATATATTTTAAGGATTTTTTTTTAAATCTTATTTAATGATTGAAAAATGTTCTGAAAATTTATCCAAATTTTCTACAAAATATAAGGTATCCGAAATTCATAACGTTTTGTAGCTATGTTTAAATGATATTGATGTACAGTCGACAGCAAAATTATTGAAGCGCTAGCAATATTTCGTGTTTAAAAGATGCGCACCTAATACTGTTTCTTTAATTAAATATTTATCGAGTCTTGATCATAGTCTTGATCATAGTCTTATCATGCTATTTATAAAAAAGATTAGTTATTTATAAAAGTTAGAAATCAAATAATCAAATTAATATATATATATATATATATATATATATATGAAATATGTGGACGTGTGCTTCAATAATGTTGCTGCTGACTGAACGTTTTTGGTAAGCGCATATTATTATATTTGTAAAGAAAATTTTAATCTAATAATTAAAGAAACATGACAGAATTTTAAATGATTTACCTAATTTCAATCAAATGATTTACCTAATTTCAAATTATCAGAATATGCAAGTAGGGGAGACCGGGATACAGTGGACCATGAATTAAAATGGACAATCCCTATTATTATTATTATTATTATTTTTTAAGGTTCAGATTTTGGTACATAGCTAAGAGCACTGCAGCAATGAAACCTATCTAGCATGCCTAACTGACAATTTAGTCATTTTTTTTCGTGAAATTCAGTTTGTGGTGGCCAAAATTAAATGTCTCTAACTAAACATTTTTTCTTTTCATCATTCAGGAATTATGATCTGAAAGAGGTCATTCAGCACAATACAGAGCTAAGGTAATCTATTATTTTATTTAATCTAACTAAAACATTTTTAAAAAAGATTTGTTATTGTCTTTTAACATTTGTTGTTAGATTTAACCACGGGGTAAAATGGACCACCATGACCTGGACCTTGGTCCATTTCCGTCATAATGAAATGATTTACAAAAGTATTAAAATGTCTGTGTAATAAAATGTCTGTGTCCAGTTCTCCGTCATCTATATAAATAAAGAGAAGTGTCTGTGTGTGTGTGTCTCTCTGCGTTCTGGTGCTCACACTACGTATCGCAGAGCTTCCAAATTTGGCATTATAGGTACCTGGGACCCTGCAGATGTGCAACTCATCGAAATTTTTTCGATTTTCGAATTCGAATTTATTAAATTATTGTTTTTTCTATTTTAAACATTGGCTTTTATGTTTCATTTTTCATGAATTTATTCTTTGATTATAATCGTCTGCGTATCTTAGCAACGGCTATACAAATTTTAACCAATGATACCATTCAAAGTGAACATTTCCACATTCTAGTCGGCCGATAATTTTACCACGTAAAAAATTATCTGCATGCATCTTCTGTGTCATAACTATTGGGTTGCGGCACTGAGCGGCACACAGAACGCTTGTGAACAATTTTCCTTCTTTGCTCCCATTCCTTATCTACCCCTTTCTTACACTTTCGTCATTGTAACATCATATCGGCGTCATCTGATGGCTTCTTATAATTTGCATATTATTCTTAAAGATGTGTGTGGTATTTCTACAGGTGATTTTTTTGCATTAAAGTTCGATTTCAGTGTGAATATGAATTATCCTTAATTTATAGACATGAGTGTAATAGCAGACCCACCTGTCGTCAATAAATACCCATATTGAGATGTATAGGAAATAGATTTCTGCAGGTACTGGGAACCTGCTCCCGATGCAGTGCGGACAGAGAAAGATCTGCAATAGGCAGCGGGTACCCGAAATGAGGTCCAGAGAGATTTCAATGCAATTATTTTAGTTTTTATTTATAACTAACAGGCTACGCCCGCTTTGCTGGCCACTATTTTTAAATGAATCACTATAATTAGTGAATTCTCAAAATTGCATTAATTTTTATCATGCGAAAAAAAAAAGAAAAAAAAAGAGAAAAAAAGTTTTGATTGGAAAAAATGTCGCACCGGGTCCCCACTGCCTTCGGCAGCGCAGGTCATTGTACGCTGCGCGCGGTCATTTATCTTCGACACTCTTAATGAATCACTATTATCGTAAGGGAAAAACACAAATATAAAATACAAAAAGAAATCTTCTCCCATTAGTGAAATAATCGGTCCGGGTCCCCACTGCCTGCGGCAGCGTATATAGGCGCACGCGGCCCGGATGTTCCTTTACCTACCGTTCCCGCCCCTCCTAATTATTTCAGATTTTAAAAAATACTCGCAGTCGTTCTCTCGGGCTTTTAAACCAAATAATACTAATTCCCAACATTCTATCTGAATGTCTTTATATTTACCCCTGCGCCTGCCCCCCTTCCCGCCCCTCGTAATAATTCTGTACTTTCGAAAATATTCGCAATCGATTTATACTCAAATCCTAACAACACTAATTTTGAGCGCTCTAACACTTATTTATCTATTTTTGCCCCTCCACCCCCCCCCCTTCCTACCCCTCCTATTAACTTTTCAAATTTGAAAATATTCGCAATCGATTTGTAAGTATAAAAAACCTCTATGTACCAATTTTGAACGACCTAACTCTATTTTTATTTTTTGCCCCTCTGCCCCCCCCCTTTCTGACCCTCCTGATAACTTTACACTTCGAAAATATCCTCATTCGACTTGCAGGCCTCTAAAATCTATCTGTACTAATTTTGAACGGTCTAACTGTATTTCTATTTTATTGCCCCATAGACCCCCCCCCCCTCCCGCCCCACCTGTGACGAATTTCTAAAATTAAAGAAATTAGCTTTTATGTATTTCTGGGAGCTATATTTTAGAGCAAAAATCTCACATGCATCTTTTTTTCTGTTTGCGATATTAAGGATTATTTCAAGTCACGTTTTGCCCCCTCTCCCCCTCTTGGGGGCTGAATTTCTAAAATTCCAGAAATTGGTTCTTAGGTATTTCTATTAGCTATATATTAGAGCAAAAATTTCACGTATATGTGTTTTTTTTGTTTGAAATATATAGGAGTATGTAAAACCACGTTTTGCACACGTGAAATGACGTTTTGCCCCCTTTCCCCCTTTGGGGACCGAATTTCTAAAATTCCAGAAGTTGGTTTTTAGATATTTGTGTTAGCTATATTTTAAAGCAAAAATTTTACGGATATCTGTTTTTTTTATTTGAGATATGAAGGTTTTTGTGAAATCACATTTTGCCCCCTACTCCCCCTTAGGGGCGAATTTCGCAAAATTGATTCTTAGGGGGTGCTTACACTATATGTTCTATAATCTGACCCAGTTTTGTGTCAGTAGCTCCAGTAGATTTTGCTGTGCGTTGATGAGTCAGTGAGTGAGTGGAAATACTTTTTTATACGTATAGATGTGATGTGAAAAATAAATAATTATCCAATTATTTGGAAGATTCGTTTAAATATAGTGACCAGTATAGTGAAGCGGGCGTAGCCTACTAGCAATTAAATATTTACGAAATCGACAGTTTTCGTGTTAGCTATGAATTATATTTAAAAATTTCAGAGTTTACATTAATTAAATCTATTATGTCTTCAAAGATAAATAAACAAACAGTTTACTTTGAGGTTTCTTTTTTCTTTAATTAATAAACAGTCACTTACTTTTGTTTTCTTATATTTTTACAAATGTCATGCAACTATAATTAACTGAATTAAATAATGCAATTAAAAAGTAATAATACACCTAAGTTATATATATATATATATATATTTAAGAAGAGTACAATTGTCACATAAGAACAGTTTCATAGATCATGCAAAGTAAAATAAGAAATATTTAGCTATGGAGCAGGAGATATAAAGAGTTGTGGATGATAAAAAAGAAAAGAAAGAAAAGAAAAAAAAAATCTGTACAGCCTTTAGGGCATCAGGCATTTCAAAAGAAACTCTTACACGCTATGTACAAAAGCATAAAAGTTCTAAATTATCTACACTGGAAAACGATAATAAATCAACCAATACAGTCGTCAGCATAAGTATCCGAGCACTAGAAAATAATTCCGATAGCAAAAATTTACGCTTAAAACTGTTTTGTTAAATATATGCTTGTCGAATCATGGTCTTACACTGACTAAGAACATGACTCGACAACGATTTATTTAACAAAACAGCATTAAGTGTACTTTTTTTAGACAGGGATTATTCCTAATGCTCGGATACTTTTGCTGCCGACTGTAGATTTAACCTAAATTGCTCATAATGTCAGATGCTTTCGAAGGATGAATAAGAAATGGGGGAAAACTATGTAACAGATGCTTGTACAACGAAGTTCATTACAATCACTGAGGGAAATATATCCCCATTTAAAAATTGTATGTTTCGAATTGCGTCCTTAACAGATAATTTCCTTGTACAAGGCAACAATTTAATAAATAAAATTTTATTTGATACACCAGTAAAGGCATATAATTAAAAAATAAACAAATAAGCAGAAAAAAAGCTGCTGTAGTTAAAGCCAGAAGGAACTAAAAGTAAAAGAACAGAAAAGAAAAATTTCAGCTTCTGTTAAAGTTAAAAAAAAAAAAAAAAATGATGTTTCACATTATGTTCAAAGCAAAAACATATATTAAAAAGTTCGAGTGTTTCTAAGAATTTGTTTGCTTGTAGTGATACAAAATTCAGTGATAAGGATATAATTTCACAGCAAGATGCGAATTTTAGTGTTAATTAAATAGGTGTATATAAATCTTCGTCTAAAATTTCACGAAAGAGACAGTTTTACATTTTGTTGATTTAATCACAGAAATGAAAGATAAAGATTTTTTCTGAGATTCGTGTAACGAAAACCTAATCAAGATCTCTACATTTTCCTGAGAGTATTTATACACCTCTTTTAAATTTTCAAGCTATTGTAATGATGCGTCTTCCAGACCCTACAACTTCACAAGAAAACAGCAGACTTTCAGTGACACAAAATTCTTTTGGTGTAATATTTTCTAATTTCGATGTTTATTAATATACATTATATGTATGAATCAAAGGCATAGATAAACAAATATAATATATTCTACATTTTATACTTAATATAAAATATAATTTGTTAAAAAACACACTAAATTAATATACTTTTTAAAATTTTATCCGTGGCCCATAGTACCCCGTGCTATGGACCATTTTACTCCGGGCTTGTGGCAAAATGGTCCACTTTGGCAGTTGCTATTTAAAACGTTATACTAAAAAAGTATACGAAATTATTAATTTTGACAGAGTGCAATATGAACCCCAATATATTGGTAATATGCACACATATTTTCAATAGCCAAAAATCTTTACTTTGTGAGTAAGTACTTAAAATTCACAAAAGTGGTGCATTTTGCCCCGATCTCCCCTACTTGTAAAATTACATAACAACATTAAGTTACTATTTAAGACGTTCAAATTAAAACTAGCTGATTTTCATTTTCCCAGTTTACTTTTTTTCTTATTTGCAGCCCGAAGTTGTCGTCGCCTACAATCGATGCACTTACTGATACATAATACTCAGCTTCCATGTAAAAACCTTTCATGGATACAGTTCTAGTGATTTATTAATTTAGCCTCATTACTTTATCATTAACAATTATCTGGGCAATGTTTCCTAGCAAATAAATAAATAAATAAATAAACGATGTAAACAGCGTGGAATCTCTCCTAAGAAGTAGATACACAAACTCGCTCATTTTCAGTAGGAGAGGTTCTACGGTCACTTTTTAAAACTTCACTGATTTTAAAATTATTAGTGTTCGCGCTGTTAGTCTGTGTCGATGAATTATCAGATGTTATAATTACAAAACATAGAAGCCGTTTTGACTACAGTATCCGTGCCTACTTTTTTCGCCTAACGAAGGGTCGTGTGTTCGTTCCACCTAAAATAATTGTTGCGAGTTTATTGCATTTTATGGCGTTTGTTCAAAGTTTTGTAATTATTACTTTAAAATGTCAGTTCTGTGGTGTTTTCTTACAATTAGGCGTCGTTTAATTTTAAATATTTTGTAGTACAGTCGTTCTATGCGAAATTAAAGAAAGTTGTAAAAATTTAGGCATCCATTTGGAAAAACAATGACAGGGCGAGAGTTATCCTAGTTGCAATGATACGCAATGAAATCAAATCGTTTTATGTATCCCAGAAAACAAACTAATCATGTTATGCATAGACAATCATGCATAGAAGAATGACAGACCAATTCATAGACAGACGGAGTTACTGATTTGTCGTAGTTTCTGAAATTTTAAAACTTTTAAACTTTGATAGATAAGTTCAATAAAAAATAATTAAAAAATCAAATAATAATATTATTATTAAATATAATAATTATTGTATTGTAAAACTGAATTTCAATTGTAAAACTATTTAGTTTTATTTAAATGAATTTGCGCTAATTATTCATCTCAGTGCCAATATTTTTCCTTAACATTTATATATCATATAGGTTTTTAATTTTTCTTATTTTTATTCCTTTCTTTTTCCCTTTTCCTTAATTTTAAGTATTTAGACACACGGTTACATTTATTTATAATTTGAATGTGCATTAATAATAAAATCGAATATCTCTCTGTTTCTTATCAGGTTTTTGTATAAAAAAGTCCGATCCAATTCCGCCAAAAAAATATTTATAATATCCTTACAATAACCGGTAATGAACAAAACAGAATATAAAAATTTTGCTTTTACAGTTTGTTTTTAAATTAATTAGTATTTAATATTATAGCAATTCCACATTTCAACAGTGCCTAACTTGTTGAAAAATGTACACAACATCGCAAATGCTATATTTTTTTTCTTTTTCTAATCCCAGTATTTATGTCCATCACAATTTTACATATTGATTAAAATACAATTTTGATCGACGAAAATTATTTGTATTACGTGTTATTTTAAAGATTTAAAGTAATTGTACAAATATATAGCTTTTACTTTTCATAAAATGCTTTTATGAACTTTTGTATATTAAATTATACTGTAATTATATCTTCTTATAATTCTTTTGAGATAAATTTTCGCATTAATGATGTTCAACTAAAGAAATCAGAGTGTATTTCATATTACATGTCCCTGATTACGTCAATCGTTCGGAACATCATTGGTTTTAATTTTCGCTGCCTACCATCACCGGCTTAAAGTTATGTCTGCTTGTACTACAACATTTTGACTACATTTTATATTTGTATTTTGTGGTATCATTGTTGGTTGGTTGGTATCTTGCAGTGTTTAAGGCCGATTGACTACGCTTTCGACCAACGCCTGTAGATGGAATGCCCTCCGTGGGTGTCTTTCTATATAGTCCTAGCCCATATTTACGCGAGATTCGGAGAATATACGGAAAACTCCAAATGGCAAATTCAATAAGTGCGGCCTGGGATCGAACCCGGCACTTCCCATCTACCAGCTTTTAGCGCAGAACCACTCGGCTGCTTGGTAGGCCGTGTAATTTGTCAGGAAAATGACAAGCTACTTTTAATAACAAGCTACTTTTGAGGATATAAATCTTTCGCGGTAAGGACTTTTGCCTGCATAATGACAGTATAGAGACATTACTTTAATGAATATCTTTTTTTTTTTCTTTGTACACCTAAAAGACATGAAAACTTTTTATGGTAGCTTAAATTCCTGAGAATTGTTGTTGAGAATTTAGAGTTGACCATCAAACCTTTTACTTTATGGATCTACTAGACTAAAAATTTGATGTGTAATTGACCCTGAATTTTTTTCTTTTGAGAAACTTTCCATTTAATTAAATAAAGGAATATACACAGACATCAAACATCCAGTATTACTTTTTCTTTTCCTTTAGACTTTAATATAATTCTGAAAAATTTTCTTAATAAATGCTTCTGTTAAATGGCTGGACAAAATACGGAAATATAAAGTGAAAAAGGATAAGTGTAACCTCGGTCTGTAAATCAACTGAAAAACTAAATTAAAACACTATAGTCATTATAATTTATTTGAAATTTTAATTATTATAGTTAGGATTAGGAAACTAAATTAAAAATGAATGAGTGATAGTTTCAGAAGTTTGAAAAAAGTCCTTACATTTCTGTCTGCAACAGAATACCCTCCTGCCATCCCGGTACCGACCTTCCGGCAGAATTCTTCTGGAACATGTCCGTCTCAGAACTTAAAATTTTACCATTGCTTTACCCCGGAAGGAAATTTCACAAAACTTTTTCTCATTGCTTTACTTTATGTGAAGGAAACTACATTGTTTTCGATAAAAATTCTCTATTTGTACCAACCAAGATCAAACTTATGTCCACTGCATTGTAGGCCACGATGTTATCTATCAGCAACGGAATTACACGCTTTGCTACTTACCAATTTTCAATCTTACATTTATATGTATTTTTTGCATAGAAAAATGAAGAAATACATAACTACCAGATGAACTATGTATCAATTACAGATTTTATCACGTTAAAGGAAAAAAAAAAAAAAGAAGTGTTTCTTTTGGCAGACTAGGGAGATTTTAAAGTAAATTTATGTAGTTTTAGAAAATATAAATTTGATGTAGCATTTTTTTTTTTTTTAAGTTTATAGAAATTTTCTTGAAATAGGTTGTTTTACTGTGTGAGATTGCTTTGTAACAGTTCGTTATTATTTACAAAAAGTACAATGAAAAATATAGTATTGAGTTACAAGTTTAAAAATTGTTATAATAAAAACTTGATACAGAAAATTATATATATTTAGTTTTAATTTAACATATAATAAAATTATTATTTTATTTTTTGAGTTTCTAGCTGAATATATGCCAAACAGGACGTTACCATTAAAATAAATATATAAACAATATTCTTACACGTGTAGACTTAACATTTTTATAACAATTTAACTTAAGTTTTCAATTTAACCTATGTGTTCTAAATTTTTTATATGCATGTCATCTTAATCACCCAATCGTAAATGGTGCTTAAATATGTATGGTGTACACTCATGTTTGTGAAAACTGCAACACCATCAAGAAATGATGCGACTGAGCTAGAATTTTATCAAATGCAGATTACAGTTAAATATACTTAAATTATTTTTTAAGCAAATAATTAACATTTCAGAGTCATCACGCATGCGCGTATTTAGCAGCGACCTCATAATTGCTGCTGAAACCGTATAAATGGAGAGCTGTACGGGTGACGTTGAAAATAATCTATAGTTATCTTTTAGTGGTAAACGTTAGGTAAGACGTAACAACGCCTCATCGGCAAAACTTAATGACATTTCAACAACTTACGGAGTTTGAACGGCGAAAAATCATTGGCCTTCTTGAAGAAGGATCATCTTCCTATTGTGCAATAGCAATTTGTGTGCAGCGGAACAGCAGCAAAATGATACGAGTTTGGAATCAGTGGGCCGACGAGAATCAGAAAACTCGGAATTCCAGATGTGGACCCCGTAAGATCCCGTCAATGCGCGATGATACGTACCTGGTCGGCCGAAATCTGTCGGGCTGTACAGCTTCATCTAGACAGTTGGCAGCAGTTTGGTCCACTGCTACAGATCTATTAATGTCTGTTGCACATTGGGATAAGAACTCCATGTGATAAGATCGTGAAACTATTGACACCTGCGGCAGCTATGGGCTCATGAGCATAGAGCTTGCGTGCAGATTGGTAACAAGTGGAAATTTCTGACGAATCCCACTTGTACCATCTGACGACCGCTGACGGATATATCCAGTCACTGAGCTGTTCTCTTTTCCACATTAAACTTATAATTCAAAATTATATAATAATGAGTTTTTAGCTTGTTTTTTTTTTTTAAGTTTAAAGATCATAAATAATACTTGTAACCATTATAATCATGTACACAGTTATATTTTTTACCTCAAATTGAAATAGCTATTAGTTTAGCGAATTGAAAGTGTTGTGCAGTGAAAACAACTTCACAGTTTTGCCTTTTCAAAAGCGGTCACATGGCTAATTTGTGGTACCATGATGACCATATACGTGTTAGGCGCTATGCTGGTGAACGCTACCTTCCAAGTGCATTATTGTGGATATCATCATAGGGGACGAACATCTGGAATTACAGTCTGGAGGGTACGATTGCGTATCATGTAAGATATTAGCTGTGACGAATTGCGGGTGATGTTAAAAGCAACTGAAACATTAGTAAAGTTCTGGAACCCGAAGTCATCCCATTCCTTGAAGGCATTCCTGGAGCTATCATTGAACAGCTAAATGACCTCCCACATGTTATAAGAGATGTTTGATACTTCTTTTAAGCAGAAAATATACAGTTTCTTCCTTGGCTTGCTTTTTCTCCGGATATGCCACCTATTGATCATGTGTTCTTTGATTTCATTGATTCGGCGATTTCGTTGGTCGATGTTTCGCTCGTGATCTTAATCCAACAGCTTTCGAGATAAACTTTTGGTATGCTTAAAAACAATACGGAATGTTCTACCCAAGGCAGATATTTAAACTAAATTTAACTCAGTGAAGCGTCATACAACAGCGTTTATTACAGCGGGTTGTGGCAACATAAGATACAGATTTCGGACACTTAATATAGATTTTTTATTTTGAAAATTTAATTATTTATTTGCACCAATACCAGTCGTTTGGGAACACTGAGAAATATATATATACCACCTCCATCTAGAACAAATAAGTAGCCATTTTCTGATTCTTAAACTAGAAGTATAGATTTATGTGCTATTCTTCTTAGGTAAACAAATAACCAAGATAAAAGAAATGATTGAGAAAATTTCTTCATGATGTTGCAATTTTCACAAGCATCAGTGTATATTAAGTTGAATAATCAAGTTATAAATTCTTAAAAAAATATTTAGGTGATTTTTAAGTTATTGCATTAAATTCTGTGTCTACATTAAATGCATAATACATATTTAGCAGATACAAAATTACCTCATTCATGTATTTTTTCCTCCTTTTCTTATAAATATGAATCAGAATGATGTGGAAAAGTAATGTTTCTACTATATTAATTTTTTCCAGGTTCTTGTTAAGTAATAAACAAGATTAAGCCTTTATGTGGTGAAAGTAATGTTAAGTGTTCTTAATAGCTTCTGGTACCAGCAGAGAGATTTATTTTATCGCTTGTATTAGAAGTATTAAATTATTTAGTTCCAACGAAAACACAGAAAAGGCGACATTGAGGATGTTTCTGAATACGCAACACAATAAACATGTATAGTCCTTTTTCTATATTGCATTTTTTTTTTTAATATATAACAAAGAACTGTTATTATTTTTAATAATTTTTATTATATGTATTTCGATATTAAAATGTTTTGTTTTCTGGAATTCATTTCCTTTTAGATTAAAAAAAAAAAAAAATACCACTTTGTAATGACTTTCTCTTGCATTAATTATACATATATATATATATATATATATATACACAAACACACACATTTATATATGTATATAAAACATTACAACTTTTCTAAAGATATTTGTTTAAAGTTAATTTTTTTTTTAATTTACATTTAAATTATGCATAAAATTAATATTTATTTTGTTTTGTTTGTTTTGTTTTTTTTTTTCTTTTTCCCTACTTTATTACATTTTTTAAAGTTTAATATTATTCAATTTTACAAAAAAAAAAAAAAAAAAAAAAAAAAAAAAAAATTCAGAATGTCGAAAAAATAAAAAAATATTTTTATGAATATGAGAATATTTTTAATGGTTTAATAAAACAGGGGAAAATATTCATTTTACTTCATGTCTGCTGTTTTACCGGCTTCTTAGGATTAATATTTCACAAAACTTAAAAAACGACAAGATTTTTTTGGGGGGGTATATTTATACTATGTACAGTCGGTCAAAAAAAAACGAAACACCCTCACCTATCTCATTACCTAATTATCGCAGTAGGCGCCAATCGTCAGGAATTTATGTCTACTTTTATTGTATGTAGGAAAAAATGACATTGGGGTCGTCTATATATTAAAAATGGTTCCAACTTTGAAAATTCGAATGTTAACCCACTAATTTGACGACAGAAAACGATTCTAGAGCATCAAAATAGCCTAGATAAAAATTTGCACGAAGATACCAACATTAGTTCCTGAGATATTTAAGGTTTTTCTTTAGGGGGTTATCTCCAAGTTTCTATTTTTTTCATTTAGGTCAGATTCAACGAATTTATTAGAGCTCTCTTCTATTATTCAATGCGTTTCATTCATCTACAAATCTCTAAATACATCAAAAGGAATATAATTTCAATGAGCATATTAATGTAGAAATTTCGAACTATAAAAAATATTCTGTCCAAAAAGGTTAACACAGGAGGGTCTGATAACACCTGTGTGTGTGAAGGGGGGGGAGGGTCACCGGGATTCCAAATTGATGTTTTCTCATCGTATTTTCGGAAGATTTTTATTGAAATTAGATTTCTGTTATGCTTTTACCCCTAGGTATCAGACTATAAACCAACGCGTCTCTAGTTTACTGAAGTGTGTGTGTGCACAGAAGTTGGGTTTACTCGAAAATGATTCTAGGGATTTTGATGAAAGTTTGGGGTGAAGTGTTTTCGGAATGTTAGACTTACCACCATCTTCAGAAAAATTTGCGTTGGCTGTTAACCCCTTATCGGCCAATGGCAACAAATGAAATAAATTGGGTTTATTCGGAAACTGATATAAGGATTTTGACGAAACATTTGCGTTAAGTGATTTTGAGTATGCCTAAACGAATGGAATTATCCCCATCGTCATAAAAATTCGTTGTCGCTGTTAACCCTTTAAAGGACAATTGCAACGTATGTCAGAAATCGGCTTTACACGGATATGGACTAAGCGATTTTTATGAAAGTTTGAAGTTAGGGCTTTTTCATGAGAAAAAACAATTAGATTTCATCTTCAAATAAATTACTGTTTACAGTTAACCCTTTACCGGCCATTTGCAATACATAGCAAAAGCTGGGTTTATTAAAAAATGATTCTAGGGATTTTGATGAAAGTTTGGGGTTAAGTGTTTTCGGAATATTAGACTTACCACCATCTTCAGAAAAATTTGCGTTGGCTGTTAACCCCTTATCGGCCAATGGCAACAAATGAAATAAATTGGGTTTATTCGGAAACTGATATAAGGATTTTGATGAAAATTTTGCGTTAAGTGCTTTTGAGTATGCTTAAACGAATGGAATTATCCCCATCGTCATAAAAATTCGTTGTCTGTGTTAACCTGTGAGGTTGAGACGTTAGAACGTCACCACAGTTGTTTCAATTAAGCTGGATCCAGCAAGATAGGAAGTGGGGACGGTTAAAATCACTCCGTCGCCAGTGGCTCGGTGACGGTTGAGGTCGGAGTAGTTTTGCGTCGGCAGGGTGCTGCATTAAAAGACTTAGATTTTGAATATTAGTTAAATTAGAAGTGATTTTTAAAAGTACGGATTGAAATGTAGTGAAAGGAGGGTGTAGAAAGAAGTATAAAAATAGAGATGGTTTTAGTAGATGTGTGGATGTTGGAGGATCGTATAGTGGTTTTTGGAGGATATTATAGCGAGTGTGCTGATTCTTATTTTGGTGAAGATCGAAAGTAGCGTAGAGGAGATTTAGTGGCGTGAAGTTAAGTAGCGTGGAGTGTTGGCGAGTGTATTAGTTTTCGGAAGTTCAAGCTGGGATAGAAGGGAATCCTCTGTCCCATAGTGAAGCCGTAGTTGGAGTACGAGTGTGACCGTCTCTACACTTTCGACCATCTGCTGTGGTGAGATATTTAAAGTTATCTACTTAATTTGTTGATTCATATATTTTGATTAAGTAAAACGCTGGCTGAGCTATATAAATTTACCAGGCCGCCCTCCCATTAATCTGCTCAAATAAACTTTAGTTATTGTTATTTAAAGCCTCGTGTTCTCTTAGTAACCTAAGTATCTAAGTTAAGATGGAGTTTGCAGGAACACAAACTCTACAGTGGCGCCCAAACCAATTCGACACCCCCCCCCGCTCGGGTTTATTTTACTGGCTCAAACAATGTACTTAAATTTTTTGAAGATCTTGAAGAGTATTTTGATATATGTAAAATTGACGAAGCAGATAAATTTAATTTATTAAAATACTCCTTAAAAGGAGAAGCCAAAATCTGGTATGAAACCATTGCCTCTAGAGCTCTAGGCCAAAATCCTACGTATGAGGATTTGAAGCTCAAAATTAAAAATTCATTCTCTTCTATTGTGGATAAAACCAAACTCCGTCAAGAACTTTATATGGCAAGGATGTCGTTTTATGACAAACCTACCACCTTTTTATTACGTAAATTCGACATTATAAAGCAGCTGGATTTAGTTTTATCTTTCGCCGCTGCAATGGAAATCATAACCCCTCTTTTGACTATTCCAATCCAAGATTATCTTGATCTGAAACCTGTCACTTCTTACGACAGTCTGTTTCAAACTTTAGCCAAATACCAAGAACGACACCCTCCAAGGGCGGAAAACACCTTTAATCGCCAACGGGGTAATGGAAGCATGCAAAATTCTAGGCGTGAAAATTTCACCCCCCCTCATAATTTAAATCGCTATCAACAAGAACGCCAATCGCCGCAGCCAAGGCGTAATAACTTTCAAAATTCTCGGAACGATCGTCCTAATCAAAATTAGTCTCAAAACTTTTCTCGAGCTGATAGAAATATCAGAAATTTTCGTAACACTCGTAATAACCAGAGTCGTCAGTTAAACGAGTAAGTGGCTCTTGTGAGGAGGGTCAACAGCCACTGAATAACTCAACCACCTCCATATGTTTAGACACAATTTGTATCAGTCCGGTAGACCTACCTAATTTAAATGCAATAATTCATGATACTTTCATACCTACTTATTGGGACACTGGTGCTGAACGCTCCTTTCTAGCATATGAAACTTATAAAAAGTATTTTGACTTTAAACCTTTAAAGCGGACAAATTTAAATATTACAACGGCTCAAGGCAAGTCCTGTGTTAATAGAGGCGAAGTCAGCCTGAATGTTAAAATTCATAATTTAAGTGTTAATTGGCCTTTTTACGTCATCGACAATCTTCAGCATCCCTGCATTATAGGGTTAGACTTTATGAAAGCAAATAATGTTGAAATTAATTTTGCCAATAAATCTTTACATATTGATGATTCTAAATCAAATTCTAAACCTGTCGAGCCGACAGAGTTAATTGTTAATTTAGAGGAAAGTGCCCTCACTCATATTGAAAAAATTGATTTTGTTAATTTTCTTCAGCAGTTTAAACAGTTATTTTCCAATACACCTGGCTTAACCCATGTTGTTTGCCATGAAATTGACACTGGAACTAATAAACCAGTCTTTAGTAAGCCTTATCGTTATGATCAAGCCAAACAAGATATTATAAATTGGCATATTGATAAAATGTTACAAAATGATATTATTATGCCTGTAACCTCTCCTTATGCGTCTCCTGTTGTTTTATGTCGTAAGAAAAATGGTAAACCCATTACTGACCCGGAGGCATGGAGATTTGCAATCGATTATCGTAGGCTCAATTCTATCACACAATATCCTCAGTATCCCTTGCCTATAATTGATGATTTGTTAGCACATATAACAACGACAAATTTTATGTCTACTCTCGATCTGACATCGGGTTATTTTCAAATTGCAATGAAACCCGCTGATATATCAAAAACAGCGTTTATAACTAAAAATGGCACGTTTGGTTTTAAACGAATGCCTTTCGGATGTTCAGGGGCTGTAGCGACATTCCAAAAAGCCATGGAAACTATTCTTAAACCTGTTTTGAATAAATTTGTACATGTTTATCTCGATGATATAATAATCACGTCCTCATCTTACAATGAGCATTTAGATCATTTAAAAACTGTTTTTACTCTACTGCAAAATGCAGGATTAACTTTAAATTCTTCAAAGTGCCATTTTGCACGGCAGGAAATTAAGTACCTAGGCGTCAAAATAACGCCTGCTGGTATTTCTGTAGATAATGAAAAAGTTCAGCCAGTTTTAATCATGCCCCCTCCTACAACTTCCAAACAAGTTTCGAGATTTCTAGGCATGTGTGCTTGGTATGGGAAATTTATACCTAATTTTGCTCACATATGCGAGCCCCTCTTTAAACTCAAAAGGAAAAGAGTTAAATTTCACTGGTCAAATGAAGCACAAGAAGCATTTGATAACTTAAAAACTATACTTAGCGCTCCTCCTGTACTAGCTCATCCTAATTATAATATTAAATTTCAAGTAGCTACTGATGCTTCTTCGTACGGCATTGGTGCCGTTCTAAGCCAAGAAGGCCGCCCAATAGCATATGCATCCCGTACGCTTAACACTGCAGAAAGAAATTATCCAGTAACTGAACGTGAATGTTTAGCAGTGCTTTGGGGACTGCAAAAATTTCGTTTATATTTTACGCAACTTCCAGTAACAGTTGTTATAGATCATGCGGCATTAACTCGGTTAACAACTGGAAAGAACCTCTCCCCTCGCATGATTCGATGGACTCTAAAATTAGCTAACTTTAATATAGACATCACACAAAGACCTGGTTCGGACAATATCGTAGCTGACGTTCTATCACGTACTACTCAAACTCAAGAAAATAAGATTGAATCTAATCTTACAAATCAATCCCTTGCTTTAAATGAAAAGAATGATCAGTTAAATTCTACTGTTAAAGCCTCACATATTCATCATTCGCATTTCAAGGCTGAACCGGTTCAATCCGAAATATTAGTAGACGTGACTGAAACTTGTGTAAAGGAAATTGAAAGTGAACAAATTAACCCATGTGCTTCTACAAATCTAGTCACTACTTTAAACAATAAATTCGTATCTGATCAAGAAAAAGTAGCTTTAGCGCTTATGCCAGCATCTGTGTTAAATTCGAGAGATCAATTAATCCAAGAACAAAAAAATGATCCCGAATTTGCATTAATTTATAAGTATTTAGACGATCCTGAGTCAGTTTCATTAATTGAATCAGCCATTGCCTTAAACTGGTCCCAATCTTTTTCTTTAATCGATGGCTTGCTTTTTTATTCAAAATTATTATCATCTTATGGCGAATTACGAGTTGTAATTCCCCAATCTCTTCGTCAAGCCATCCTATTTGAGTTTCATGACTCTCCAATTTCGGGGCACTTTGGCATTAGGAAAACTTATAAAAAGCTCAAAGATGCCTGTTACTTTCCTAAAATTAGGAAGTTTGTTAATGAATATGTTTCGAGTTGTCGCTTGTGCCAGCAATATAATTATAAAAATGTAAAGCCGGCCGGTAAATTAATTCCTATTAAAGTTGATTTTCCAAATCAAATTCTTGGACTTGACTTAATCGGTCCTTACCCCCTCTCTAAACCAAATAGATTTCGTTATGTGTTAGTTATGGTGGATTATTTTAGTAAATGGGTTGAATTTGTGCCTTTACGTAAAGCTTCGGCACAAGCAGTGGCCACTGCCTTCTTTAATAATTATATTTCTCGTTACGGCGCCCCCCTTCAAATTGTAACGGACCATGGTCCTCAATTTATAAGTAATGTTTTTAAGGCACTTTGCGATACACTCGAAATTAAACATGTCTTCACGGTTCCATATCGGCCGCAAGCTAATCAGGCCGAACGTGTTAATAGAACTCTAATAAACATGATTGCGACGTTCATAGGTCAAAATCATGAAAATTGGGATCAGTTTCTCTATCATTTTGGCTATGCGATTCGTACAGCGGTAAGTGATGCCACAGGAAAAACTCCCGCTGAATTGTTTTTGGGCAGAAAGATTCTGACCCCCTTTCAAAAACTGGTATTAGTACAGCAAAACGCATCTCAATTTATTACGGAAAATATTGAAGAATTGCTACCAGAAGTTCAGAGAAATTTGAGAAACGCTCAAGAGCAGCAAGCTCTATATTATAACCTAAAACGTAGAATTTTAGAAGTAAAAGTGGGAGATAAAATACTCCTAGAATCAAATTTTTTAAGCTCTAAAAAACATTCTAAAGTAGCTAAATTTGGGCCAAAATTCATTGGGCCTTTCTCTGTTTTAAAGGTAGAACATAACAATCTGGCAATCGATTTTAACGGCACCCCAACTACAATAAATGTTGACCAGATACGCATTTTTAAAGAGCGCACTCAATCATGTACTGAAACTCTTGATAGTGATAGCGTGTCGGGTTCAAACCCACCTGACGAACAGTCCGTCCTTACGCCTAACCTCACTCCCCAGCCTAGTGCTCCTGATTCTTGTACAGCTGATGAACTACCTACTCCTACAACGCCCGAACAATCTGTTCAGGGCACTTCCGCTGACCAATCTAGTGTTAGCAGACCCGTCGCACAAAAACGAGCTCGTAGTCGGTCATCGAACCATTCTAATGTGAAATTTCCTAGGCAAACTGGTCGCAAACGCGACTATTCTTTTACTAATGGCTCTTTTATACCGCAGAGTAAAAAGAAACATGGTTGGAACAAGGGTTTCAAACGCCCTCAAGCCCCCTCCTCAAAGTCCTCTGGAACACATCGCCCACAGAAGGTACTAACAGTTCCAGATTCAGTGCACACGGACTCGTTCCGACCTAAGAAAAAGGCAAGGGTTCGAAAAAGACCTCCACCCTCTTCATCAGCTAGCGGACGGCACTTGGAAAAATTCCTAGCAGCTCCTGACTCAATCGGCAAAGCCGAGTTCTCTTCACACCACCGATTTAATACTCGGCGTCAAGCCAGACTTCGACAACAGGCTCAGCCATATGAATCACCTGCCGAACAAGCCTTTGTTCAAGCCTTTTGGGATAGCCCTAGACCCCGGTCCGAAAGCCTGCAACCCTGTGGCCTAGCTGACGAGCACATCCACCAAGACCTCTGACCTTGCTGAAGTTACAGCTGCAAATTCACATCAGGTGATACCGTTCTCTATTTTTTTTTCTATTACAAGTGCATTTCTGTCAGAGCTGTACAAAATGTTCGACGTACCTTGAAGCCTTTTTGGGACTTTATATTTTAAGAACTCTTACGAAAGTTATGGACTTTCCCAAACTAAAAATACAAAATTTAACTTAGCCATGAACTTTCAAATCAAAAATAATGTTCTGCTTCAATGTCAACATTTTTGTTCTCTCTTAAATATCTATTTTATGTATGTATTAAGTCTTTTACCTTGTAGCCATCTCCTGCAGAAAGCTGGTAATATAAACTGTTTTTTTGGCCCCTTTGTAAATTTCCCCCCCTTTTTCTCTTGTATTTTTATAAATGATGTATTTATAAACTGCATGTTTGCAATTGTAAAATTTTTTGAATATTTGTCTAAAAGTTTATCTGTATGTACTTTTAGAGGGGGTAAAATGTTTTTTTTAGCTATAAGCATAAAAGTCGTGTTTAACTATATAACATTAAAAAGACTAGCTACTCAGTTTTTTCCGCTTATGCTTTAGCTAAGGAGGGAGAAATATTTCAGTATGTAACCTATATATTATGTTAATAGAGACGAACATGTCTCAGTTTCTTCTAGAGATAAATTGTCACTTTTTTTACTATGCATACTGTAAAGGTTTTCCCATTTCAGACACTCTGATGGACTATTCTCTTAAGCTGATGTTAAAACCCTTTTTATCTAAAGTGACAGATCTTAATTTGATGTCAAAGTTCCTTTTCCTGCATATGGACAGCCTGTGGATTCTGACGTCTGCTCTAGGGCGGAAAAAGTTCGGACTATTCCTGGTTTACTCAGCTACCTTGCAGACGTAGAGCTCCAGATACCAGTTAGCCAGTCAAATAAAGACTTTATCATTTTTTTCTCTTTTTATTTTAAAGACACCTACTCTTGTGTTATAACAAACTCTAAATGTCGCATTTTGTCACAAGCGACTTACATTGTAAAGCCAAGATCAAGTTGAATTTAATATATTGCCTTCCTGGCCTAACAGGGAGACGTTTGTTAATCCTAATGTAAGCCTGGTTTTAGCTCAGTCAGTCCCGGAGTTCTCGGGATAAACGTACGCCTTTTATTTAAAATTTTAAATTCATTTTTTTTGCGTCCCCGAGTTTTCGCTCAGGGATTTAACAAATTTTTAAGTTTTTCTCACCCAGTTAAAATTTAAATGACGGCTGCACTCACACTTCAGAGATTTGAGATAGTTAGAGAGGGAATGAAGCTATTTAAATTTAATCGATCAAACCCGTTGGGGATTTTCCCGACTAAATTTTTTTCTAGGAGGGGGACTGTGAGGTTGAGACGTTAGAACGTCACCACAGTTGTTTCAATTAAGCTGGATCCAGCAAGATAGGAAGTGGGGACGGTTAAAATCACTCCGTCGCCAGTGGCTCGGTGACGGTTGAGGTCGGAGTAGTTTTGCGTCGGCAGGGTGCTGCATTAAAAGACTTAGATTTTGAATATTAGTTAAATTAGAAGTGATTTTTAAAAGTACGGATTGAAATGTAGTGAAAGGAGGGTGTAGAAAGAAGTATAAAAATAGAGATGGTTTTAGTAGATGTGTGGATGTTGGAGGATCGTATAGTGGTTGTTGGAGGATATTATAGCGAGTGTGCTGATTCTTATTTTGGTGAAGATCGAAAGTAGCGTAGAGGAGATTTAGTGGCGTGAAGTTAAGTAGCGTGGAGTGTTGGCGAGTGTATTAGTTTTCGGAAGTTCAAGCTGGGATAGAAGGGAATCCTCTGTCCCATAGTGAAGCCGTAGTTGGAGTACGAGTGTGACCGTCTCTACACTTTCGACCATCTGCTGTGGTGAGATATTTAAAGTTATCTACTTAATTTGTTGATTCATATATTTTGATTAAGTAAAACGCTGGCTGAGCTATATAAATTTACCAGGCCGCCCTCCCATTAATCTGCTCAAATAAACTTTAGTTATTGTTATTTAAAGCCTCGTGTTCTCTTAGTAACCTAAGTATCTAAGTTAAGATGGAGTTTGCAGGAACACAAACTCTACAAACCCTTTAAAGGACAATTGCAACGTTTGTTAGAAATCGGCTTTACAGGGAAATGGACGAAGCAAATTTTATGAAAGTTCGATGTTAGGGCTTTTTCATGAGAAAAAAACAATTGGATTTCATCTTCAGATAAATTAACGTTTACAGTTAATCCTTTACCGACCAATCGCAATACATAGCAGAAGTTGGGTTTACTCGAAAATGATTCTAGGGATTTTTATGAAAGTTTGGGGTTAAGTGTTTTCGGAATATTAGTCTTACCACCATCTTCAGAAAAATTTGCATTGGCTGTTAACCCCTTATCGGCCAATAGCAACAAATGAAATAAATTGTGTTTATTCGGAAACTGATGTAAGGATATCATGAAAGTTTTGCGTTAAGTGATTTTGAGGATGCTTAAACGAATGGAATTATCCCCATCGTCAAAAACATTTGCTGTCTATGTTAACCCTTTAAAGGACATTGCAACGTATGTCAAAAATCGGCTTTACACGGTTATGGGCTAAACGATTTTTATGAAAATTTTAAGTCAGGCTTTTTCATGAGAAAAAACAATTGGATTTCATCTTCAGATAAATTAGCGTTTATAGTTAACCCTTTACCGGCCAATTGCAATACACAGCAGAAGTTGGGTTTACTCGAAAATGATTCTAGGGATTTTGATGAAAGTTTGGGGTTAAGTGTTTCCGGAATATTAGACTTACCACCATCTTCAGAAAAATTTGCGTTGGCTGTTAACCCCTTATCGGCCAATGGCAACAAATGAAATAAATTGGGTTTATTCGGAAACTGATATAAGGATTTTGATGAAGGTTTTGCGTTAAGTGATTTTGAGTATGCTTAAACGAATGGAATTATCCCCATCGTCATAAAACTTCGTTGTCGCTGTTAACCCTTTAAAGGACAGTTGCAACGTATGTCAGAAATCGGCTTTACACGGATATGGACTAAGCGATTTTTATGAAAGTTTGAAGTTAGGTCTTTTTCATGAGGAAAAACAATTGGATTTCATATTCAGATAAATTAGCGTTTATAGTTAACCTTTTACCGGCCAATTGCAATACATAGCAAAAGTTGGGTTTATTCAAAAATGATTCTAGGGATTTTGATGAAAGTTTGGGGTTAAGTGTTTTCAGAATATTAGACTTACCACCATCTTCAGAATTATTTGCGCTGGCTGTTAACCTTATCGGCCAATGGCAACAAATGAAATAAATTGGGTTTATTCGGAAACTGATGTAAGGATTTTGATGAAAATTTTGCGTTAAGTGCTTTTGAGTATGCTTAAACGAATGGAATTATGCCCATCGTCATAAAAATTCGTTGTCTATGTTAACCCTTTAAAGGACAATTGCAACGTTTGTTAGAAATCGGCTTTACACGGAAATGGACGAAGCAAATTTTATGAAAGTTCGATGTTAGGGCTTTTTCATGAGAAAAAAACAATTGGATTTCATCTTCAGATAAATTAGCGTTTACAGTTAACCCTTTACCGGCTAATCGCAATACATAGCAGAAGTTGGGTTTATTCGAAAATGATTCTAGGGATTTTGATGAAAGTTTGGGGTTAAGTATTTTCGGAATATTAGACTTACCACCCTCTTCAGAATTATTTGCGTTGGCTGTTAACCCCTTATCGGCCAATGGCAACAAATGAAATAAATTGGGTTTATTCGGAAACTGATGTAAGGATATCATGAAAGTTTTGCGTCAAGTTATTTTGAGGATGCTTAAGCGAATGGAATTATCCTCACTGTCATAAATATTCCTTTTCGTTGTTAATCCTTTAAAGGCCAAACGCAACGTATGTCAGAAATTGTCTTTATACGGAAATGGAGAAAATGTTTTTTCTGAAAGGTTGCAGTTAGGGCTTTTTGATGAGAAAAGACGATTGGATCTCTTCTTCAGACAAATTAGCGTTTATAGTTAACCCTTTACTGACGAACTCAACACATAGCAGAAATTGAGTTTACCTGGAATTGGATATAGCGATTTTGATGAATATTTCTTACTAAGTTTTTTCGGGGACTACTAAATCGAATGGTATTCCATCATTTTCAGAAAAAAAAAAAAAAAAAAAAAAAAAAAAAACGTTCTCAATTAACCCTTTATCGGCCAGTTGCAACATATGGCAAAAATTAGGTCTACTTGTAAATGGGTATAAGGATTATGATGAAAATTTAAGGTTACATAATTGGTTAGAATTATTTTATTCTTCAGAAAATTTCTTGTTCTCTGTTAAACCTTTAAAAGCCCATTGTGACGTTTGTCAGAAATACGGTTTACACAGAAATAGACATAGCGAATTTTATAAAAGATTGGAGTTAGGAATTTTTGATGAGAAAAGGCTTTTGGAAATATCCTCATCTTTAGAAACAATCGCATTCGTTGTTAACTCTTTATCAACACATTACAACATACGGTAGAAATTGAGTTTATTCGGAAATGGGCAAAGCGGTTTTTATGAAAGTTTGGAGTTACGGTTTTTGATCAGAAAAAATGATTGGACTTATCCTTATCTTCAGAAAAAATCGCGTTCTCAATTAACATTTTATCGGCCAGTTGCAAATTATAGCAGAAGTTGGGTTTATTTAGAAATTTATATAGGGATTTTGATGATAGTTTGGGGTTAAAAACTTTCTGGGTGCTTAAAGAACTGGACATATACTCATTTTCAGAAAAAAATTGTTTGCAGTTTTCCATATATCGACCAGTTGCGTCAAGTTTTAGAAATAGGCTTAATCGGAAATGGATATAGTGATTTCAAATAAAGTTTGTGGTTAATGTTTTTAGGGATGCAAAAACGTTTGGACTTATTCTCATCTTTTGAAAAAAAATGGCGTGATCAGTTAAACCTTTATCGACAAATTAAAACATATCGCCCAAATTCGGGTTACTCGGAAACGGATGTATCGATTTTGATGAAAGTTTGAAGTTAACTGTTTTCGGAGGTGCAGAAAGTTTGATTTATACAGAAAAATTAGCGTTCGCTGTCAAAATATATGGTAAAAAAGTATTCGTGTTCCAGTTAATGACTTCATTTGTTATTTTGTTTAAATTTAGTACGAGAGAATGTAATCGATTCAGGCAATATCTGTGTGTATCGAAATATTTGGTAAATAATGAGGCAGGTTCAAGTCTATAACTGTATACTTATTGTGTATCTTGTTTTCTTTCTATTTATATATATATATTTAATACGGTTTAATTTAATCAAAGGTAGCTGATATTTGTGCGTGTTGAAGTATTTGGTAAAGACGGAAGCAGTATCCAGTCCATGATTGAAGTTATAGATATTTTTTTAATGAAAATTCCTAAATTCAAATAAAAGTAGGTGATATTTTCAAATGCCTAGCTAGTCGTTAATTTAGTCAAATAGCGATTGCAAGTTTTGTACTGGTAACGCTGCCGAAGGCAGCAGGAACCAGGAACAGTTGGCTAAAACAATTAAAAAATGCATTTTCACCGTGTTCTGATCTATTCTGAAAGTTTCAAATGTCTAGCTAGTCGGGAAGTTAGTTAAATAAATTTTCTGTTGAATCATATAAACGCTGCCGAATACAGTAGGGACCTGAAACAGTTGACTAAAAGTATTTAAAAAAATGTATTGTTACCGTGTTCTGAGCTATCCTGAAAGTTTCAAATATCTAGCTAGTCGGGAAGTTGGTTAAATAAATTTTCTGTCGAATCATATAAACGCTGCCGAAGGCAGTAGGGACCTGAAGCAGTTAACTAAAAGTATTTAAAAAAAGTATTGTCACCGTGTTCTGAGCGATCCTGAAAGTTTCAAATGTCTAGCTAGTCGGGAAGTTAATTAAAAACTGAATGCAAGCTTCGTACTGGTAACGCTGTCGAAGGCAGCAGGAACTCGAAGCAGTTGGTTCAAAATATTTTAAAAATGCATTTTCGCCGTGTTCTGAACTATTCTGAAAGTTTAAAATGTCTAGCTACTTGGGAAGTTAGTTAAATAAGTTTTCTGTTGAATCATATAAACGGGTAGTGACCTCAAACAGTTGACTAAAAGTATTAAAAAAATGTATTGTCACTGTGTTTTGAGCTAGCCTGAAAGTTTCAAATGCCTAGCTAGTCGGAAAGTTAGTGAAAAATCGATTGGAAGCTTTGTACTGATAACGCTGCCGACGGCAGCAGGAACCCTAAACAGTTGGCTAAAGGTATTAAAAAAATGCATTTTCACCGTGTTCTGAACTATTCTGAAAGTTTCAAATGTCGGAAAGTTAGTTAAACAAAGTTTCTGTCGAATCATATAAGCTCTGCCGAAGGCAGTGGGACCCGAAATAGTTGACTAAAATTATTAGAAAAATTTATTGTCACCGTGTTGTGAGCTGTCCTGAAAATTTCAAATATCTAGCTAGTCGGGAAGTTAGTTAAAAATCGATAGCAAGATTTGTACTGGACAAACAAACAAACATAGAAACAAAAAAAACCAAACATACAAGCAAACAAACAAACAAACAAACAAGAATCGAAGTTAATAAAAACATGGTAAAATATTACAGGGAGTTCAAGTATTTTCTCCCCTTGCTTAATTTTATGTTATTGCACTTCATATAATTTTAAACCATAAATCGTAATGATATATAATTTTTGGTCGTGTTCCTGTAAAAATCTATAAAGGCTATCTTTACCAAAATCTATACAATTCGTGCGACGGTAATGTATAACATGTGCATAAATTTTCAGTTTAATAGAATAAGGTGTTTAGATACTATCGCATTTTAAAACGATTGGGCCCATAGACCATAATGACAATTTTTCTTTCTGTCCTTGCAAAAAGAAAAAAAAAACTATACATGCTAGATTTATCAAAATCTATACACTTTGTGCGAGGGTTTAACATGTATAAAAGTTTTTTAACTCAAACGAATAAGGCGTTTAAATGCCATCGCATTTTATTTTATTTGGATCCATAGAAAATAATGATAAAGAATTTTTTGTTGTGCCCTGTGAAAAACTATAAATGCTAGATACATCAAAATCTATACACTTTGTGCGACGGACATTTATAACACGCGTATTAGCTCAAAAGAAAATGGTGTATAGACGCTATCGCAGTTTGAAAAACTTGGCCCTATAGGCTATAACGATAAAGAATATTTCTTTTTTGTGTCTATAAAAAGTACTTTTAAGTGCTAGATTCATCAAAATCAACAGTGATCGTGGTGCTATGGTGCCATACAATATACTTACTACATTTCAACTTATTTGAACAGAGGATTTAGGCACTATCGTATTCACTCACACACATACACCCATTCATAATCGAAAACTAGTAAAAATGAATTCAGTGTAATTCAAAAGTATAGAAATCCCATAATCTCAAAGGTCGGATTTTTTGTCACGATTACAATACTTCCTTTACATACGTATGTTCGGAAAGTAAAAATCGGATCTCTCAGCTATAAAGTTCTGTCCAACTCAAAGAAATAATTTATTCTGTAATAATATTATATTATTTTAATTGGTTAATTTATATTTCCAACACTATTAATAATAAATAATCTCTAAGAAAAAAAGAGAGTTAATAATAATATAATAATTAATTATAGTCTATATTCTTTCTTTATTTTCTATAGCCTATATACTTTCTATAGTCGCTATTAATAATAGCGACTATAAAAATTAGAAATCACAATTCTTCTAAAGAAAATTACGAAAACATTATTTTATATAGTACGGAAAGAGATAAATTAAAAAAATAAATAAATGTTAAACTAAATTTTTAAATTGCAGGCAATTCTTCAATGTGCTCTTGTATTTCAATTTACACACATGTCTAATATTATAATACAATTTATTTCAGAATTAAATTCCAATTTATTTCAGCTGAAAAATAAAATATATTGTTGAAATAATTAAAAATATATGAAAGTGAATTAAAACTTTTTTTTCTTAATATCGTCTGCAATAAAATTCAAAATTGATTGTTGTGAATGCTACTTGTAAATACAGTTTGTAATCGTTATATGGCCCCCAAACTTGATCTTCGGTCATTTTTCTGGAATATCTCGAGAACTATTTGGCCCAATGAGCTGCAAATTTGCATATGCGTATTTTAATGTGCTAGAAATCGATATCTGCTAAAAAAATTATAGGTCACAATACATAATTTTTTTAAATATTAATTTAATAATTTTTATTCTATAGATAGAAAATATTGAAATCTTAATGAAACTCATAAATATGCTTGGAAAACCTGTTATTAACATCATAAAAAAACCAGGTAAAAAAAATAAAAATGTAGGAGATATGAATATAATTGTGTAATCAGACTTTAACATTAGAAGCTCGAAAGTTTAGACGTGTATATACTTATACACCATATGACTTCCAAATTTATATATGGGGATGAAATTGACTGTAGAATCGATATCCGAAATCAAAATTATATGTTACCATTGAAAAAATTAAAGTTTGACACGATTTCAATATGGAGACGACCCCTTAAGCTATTTTTTCCAATTAGCTTAAAAGAGAACAAAATTCCCTGACGAATGGTACCTTCGGTGTCTTTCTGCAACAATTTACTGATGAGATAGGTGGGGGTGTTTCGTTTTTTTTTTTTTTTTTTTTTTTTTTTTGACCGACTGTACATATACTATGGGCATTTCTGGAAAACATTACTTTAAGATATTATCTTCATTACTTTAAAATATTAACTTCAGTCTGTACAAGAAACCTAAATTTGAAAATAACTTGAAATTTATATATAAACTTTTTTTTTTTTTTTCAATTTAAATTAGCAAAACAATTTTAAGGTACAGACATTATAATAAAAATGAATTTGAAAAATGCATACATTGCTTCCTTTTTTCTTATGACTTATTTAATAATTTTTGCTTACGCGTGTGGCTTAAATAATGAGTCTTTTTGTCATTTTCAACTTATTTTCGAGAATGTGAGAGTTTAGAGTAATTTTCTACAAAAGAATTACAATATCTTTCTATTGAATTTTTACAATCTTCACTTTTATTCAAAATATATTTTGTGAATATAAATTGTCGAAAAAGAATTCCAAAAAATTGCAGATGATTCAAAATTTAGACCCTTATGCGAGTGCTTAAGATTATATCAAATAAATAAAGAAGAAAAATAATAATTATAATATTTTGCAAAAATTTCGCCAAAACAAAATCACAGCTTTTAACAGGTACCTGTATTTTATACGACGTGGTTCGTTTTATTTTCGTTCCACCCTGATATACATATAATAATTTCTAACTGTAACATTTATTTTAAAATCGTAGTTCTACATTAATATTGGGCGTTGCATAGCAAACATCGAAGATTTTTACTGTTAGAAGTGACACCATAAAATTTCTCTTAAACTTACATCACTAAAGTTATTTTAATTGTAAAGGAGTTGGAACAGTTACATGCTATCATTTAAAAGATTTGCAACAACATTACTGAAATGAATAGCAATATTTTACTTTACAAATATTGTAAGATTTTTCGAATATTTCTTTTTATATAATACGGAAAAATATGACGATTAGTAACACAAGCACAATGATATATAAGATGATGCCATAAACATGTGTTATCCATAGAAAAAGAAATAGCGCGAGACCTGTATATTCTGGTATAAAATCGAAATTAGCAGAAAACCAAAAGAAAAAGCACGCTTGCCGCTTAATCGTGGCACTTATCAGTAATATGCGACAGTGAGAATGACAGTGACACCAAGCCATGCCTGAAGCTTACGCCTTTTCGCGTTTTAACCATGGCCTGTAGATGGCTGTCCACTTTCAGTTTATCTTATTATTTGAACTTGTTGAATTGTTTTTACAATGTTCACTTGATTGTATTCATCTTGTAACGTTCAACATCTAAACTACAATGCATTACTTGGTATTGTAAGATCCTGTTTGGTCCATCTGCCTAATAAAATATCTTTACTTTAATAAATATAATAGAAAAATGCAAAATAGAAAAAAGAAAGTAAATGAAAAATAAAGATATAGAAAGCAGTAAACTGAGAGAGTGTCCATGAAGATAAAGGACTGCCATTTCCTGTTAAATACTAGGAGGGCTGGTGATTGAATTTGAAATTCGATACGTTTGACGTAACTCATACATTCAATTCATTTGTTCCTCAGACTATTATGCTGCATCATATGTTTCAACCAACTTTTCAGTGTTTGTTAATTATTCTTTTTGAGATCATAACTTTTTTGAGGTAAGAAGGCAATCTAGGATATAGTGAAATGAGGTTGAAAGTTCTCGGTAGACACACTGTGGGGATCGTTTACCAATTTTATATAGTTAGGATTGGAACGGACCATGGTTTGATAGGAATAAGAGCAGAAATCTGTTATTTATATTAAAATCATGGTTATCTTTTGAAATACGTTTATAGGTATATCTTCCTGTGTCTAATGTGCCCCAAATCATTTGCCATGCTTGAGATAGTTGATTTTTGTATTTAGAGAAGATAAAGGGAATGAGACGAAAAAAGTTTTACGTTTACACTCTGAACCACTGACTTCGTTAGATTATCTTTTAGTTCATTATTGTGTTCTCCCGTTTGATCCCTTACCCAATCAAAACAAATTTCTAATTTTTTATTGTAGAGTTTATTTGTTATATTTATGCTATTAAGAAATCCTGGGAATCATGTTTTTTGAGATATAAGAGACACGATTGGCTATCTGAGAGAATTATTACTGAGCAAAATTTTGAAGATTGTTACAATTCTACAGAACATTTCATTGCAAATAGTTCGGTTTGGAAGATGGAGTCCTCACCCGATAGCATTCTCAGAATATATTAATTCCTCATTTCCCAGAACACAAAAATCGAAGTCCGTTCCCTCTTCCAGTTTGGAACCCTCTGTGTATATTTTCCATTTCCTATTATAATTTTGCTGTGGTGTTACTTTTATACACCCCCCCCCCTACGAAGGACGTAATAAGTGTTTTGTTATTTTTTTATTGTAGCTAGGTAGAAAATGACGCATTTTAGAAGTTAGATGCCTTGCCACCAACGACTAAGCCGCCTCCATTCTTATTTTTTGTGTAAGTGGAGGTGATTTTATAATTGTCTGGAGGACATTTATTGACGTCTTTTATAGGCTGTAGAAATAAGCAATACAAATGTTCTGTGTATTGAATGTAAACATCTGTAACCGTGCGATGCTCACATTTGTGGGAACCATACCACGCAAGCATAAGCCACTTTGCGCTGTAAAATGATAGCATACCAAATTTTCAAGAAATTTTCAGGAAGATGGCCTAAAAGAGAAGAAATTTTATTAAGGTTTTGAGTTAATTTCTGTATTTCTTGCCTTTTATTTTTAATATACGGCGTAAACGACAGTGTCTGGTCTAATGTGATTCCCAGATATTTTAATTGTTTCGCTGCCTTTATGTTTTATTTGCTAGCTCAAAATTTGGGGAGCGTTTTAGTACCTTTGAATTGTCAAAATGTATCATTTGTGTTTTTTAATGAGAGATGCTTATTTTATTTATTTATTTATTTATTTTTTACCACATTTCTATGCTTTTTAAAGGTTCATTTCTGTGTTTTTCTAATAAAGTACGCGAGCGCCCTTTAATTGTGAGCAAGAGATCATCAGCGTAGGCAACTAGTCAGAAGTTTTCTTCTTTGGATGAGCGAAGCAGATTTTCTAAAAGTTCAAGTCAGTGAAATTGCCCTAGGCATGAACTCTGAGGGTAGCCTTGTGATATATGACACAAGTATAAAAGATTCTCTTTTAGAACTCTTTAATATGACTAATGATTTTCTGCCTATGTGCGAATCTGTGCATATTACATTCTGCTCTTAATTTTCAACATATTTTAATTCCTTGAATTTGACAAATGTAACAAATTCATATGACACATTTTCTTTGCAAATGGTATGAGTAGCACGTCTATGTTTTTACAGTAACAACAAAAATATGTCTATTTCATAACACTTTATAAGATAAACGTATATAAAGCATATTAAACATTTTTAATGTATAAAACAGAATGTAATATATATATGATTCATACGACCAAGTAATATTTGTATAGCACTTGGTTGAATATCTTTAATATTTAGATGGTCAAAAACAAAAAAAAAAAAAAAAGAAAAAAAAAAAGAAAGAAAGAAAGAAAGAAAAAAGAAAAGAAAAGAAGAAGATAGAGAGAGAGATAGAGAGATACATATGATATAAAACGAGAATATAAGCGAATTCCATTACGAATTGTGTTATACTCTTTTTAATAAATTTCATTTATATTTAAAAATATCTATAACTTCGGTTTGTCTGTCAATCTACATTATGTGTCCACTTGACACACCGTTTATCCAAGATCTAATTTTAACTAATATTCATAGAATGCCGGTAAACTGAGGAAGTCGGCAATAGCGGGAAATAGCTACTTTTTAATTTTATATACGTCACCTCTAAAAATGTTTGTCAAAGAAAATTGGAAAGTCGTTATTTTTAACAGATACAGAGGTGAAACAAGTTAAATTTTAAAAGAGTGCTTATAATCCATGAAAATAGCTGCTACTTCTTTCTTTTTAAAATATAAATTCGTTGATATAACTGACCCGGGCGTATGTATAATTTTTTCCGAAGTACAATCCTTTGTAATGTGTTGCGACCAGTGAAATTACTGACCCGGATTTACAGTGCAATAAAATAAATCTGAAAATAATCTTCACAGTTTTTATTTATTTATTTATTTATTTATTTAAGATATACTAATTTCAGATTTGAAAGAGAATAGTGTTATTTTGAAGCGAATTTTCCAAGTATTTAATAGTTGGTTTAAAAGAAATGGTGATTTATCATTCGGAGAAATTAATTTACAAATGTATAACCCGAATTTTCTAAAAGGGTGCGCTTCTTTTTGCGTTTGATTCGAACGACATAGTTGTGAAATATTACACTGTTATTTATTACACAAATATGCGTTGATGGCACAAAAGTTAAATGCAGGTAGACGGATTTCTACTAACACTAGTTCACAGTGGTTATATTTTAATGTCGAGTTTTTATATAAATGTTTCGAATTTTTATATATTTCATTCAAATTCTTAATCATTTAAGATGCTATGCTAACGCAATTACTACCTTTATAAAATAACCAAATATGTTGAAAATATTATTTTTAAAAGCTTTATGCAAAATTTATGATTTTTTATTTATTTATTTATTTTTTAGAGAAATGAACTACGCGGTAACCAGATACCAGAGAATTCATTAAATAACAACACATTATTACTAACTCTGGTTTACAGTGATTACATTTTAAAGTCGGGTTTTTATAGAATTTATTATCTTCTTGTCGCCCCTCTTTCTCTTTATTCAATTTCCTGATCGCTCAAGATTCCACACTAATGCAATTATAACGTCTACAAAATAACCAAATATAGTAAGAATATTATTTTTGAAAGCTTTATGCAAAATTTACGAGATATTTTAACCTTAAAAAAAAAAAAATAATAAGCTACGCGTCGTCTGGCGTTTTTAAAGTATTACGTACAAAACTTTGAATAAACACCATAAAATGCAATAATCTCGCAAATAGTTGTTTCGGTCCGAAAGATCACACGACCCTTCTTCAGGCGAACAAAGTAGGCACGAGTGCTGCAGTCAAAGCGGCGACGCACAAAACCGTTTACATTGAAAAGCAAAAATATATAAAGTCGAATATATATATATAAATACTGATGTGAGCAGAATTATGAAATGAAAGAAGAAAATAAATAAGTAAGTAAATAAGATTAAAAAATATAACAAAACCTAAAAATCTAAAAATGTATTAAAATTGAATGAAACTCCAAGTTATGTGAGTAATTTCGAAGCATCAGAGAAGAACGGTGTGGGAGAAATATCATTAACAAGATTTTTTATTTTTTAAGTATGTTAAAAGCTTCATGGATATCTAAATGGGAAGAAGAGACAAGAGACGAAATCATGTAAGCTTTAGAAAAATCAAAGCGATGACCACGAGACCAGCGGTGGGAAGCAATAGAAGATTTGGAAATCTCTTCATTACGAGTATTTCAACAGTGGTCATTTATTCTATATATTTAACGGCTCCTAGTTTGACCAATATAACCTAAATTGCACGATGATCACAGCACTAAGCAAATGTCAGAAAGGTTTCCAGTAGAAATAGGATCTTTAAGAGAAGATAATTTAATTTTTTGAAGGGTTTGTAAATGACTTTAAAACCAAACGGTGAAAGAATTTTAGAGAGTTTAAAAGAGAATGATGAAAAAAAACCTTTGATGAGACGGTGATCGTTCAATTTGAGAGCAGAACATTTAGGTTTCTTGAATTTATACAGAGCTTTATCGATAAGAGAGGTGTTATAGCCACGAGAAAGAGCAAGAGATTTTAAATAATTAATTTCTTTCGAAAGATTAGACGCATCTGAACAAATGTGTACGACACGAAAAACATAAGTATTAAAATCAGATATATTCTGTTGAGGGGCGAGGGTAGCGAGAGCATAGAGAGGCAGAGTATACTTTTCTAAAGACAATAGTTAAGAAACGATCCTTATCTTTAGACACAAAAACATGAAGGAAAGGCAAAGAACAATCAATCTCGAAAAGGAATTGTATGCATGAGTTAACCAAATAGAATTAACTAAACCATAGAATTAACCAAAAAAAGTAAACTGGACAAATCGACATCAGAGGAAACAAGATCGAAAATACCATCAACATACCTAAACAAGTGAGGAAATTTTTTCTTCAAAATTGTACATATAAATGTCGCAAAGAAGTAGAAAGAGGACTGGCCATTGCCATGCCCTCATTTTGGGAATAATAAGTACCATTAAAGATGATGGCAGTTTGCCTGATACACAAATGGACTAAATTCACAAGCTTCTCAATTTCAATAGAAGAATAATGGAATTCCCGTAATATCCTCTCTAATCAAACCAGAGCAAATTTAAGAGGAATATAAGTAAAAAGTGATTTGACCTCCAAAGAAATCCTAGTATAGTTAGAGGGAGAGATGCATTTAAGTTTGTCCACAAAGTCTTACGAGTTTTTTACAGTATAGAGGTTAGTACTGGTTAAATGAGAAAGAGAAGTTGGAAGAAAACGAGCAAGATTATAAGAAGCCGTACCAATATTAGACACAATAGGCCGAAAGCATCGGGTAGGCTTATGAACTTTCGGAAGTGTATAGAAACGATCACAGTTAGCAACAGAAGTAATCACCATGCGTTTAGTATGATCATTAAGAATAACAGAATTTTTAACGAGGTATTTAACTTGATCAAGATAATCATTAGACAGATATTTTTTAAGTTTCGAATAGGGACTCGAAATAAGCAAGGACTCAAAATTGGATATATATAATCTGATTTGTTGAGCAGAACTATTTGTCCTCTTTTATGAGCTTTTGTGACAATTAAATTGGGGGCGAAGTTTAATTCAGAGAGAGTGGCGTTTTGAGAATGAGTAAGGTTAAACTTCTCTGGACGATTATTAGGGGAAATAATGTTAGATAAATCGAAACGAAATATTTTTAATTGACATGGAGAAATGTTACTATTTTTAAAAGAATTTTCAATGGGAACAATCAATTTCAGAATGTCAGGAAACACATTCAAAATCAAGAACCAAATTGAGCACGTCACGTTGAGCACTAGTCATAACGTGCGAAGAGAGATTAACAACAGTATTCTGAACGAGAGGGAAACAGGAGAAGTAACGGAATTACTCGTAATAAGAGAATTACATTTCTTATTCAAGTTATTTTGATGCCAAGAAGACTGGAACGTAACGTATGCGAAATTTCTTTTTTTAATGGAAGAGAAATAATATACGAACCAGTACAAATGCTGTGCAAAGAGCGTAATATCATCTAAAAATATTCTGATTAATTAAACGTATCATTTGTCTATGATTGCCTATCATGATTTTCTATCTTATAATTTCTTTAAAGAATGGACATTTTTTTTTTTTTTTTTTATGTTTGCTATTAATTTGTTATTAATACACTTTGGCAGTTTTCAAGGATGACTGTATCTCAGCACCTATTAAATGTTTTAGCTTTTGAACCATGTATTTTATAGCCCCCGCTCTTTACACTATATTACGATTTAATTCCGACCAATATAATAAATAAAATAAAAGGTATATTTTCTTTTAAAGGAATTAAATAAATAAAAAACAAATGAATTTTATATAAACTTAAATTTTAATCAATTTATATACTACCTATATACCGCCATTTTTTCGATAAACTCAAAAAAAAATTATATATATATATTTCAAAGGAATTAATTAAAAAATGAAAAATAAAAAATTGTTATACAACAAAAATTATACGTAAACACAACTGTTATAAATACGTTTTGAAATTTAAAATTTAATATACTTAATTTTTTGTACTGCATTACAAAAAAAAAAAAAAAAAAAAAAAAAAAAAATCGTCTTCAAATGAATGAATGAAAAAAAAAAATGTAAATAGCGTAATAGCCGTTGCTAAGGTACGCAGGCGATTAAAATAAAATAATAAATTTTAGAAAGAAACATAGAAGCAAAAATTCAAAACTGAAAAAGAAATTCCAAAATTCAGATTTGAAATTCGAAAAACTATCGATGAGGTTCACACCTAAATGGTCCCAGGTATTCATCTGCCAAGTTTTGTAGCCCGCGGTCAGTAGTGTGAGCACCAGAGCGAAGACAGCCAAACACACACACGGACACACATGCACACACACAAATACTTCTATTTATGTATATACATATGCCTCCATTAATGAAAAAATATTCAACAGAACATATCTGAGATATTAAAATCTAATTTAAAGCTTAATTACTATATTGATTAAATCGATTATCACTGGTCCATGAAAATAATTCGATTTGCAGAGTTACAGGATAATTAATTGCAACTTGAATTTCTACGTTATTGATCTAACTAACCCATAACCTCGTACGTAGTAAATACGCCACTGTTCAATTTGCGTACACTGTACATACTTTACGTAATGCAATTTTTGAAAGAGGTAATCCATTTGTTAAATATTTCTCTTATCACATGCTTTATTCGTTCGTCTGCTGGGAGGAAAAGTGTGTTTACTTCATATACCGTAGAAAGTCATTTGAATTTCTAACTATATATAATTTTTAATAGTCGATTACAAAGTTTTATAATAAATATGGAACACTAACTTCATGTTTTATTTTTATTCGTTGTAAAAAAAAAAAAAAAAAAAAAAAAAAAAAAGGAAAAAAAAAAAGAAACATGTAATAGTCAACATACTTACATAGCTTATATCGAATTTCTAATTACACTAAATGGTGATATAATGATTTGTATATTATTGTTAATATAGCGTTACGAAGTGTAGAAGAATATTGCATTTATATATATATTTAGAGTATATAGTCGATATATCATAAGGTCCTTGTATTATACAAAAACCAGGTGTTATGTAATTTGTTGTGAAGATAATAATAAATACTCGTTCGTTCATTCACAAACCAAAACTGTATTAAACATATAATACACAGACGTAAATATGCGTGGAAAACATGAGGTGCGATAAATCATTGCAAATAAATAATAAACAATATAATATGAAGTAACAATGCGAAGATAATGCGAAAGAATAATGTGAAAGATAGCATGCAAGCTACCATGCGGATGAAAAAGAATAAACTGTTCTTTTCGGTTTCTGTTCGAGTAGAGTTGAGATGTCCGTACCTGTTGAACAGAAAAAAAGTAAAGTTGAGATGAAAACAGTTAAATCGAAAATGTCATTGAGTACGGAGTTCGATTACGAATCGAGTATGACTGTATGGTGGAAATCGAACATGACTCCCACCCTATCAGGGCGCTAGTCCTGATATAAAGGGAAAACAGCAATTTTGTTAACTGTTCTTTTAATAACACAGTCTTTAGTTTTTATAGACACCACTCTTACTAGTCCGTCGGTACCGGTGTGAACCTTTGTAATTCGACCAATTGTCCAGGATAAAGGTGAGCAGCTGTTGTCTATAATAATCACTAATTCTCCTTCCTTGATATTTGATGCAGGATGTTGCCACTTATTCCTTGATTGTAAGGAGCTGAGATACTAAATTTTTCCAAGCTCTAGAAATATCTCGTCTCAATTTTAGCACCATTTGCCATCGGTTCTTGAGATTCCTGCTACAGGATAATGGTTCGTCTGCAGGTGAAAGCATGACATCACCTGTAAGAAAATGTGATGGGGTGAGAACATTAATAGAGTCTGTATCAGAATCAGTACTTTTAAAGAGGGGACGTGAATTTAATAAGGATTCAATTTGTGTTAATAAAGTGCTGAGTTCCTCAAATGTCAACCGTGTATCACCGATTACTCGTTTAATGTGAAATTTACAGGATCGTACTGCAGCTTCCCAAATTCCTCCGAAATGAGGTGATGCGGGAGGAATAAAATGCCACTCTATTGCGGCTTGTGTCAAATAATGTGCTACGCATTCGTTTCTTGGTAAAGACAATATTTGTTTTATTTCATCGAGTTTCCTTTTAGCACCAACAAAATTGGTTGCGTTATCGCTGTAAATATGACTAGGTGAACCGCGTCTAGCACTGAAACGTCGTAAGGCAGATATAAATGCGTCAGTCGTCAAATCGCTGACAGCTTCGATGTGTACTGCTTTTGTAGCAAGGCAAATGAATAAAGCTATGTATCCTTTTGTTGTTTTAGAGCCACGACCCTTGTTAAATTTTATATACATTGGAGCAGCATAGTCCACTCCACATGCAAAGAAAGGTCGCTCGAGATTTACTCGATGTGGTGGTAAGTTTCCCATGAGCTGAGGTGTAGAAGTAGCTTTGAAACGGAAGCATTTCACGCATTTATTAACAAGCTTATTGATTAATCTTTTCCCACCAATGATCCGATATGCCTGTTTTATAATGTGGGATAACAATGATGGTCCTGCATGCAAGTGTGCAATATGTTTCTCTTGTATAATAAGGTCGCTCAATTTGTGTTTAGACGGCAATATTACCGGATGCTTTTCGTTAAATGATAATTGAGCATTTTGTAAGCGACCTCCCACCCGTAACAGACCGTTCTGGTCAATGAATGGATGTAGAGAGTGTAAAGGACTTTTTCTAGACAAAATGTTTTGATTCTTGATGTGTCTTAAGTCTTCGTGAAGGTATTTATTTTGTACCCATCGAATGATGTTCTCTTCGGCGTGTTTAGTTTCCCTACATGTAAGAGGGGAACAAGAATTATTTGTTGAGACATGAACTTTACTTGCTGATTTGCAGTTATTAATTAATCTTATGCAATATGCCAAAATGCGTTTGATTTTAAAAAATGAAGAAAACTTATTGAATAGATGATCATAAAGATCATTAGATGTTTCAATATGGTAAGACAAAATGGGATCAGCTTTCTTTTCAGCCGAAATTTGATCCTCGATTTCCTTAGACTTAGGTGCGTCATTTGGCCAATGTGTAGGATCCAAAAGTAACCAACTTGGGCCATTCCACCACAAGTTGCATTCAGGTAAACTTTTAGGATCGATGCCCCGAGAAGCGATATCAGCGGGGTTTTCTTTAGATGAAACGTATCCCCAATGTTTTGTGGGAAGAACGTCTAATATTTGTGAAGTTCTATTTGCAACAACAGTTTTCCACTTACGTGGATGTGCGGCTAACCAAGAAAGAACAACTGTTGAATCTGCCAATGCGTAATTGTCAAAATTATAATTTTCTAATATTTTTATGACTGAACAAAATAACTTAGATAATAAATAAGCACCACAAAGTTCCAATTTGGGAACGGAAATTTGCTTGATAAGAGCTACTTTAGTTTTGGCAACTAAGAGTGAGACTTTTGTTTTGTTATCATGAGCCTGTCGACAATAGATTGCAGCGGCGTAAGCATGTGTTGACGAATCGCTGAAACCATGTAATTCAAATGTACTATCGGATGAAAGCGTGACGCATCTAGGAACAGAAAATTGGTTAATTTTATTCAATGAATTCTCATATTTAATGAGCTCCTCTTCAAATTGTTGCGGAATAGGAGAATCCCAGTTTCCTTTTGTTAACCATAGCTTTTGATAAAATATTTTTAACACTACTGTACAAGGTGAAATTAACCCTAGAGGATCAAAAATGCGTGCGGATTCAGACAAAATGCGTCTTTTTGTTAGTGGTGGTTTGAGAGTAAGTGCGGTTTTGAAAATAAATGTATCTGCTAAAGAGTTCCAGTAAAGCCCTAGAACTTTAGAACTTTCATTGTTGTTTGGTATTATTTTAAAGTCTGTATCTGTGATGCAATTTTCTCGAAATTCCGTAAGGAATTCATTCGAATTGGAATTCCACTTTCTCATGTTCCTCCAAAACATTAGCAGTTTCCTTAGCAATTGATATTGCGCTATTAACTGAGTTTGAACCAGATATCAAGTCATCCATATATATATCTTTTAACAAAGTACGCGAGACGTGTGTATTTTGCTTATAATCTAGAGCGATTTGCTTAATGCACCTAGTGGCCAAAAAAGACCGCTGGAGCAAGGCCATATGTAACAGTTTTCAATTTATATTCCTTTATTTCCTCATTGGGGTTATATCTCCAAAGGATTTTTTGATAATTTTGATCGTCCTCAGAAATTAAAACCTGTCGGTACATTTTCTCCACGTCTGCAGAAAAAACTATCTCCGGTAATCGAAAATTAAGTAAGATCTCAAAAATGTCTCGTTGTAATTTAGGGCCAACACCTAAAACTGAATTTAATGATTTACCATCAGAAGTTTTACAGGAACCGTCAAAAACGACTCTTAATTTAGTGGTAGTGCTAGAAGGTTTAATAACTGCGTGATGAGGTAGGAAATATTGTTCCCTTTGAGAAATATTTAGCGAATTCCGAGTAATAACCTCCATGTGTCCTAATTGTTCGTATTCAAATAAAAAATCTTTATATTGTTGTTCGAATTCCGGATTTTCAGAAAATTTCCTCTCCATTGCATATAATCGGGAAAGTGCAGCGGGCTTTGTATTACATAATTCAGATTTACATTTATAAAATGGTAGTTTTACCACAAAACGGCCTTCTGGATTAATTGAATAATTTTCCTGAAAATGTGACTTCACAAACTGTTTCTCGGGTGAAAGTAACTTCTCACTTGGATTAAAAACTTCTTCTAATTCCCAAAAACGTTTTAACTCACTATCAATATTAGTTTCGTAAATATGTAAATTTGAAATCGAATTAGATTTTGTCTGAGATTCAGGTAATTTTCCGGATACGAGAAAACCAAAAATTGAATTTTGAGCAATTAAACCATTCTCAGTACAAATTGTTTGACCAGGAAGTAAAATAAAAAAAAATAATAATCAGATCCCAAAATCATATCAATTTTACTTGGAATTTCAAATTTGGGATCGGCCAGTTGCATATTTTTTAAATGCGAAAAATGTTCCTTGTTTATTTTCTCTGATGGCAATGGAGCTGTTAATTTATCTAATATAAAAACTCGCATGGATAACTTGACATCGGAATCGTGAATGGAAATTAAATTAATGCCTGTATAGCCTTTAGTTATTGCAATCTTTGAATTTGCCAATCCTTTGACAGGAAATCTTGCATTTTTTCTCTCATAACCTAAAATACTCATACATGATTCAGTTATAAAAGAACTTTCAGAGCCCGAATCGCATAAAATTTTTAGCGCATGTCTCTGACCCATTGAATCATAAATATAAGCGCTAGCTGTAGAAAGTAAAGCGAAAGATGTTTGTATAGAATGGTTATGAGTACTTGTTTGCAATTGAGATATGCCAGATGGCTCTGTATGATTCTCAGAATTTTCAAAATTATTACCAGCAGATGAAGCCGAAGCTGTATAAGTTTTCAAATTATTATCGCATATACTAGAATGATGTTTTGCATTACAAAACTGGCAAGTATAAGTGAAATTACATTGAGCGATAGAGTGCTTTTTAGATAAACAGTTGCTACATAATGAGTTCTTTCTAACAAATTGTTTTTTATCCTTAACAGGAAGTTCTTTAAATTTAAAGCATTTGAACAAGGAATGATTATTTTTTTTACATAAATTGCATTTGTAATTAACGTTAGAATGAAACTTAGATAACTTAAATTGTTTATCCTTATTTTGTTTAGACTCATTCTCTTTACTCTCATTTTCATTACATAATTCCATAGATGCACATTTATCATTAATAAATTGTAAAAAGATCTCTAAAGTGGGAAAATTAATTTTTGCAGAATATTGTGCCCATTCTTCACGTGATTTATCGTCACGTTTTTGTAATAAAATATAAATTAACCATACATCTCTTTCAGTAGCTTTAGTGTCAATAGTTTTTAATCCCCTAATTACTTCATCCGAAGTATCTGCTATCTTACGTAAGTTATATGCAATAGCATGACTTACAGTTGGTTGATCCATAAAGGTTTTAATAAGGGCAGAAATAATTTGTTTTTTCTTATCATACCTAGTAAGTAATTTTTCCCAGGCTTCTAGATAACTATTCTCAGATATTGGAATGTGTTTAATAATAGAAGCCGGTTCATCTTTTAATAAACCCTTTAGGTATTGGAATTTTTGTACATTACTCAAATTAACATTTTCATGAACTAATGATGTATACAAATCCTTAAAAGACATCCAATCTTTATAATTACCGTTAAACGGACAAATATTTAATTTCGGTAAACGAAAATTACTAGATATAACATTTGTATTAATGGTAGGATTTTGAAAATTTAAACCATTAGATTGCAAGTTTACAGATAAATTTTCAAGTTTTTGTTGAAGCTTGGCTTTGGTTTCATAATATTTTAACTCAAATTCTTCTATTTCTGATACTTCATCAGGTAATTCAGAATCGGCTTTATCAAAATCAGAATAAATAATTTCAATCTTTTCAAGTTTATTTAAGAGATCATGTTTTAGAAAAATTTGATTTTCATTATTTATGAAATTCATAATTCTAGTAAGCGCAGATTTCGCTCTGCCTCGATAATGTTTTGCTATTTTTTCAGCATCTTCTAAAGCAACAGTTTCATTACTGTCATCGTCATTGTTCTTTTTGCTTGCCATTACTACGTAATGGAGTAATGCGAAAAACCAAAGTCAAACTTGTAAAATAGGAAAATAAGTACTTATCTGTTTTATTCCTTAATAGCTGCGCTTGGATATCCAAATTTGTAAGCTAGCCAAAATTCACACAGAGTATCTCGCCGGTGCCTCCAAAAAATGTTATATAATTTGTTGTGAAGATAATAATAAATACTCGTTCGTTCATTCACAAACCAAAACTATATTAAACATATAATACACAGACGTAAATATGCGTGGAAAACATGAGGTGCGATAAATCATTGCGAATAAATAATAAACAATATAATATGAAATAACAATGCGAAGATAATGCGAAAGAATAATGTGAAAGATAGCATGCAAGCTACCATGCGGATGAAAAAGAATAAACTGTTCTTTTCGGTTTCTGTTCGAGTAGAGTTGAGATGTTCGTACCTGTTGAACAGAAAAAAAGGAAAAAAAGTAAAGTTGAGATGAAAACAGTTAAATCGAAAATGTCATTGAGTGCGGAGTTCGATTACGAATCGAATATGACTGTATGGTGGAAATCGAACACCAGGTATTATACAAAAAAAAAAGTACTTCAAATTTTTTTTGTTCTGTTTAACATTTGACTTGCTTCGAAAAACGTGAAAATACTGCCATTAATTCTACAGGTATCTGCTCTATGTTGCTACAAATAATAATTTAAAAGTCTAACAAGCGTTACTTTACTGTTTAATATTTAATTTGGAATTCGGAAAAGTCAAACAGACTTCTTCTTCATAACGAATTTACAGAATCTATGTATTATTTTGGCATTACCTGTCAGATTTTATATGTATGTTCAAAATACTCTAATAATCGTTATCATCCCTTTTATTTGTCTATAAAGTACTAGTATTGCAATAATTTCTAAAATGCCTCAAGTTATGATTTAACGGAACATGGAATATCATTTCCAGGATATTGCAATATAAACAGAATGTCTGATAACAATAGAAGATATACATTAAATCGACGATATTTGAATATACCACTATTGTTCGCTTCTAACTTACAATTAGAGTAAAACATTCTAATGCAAACTAGCGCATATGCATGTAACAATTCCCCTTTTTGTATAATTTTATACACATTTTTGTCCGTAAAAGAATTACGCAAAAATAGAAACACGTTTATAAATAATTTTTGTAAGTGTTATGTTGTTCAGTAATCTAACAAATAAACGGAGTTATTATTATTATTATTATTTTTCACTAAATATTTAAAGCCCAAAAGTGTATCGTCATTCAGGCATTATACGTTAAATATCCATTAGCAATTAATTTGTTTCTGTTAATTACATCATAAGATATTTATACTATAATATTTAGTAATATAAATACATTATAGTATATTACAGAATTGTACTATAATGTCTATTTAACAAATATTTCTTTTGCTGAACATTTAATGATATTACGTAATTCTGTGCAGAAGTATAGGGTAAGATGTGTTAAAATGCTGCGTTGGAAATTTGACCTTGTCATGTGGTTCTCTTATACGCAGATACTGTAGGGTGTATCTATCCACTCATTGGAAAGGCGCAACAACAACAACGCATATGTTACGTTTTTGGCAAGTTTTTAGGAGTTTCATAGATTAGTTTGGTGCAATCATCAATATGTTTTCTTCTAGTATGTGTAAAAATATTTGGACTATTCATTGTTAACATACTTCTGTAAAACGCAATTTAAATATATATATGTAAATTGGATATTTTTTAAAAGTACAGTGTATGGGCCTTCCACTGAATAAAATGCTTCTAGATTTACACTAACACGCAATTTATGGTTATTTCTGGAAAAATATGTGAATCCTCTATATGTAGGTCAGTTATTGGCCTGACGTTTTTTTAAAAGAGCGGCTCTACACTGAGAAGAAATTCTGTAACTGACATATAGAATCTAAATTGTGGTTCAAGAAAAAATAGTTTCATGTCATCCTTATAAATTCTTAGTCCCCTTGGAAAGCGAGTTCTAGAATCCCCTATTATAATTCTACAGTGTTTGCCTTTATTATCGATTGCAAAGTTGTTTAAAAATCTCTGCAAATAAATGTGACTACAAGAGGCGGGTTTCAGCAACTATAATCTTGGTTATTACTCAATTCTAGAAAATCAAGCGAGAATTTCTCGCAATGCAAAAGATTCAGAATATTCAGAATATTGTTTCACCATCTAGAAATGTGTAAACCAGAAATTATCGATCATTTCGTCTATTCAGATTATTGGCGTGCCTTTTTCGCATAGATCGGAAATCTGCTATATTTTTGGTTACGGGATTAAGAAAATGGACACTTATTCATTCTAGAGGAAAGCGGTATATATATATATATTTCTCAGTTTACATATTTTTAAAAAAAGTTCATTAAAACTATCAGTCAATATTTCTTCACAATTCTTTAATGGAAAAAGCATTTTAAAATTTAATTGTCGTAATTTAATTTTTATCAAACACCAAACACATTGAAATATAAATGTTATGTTTATACAGAAATAATCTTTCTTAAATTGGTTATTATAGCTAAAAAAATGTAGGATAATATACCAAACTTCTACAATGCGCGTCTGACGGTGTATTTTATGATAAGCTTTAAATGAGGTGCATAAATTTGCATTTACGACCTTTTGAAGTATAGACGAACTCTTGATTGGGATCTAGTGGACGAATTACTGTAACAAACCACAAACGATCGATATTACTGAAACTGTCCTATTCCTCTCTCCAACAATAAATAAACTGTGAAAATGCATTTTGAATAATACTCAACATAATTTAATGAGACAGGGGAATGAAGGAGTGGGTTTTAGAACACACAACAGCTGCGTTATAAACGAGTTAAAAATATTAGCAGAAAATTTGATACAGAAAATGTTTTTTAAAAATATAATAGATAGAATAGTTTGCAAGTTTTATTATGTAATCACAAAATTTTATTTATGTAAACATATGTGTAACTGTAGTAGTAGTGTACATTTTAAGGTAAATTTTGGTATTTTGAATGATATTAGTTAGCCAACTTAGCTAATTTTGTAAAATCGTTTTTCAGTACATAAGTTCGTCACGGAATCAAAATTATTACGCAATTTCATGCTTCTATGTGCAAAGTTTCAGGCTGAATAATGAGTATTCAGCTATTCATAAGTCATGGCAAACGATTATATATATTAAATTAATACAAAAATAAAATCGTTAGCAAATTGTTTAAATAATTGATCTAAAAGTCATCACAGGAAGTTTTATTTGGTAAAATTTCTTCTTTTTTGTCTAAGGTATTCAGTGGCTCTATATCTTCTGTTACTACATTTAAAAAACTTTATTTACTATATATATATATAAATATATATATGTGTGTGCGCAGGGTGCATTCTAATTTTTTTCCTCTCTTACAACTGCTGAACGGATGCATCTACAGCCGGAGAAATAGCGTCCCGGATTAGTAAAGTGGCTATGCGTTACAAAATCCGACGTTTTTAGCGCCATGTGGTATAAAACGGCGAAGTTAGCATCCTAAATTTTTAAACAATAGCGACAGGGTATAATAAATCGATTAACAAATTGTAGAGCATCATCACATATTTTTATTAATAGACACCTAGTAATCTTATTCTAAAAACAGAACACTTAGAACGTGCATTTGGTTGTACGCAATTTTTGACATTTCATACTAAATCTTCAATGCTCTAAAACTCTATAGTTCCTTTTTCCCTCTACCTCGTGCTGCTTTTCAGAAATAAGCGCTGACTATACTGTGTTTTACCAGATGTTCTGTAAAAATGGCCTCATTTAGTATCGAATATCCCTTAAATATAGTAACAATCTATTTAAAAGCTACAGCTGTAGCAGTCCAGCAGTCTAATGGGTGTGAACAGACTGCAGTTGACACTCTGTATACTCACACACACACACACACACACACATATATATATACATGCATTGTGGTGAACTCATGTAAGAAAATATGGAGCGAAATGTTGGGAATGTAATATTTTAAAAATCTAGTTAGTACGGTATTTGCTCATACAGCCCATGACTGCTTTATATATTCTAAACTTGCACATTTTACTGTTGAATTAAATTTAATTATTAAAACTTATTAAAACTTTCTACTTCTTATATTGATGAAAATCATCAAATGGTGTGTTTTATCAACGAATTTACGTTTGCTTTGATGTTTTTTACATAAATATGAAGTTATTAATCTTACATTATTTATTTAACAATAGGAATCTATATCATTATATAAAGCGCAAAAAATTGTTTGTTTGTGGAGGGTAATCTCTGAAACTACTGAACCGATTTAAAAACTTCTTTCACTGACCGAAAGCTACAGTATGCCATATTGTTATAGGCTATATTTAATTTTGATAAAATAAATTTTAGTTTAAAATCTGAGAATTTTAATTAAAATCCCCATAGAAGCCGTAATAGAAATGGAAATAATGAAATAGTAAAAAAATTAGCTGCTGCCAACATAAAAGAAACATTTACATATTCATTTCGTTTTTAAAATATCTTGAAGTGAAAAGAAAAGAAATAAATTTGCACGTGCATTAAATTGAAATTCATATAAAGCTTTTTTAATTGTTAAACTTACACGTTAAATCTGACGTCATTATAGAATTAAAAGTGTTTCTTTTTCTAATAATTTAATTTGATATGATATGATATAATATAATGATCTAAGCATCAATGTTTAAACCACGGAGTCTTTATTACTCCGTGGTTTAAACTGATGTGTGTAAACGAAATTGGAACTTAAAAATAAATAAATAAATAAAATAAAATAAAATAAGAAATTCTATTTTATAATACATAGAATAATAATAAGAAGAAGGAGCATGGCAATGCTCTTAATGCTTACAAACCCCTTCTAGGAAAATGCCAGCGAAAGCTACTTTTGCTACTCAAAACCTTAAAGTAGGGCCATAGAAAAATAATAATATCGCTGTTTGTTGTGGCAACACAACAGCTTATTCGAAACACTTATGCTCCTTCTTCCTTTATTATTATTCTATGTTATAATCACGGAGTAAAAAGACAGGAGAAGAAAGTAACGCTGAAATTTTGTGATGTTGTTTTCTAATGTTTACAGATGGCGCCAGCGTGCAATCCTTCCTTCTCTCCAGCTTCCGCAATGTTATTCAATGGGGAAATGTCTCGTTTTAATTATTTTTTTAAAAATAATATCAAGCTGAAAAAATTTCGATTGAAAGCAAATTTCATTAAATAGAGTATTCTAACCAACATGTTTTTTTTAAGAGCCATTTTATACTAATTTTACTTTGAAAGAAAGCTTTTAAAAAATGACGATTCTTGTGAACCGAAGCTAGCTAAAACAGACAATTGGGAGGAAAGAGAATGGATGAAATTTTGTAAAGAAAAAAAAATAAACTTACTTTAGGTGCAGAAAACACGAACTCGGACTTTATTTTTCTCCTAGGGCTTTTTTTTGTTTTTCTTATCACTATCATAGCCTGTTTTACAACTAGGAACGAAGCATTTATTTGAAACATCTGAATTATGCAGTTTTAAGAACTTACAAAGAAATCAAATTGCTTAAAATAAAAAATTTTAAATGTACTTCAGCAACATTCTATTGAAAACAACAGTATATCCGCGCCGAAGTAGGGAGGAATGACAAGTGGCGCCCTCGATATTTACCAAAAATTTAGATCACAGTTTCGTAGCTTTCTCCCATTGGACCTTCAACTCCTATTAATATTACTCCGTGGTTATAATATTATTTATTTTAATTTATAATTGTTGCCAAAAAGATTTACGAATTAATTTATTTTTAGACATATAATAAAATATATTTTCACGCAAACAATAATATAAAAAGTGAACTGGATTTTTTGTAAAAAAATAATAAAGATCGAGGAAAATTATTTCCCCATTTTAATCCACATATTTGGATATAGATATGTATTAGTTATCATGTGCATCCGTTAGATTAAATTGTTTTTGTTGTAAAATTGATAAAATTGGAATTTTAAATTTCAAAACTCTAGAAAAAAAAATTGGCAAATTTCCATATTCGATTGAAAACATAAACATTTCATTTCAAAGGATGATATTTACACAATAAACATCCAACTACTAAACTAATTAAAAGGGAAAGGATAAATATTCTATCATAATTTGAAGTCAAATTTGTTTTCAAATGTCTAAATAAAGTATCTGATATAATATACTAATATGTTGCAGCGGAATAGATTTGATATCCGTCATCCTTGGCAGAAAAAAAAATATCGCCAAATTATCTGGCGAATATAATTTAACTCCTTTCAAAAATCATGGTTATTTTAAAAACTTACATTAAGAGTGTAACGAATAATATGAAACAATATTTCGTACAATACATATTACGAAAATATACATCTAGCATGCATATTTTCGTATTACTTTTTGATCGCCAAATACAAAAAACGCCAAGGGTGACAGTTTTGAAATTTAAAATTAAAATTTTGTCAATTTGACAGCAAAATAACTCAATCTAACGCATGCATACAATAACTAATACATATCTATACCCAAATATGAGGATTAAAATCGGGAAATAATTCTTCTAGAATTTTAATAAAAAAAAAAAAAAAATCCAATGAGCGATTAACATGGAAAATCTTTTTCTTGCATCCATGGGCGGTCAGTGATGTCACACTTCGCTTGCATATTGAGATGTTTAAATTTATTTGGCGACTATTTTTAGCAACTAACAGTTATGGCAAGTAGCTCAATATACATAGCGCATACAGCCATTACTGAAATGTAAATAGCATTTAATTATTTGAGTTACATTATGTTGATTGGAAACCTATTTAATATACATATGCTCTATAGCTATACTAATATAAAAAGAAGAAAGGTTTATATGCATATGTAGAGAACGATCGCTAGAACTAAAAAGACGATTGCTTTTTTTTTTTTTTTTCTTTCAATAATCAAAAGTTACACTGTCTCTCTCTAAGTGCTAGAAGCTATAATAAATTTTAGTAAAATAAATTTTTAATTAAAAGTTTCAATATTTTAATTGAAAACAAAGCATAGATTTGATATCTATCGTCATTGGCGGTTTTTGTATTTGGCGATCGAAAACGTAATACGAAAATCTGTATATTATCGTAGTAAATACGAGATGTATGTGTTTACTTCAATTACCCTACTACCGTAGGTAGTGGAAGTATTGTATAGGTTTTGACAATTGGTCAGTGTGTGTGTATATGTGCACGTGTGTGTGTAATCTTCTGGCTGTCATATCTCCAAAACTAATAAAAATAGAACTACTAAACTTCACAAATGATTCAGGTCTGGTGTACAGATAAATTTTCCAAATTTTCGTGAAAATTAAAAAACCGGAATTGGGTCATCGAAAACCAGAAATGGGACCTTAAGCCCATATTCAAAAACACTTCTAATGATTTTCTTCAAAGTTGCTGTATAAATAATATATTAGATAGCCTTTCGATTGAAAAGTTGCTTAGTTCAGGAAAATTGATAGGCGTCCTCTATAAACAGCTCAATTTCAGACTTCGCAAGTGCGTTCCTTTAAAAACGCCTGTACGGATTTTTTTCAAACTCGCCATGTTAACTTCCTATTAAATATCCTTTTGTATGTAATTATTGTTTTTAGGTCAATAATTGAGTATGCTAAGTTTTGGTAAAAGTTGGTATCTCAAAAACGGCTCTAACGTATTCTTGAAAATTTTTTCTTTAATCCAATTTAGATAACCTTTCTCAAGTATTACGTGCTTATTACAGGAATATTAACGGTCATCCTGATTAGGTAGTTCAGTTTTAGATCTCGGAAATTCGTGTTTAAAAAAATAACTATCTATTTTTTTTCCCCTTATTTTTTAACTCGCTATGCAAACTCTGTTGTATGTGTCTTTATACGTGTATCAAGTTTCTCTTACTCGAAAATCTCAAAAAATGCAAGTAATATCTCCAAAAAAATTGTATATATTACGTGTAATAGTGGGTAATGGAAGTCGTGTGGTTGTTTCACACCAGATTCTGTAATAGTATATATTGTACGAATATTGTTTCATATTATTGATTTCTCCTTTAATATACATTATTAAAATAATAATCAATTATGGAAATAATTAAATATATTTGCGAAATGAACAAATAAATAATAATTAAAGCTATTATGACGTCAATTTTATCAAAAACATTTTCATGTCATAGGTTTATTTTTCAATATTTTTTATTCATGAGTAAAGAAATGTTTCTTTTTATGAAATAAATAAATAAATAAATAAATAGCATTAAGTAAAAATTGCCAACATTTAACAACTAATTAAAAAAAATAATTGTAAAATTATATTTTGACTTTCCAGTTAATAATATTGCCTGACTATAACATATAAACTGATATATTTCTTGATTTTTTACATATCAATCCATCTTTAACTAAAATTTGTTCATCAGGGCGAAGCCGGACGGGTCAGCTAGTGAACAATACCAATGTAGTTTTTATAAAATTGTTAAACTGTTTATTGTGACTATATATACATATACAATATAAACAAATGTGTGAGCATTTGTGTGTACATCTGTATCTATATTTTATCTGTATATGTATTATATATATATATATATATATATATATATATATATATACTTTCCTTTAAATATAAATTATTTGCATTTACTAAATATTTTCTATTCGCTTGTTTCGATTATGTATCTTGATGAATATTAATTTTGAATTAATTTAAATGTACCTTTTTTTGAACTGAAATATATTAATCTTTTAAAAAAAATAATCTAAAATATCAATTTTTATTTTAGGAAGTCTTTTGTATTGTTTTAGAATAATATAGAGTAATACCCCGTAAGCTTTTACGGATTTCGCTGTGAAAACAAACATTTCTTGAAAATTAAAATTGTGATTTTTTTTTTCTCATATTAATGTCCAGCTATGTGTCAAATAGTTATATTTTAATTAGTTTAGCAATTTCGGAAAAAAAAAAAAAAAAAAAAAAAAAAAACGCAGTGAACTTTGAAAGTTGTATCTCCAGCTATAATTTCAACAGAATGTGGTTACATATCTTACCTGGTTACAAAACAAAAGTTTCATTTAACATATTGAGATCTGATATTAAAATGAATCTCTGTAATTTTAGTTCAAATTTTTGTAATTTGATTTGTACCATATGTACATATGTATTATTCCTAAATCATACGGACCATCTGCAGCATCTGCACCATGCTGTTGTTTTATGTGCCTATTATTATTTGATTTTATAAATTATATAAGTGGGTTATTAATCATAAACTAAAAAAACAAAATATCGATGGCATTTTAATAATGTAAGAAAAAATATCTGAGTTCATTATTAATTAAAAAAAAAAAAAAAAAAATCATATTTTTACAGTTTATACAAAAAAAGATATATATACAATATATATGTCTATTTTTTAAAGAGTGAATACATTTCCTTTTTTTTTTTTTTCAAAAAAAGTGGTAAATATAAACTATGGTATTCCGTTTTACGTAAAGAATCAATGAGATAACATTTTCAAAAATCATTATTTCATAATGAGCGTGTAAATATTAATAATGATGATTAATAAAAATAATCAGCGCATTTAAATGGTTTGGTCAATGTTAATGAATTTTACATCAAGGTATAACACCTTTTAATCTGAAGACTAATTATTATTAATGATGCTACTATTATTTAAAATCGATGTGTTGTAACATTAATATTTATCACAGCAATGAAGGTTCATTATTTATTCATAATTTATTGCAGGTGGACGTAACATGCTAGATATTTATGCGATAGTAAAAGCCTATAAATCTTTATGCCTCATAAGGAATTTAAAGAAGTTATTAATAAAATCATAATGAATCCAGTTAAATCATAAGTTTACGCATATATATATATATATATATAGATTTTTAATCAAAGCAAATGCTGTATCAATGTACAAGAATTAAATTTTATAGAAGAGAAATTAGTAATTTTTTTTTCAGTAATTTTTTTTTTTTTAAGGGTGCCCTGTAATACATTTAATTGTAACAATATTATTATTTTAACACACAATAATAATATAAAAGAATATTTTAAAAATATCAAAATAAATTTTCTCAATTAGAATAATTCAATTCCGCGCATCATAAAAAATATCTGTAGAAATAAATTTGATTCCTGTAAAGCCATTAAAGTTTCATTATTATTATTATTATTATTATTAAGATTATAATTAAACATTCATTTTCTTCGGTGTGATACTATGTATTAAATAATAATTAGGGCAACTCTAGTAAACTCTGTAAGAACATTTAACAGTTTTTTTTTCTTAATGTTATTAATTTTAGAGACTGTAAATTTAAACAGTGTTTTATGCCTCAATTAACTATTCTGTTACATAACTAAATTACAAAATTTTCCAACTGTAATATTTTTGCATGCGAAAAAATAAAAAGAATTAAGAGCTTAAAATGCGTTAGTAGAGGACGTGTTATAACAAAATTGTGGCCATATTTTTGTTCCAGTAGTAGACACCTATAAATTTTACGAGATGTGTACAAAATAAAATACAATTCTACAGAAAAAATATACTTTTTAATAAATCGAAGTATTAAAAAATTAACTGTTATATGAATGTGTTCTTGAAACAGTACTTTCTTTCGTTTTTATTTTTTCCCCTGTCTGACTATTTGCATATTCATATTCTTCTTCTTATTTTTTTTCTTTTATTCATCTGAATTCTTTTCTAGTTCCTTACTTTGTTTCTTCTTTCTTCTTTCTTTTTAATTTTTGATTGTTCTTTCTTCATATTTTCCATAACTATTTTCTTATTAATTATTCCATTTTAGTATATTTGGTACTTTTTCGAAGAGAAAACGCTTAGAAAAATAGCATTTGACTTTTTTCTTTTTTCTTTCTGCATTTTAAGAAACTTTCTCTCAACATAGATTTTTTTTTTTTTTAAAGATCAAACGACTGAATTATCTGATCATTGAAAGTTAACGTTTGAACTATCCCTCTTCGTTCAAGTTATAGCACGTTAAGACTCTTTAGACCTGGACCCAAAGCTTCACCTGTATTCTGCGTCTCTAAAAATATTCATGCCTAAACCAACTGGATACTTAGCAACAAAAATCTGATCCTTGAGACGTGAGTATAACAATATTTTTTGTTTCCTGACGGTCTTCATTGAGTAAATCCTATACACATTGTGCATGCTTCCAAATTTGATTTGGTAAATCTTTTACTATTTATACTCTAGCATTTTCTTGCATCAAGTCATTTTGAGTATTTTTGGGGGTATCTACAAATTATTCAGTAATTGCGGTTTCCTCATTAAGTTTTTCACTATTCATTTTAAACAAAATTTCACTTAGAAGAGCATCGATCTCGTAATCGGAGCATTGTTAGTTATTAATCGAAATATGCACGTATGCACGTTAAATGCGTCCTGGCTACAATATCCTCCTTGTTCCGTAAAAATAGTTTCTCTGTCGAATGCCCAAGCAGGACACCATCTTCTCCGCGGATAAGTTAATATTTCATGGTTTGTCTCAAGTTATCCTCAAGGGAAGAATAAAAGGCCATCAAACACTAGCCACTGCGTAGTTCTAATGCGACGTTAAATCCAAACATTCCCAAGCTCAACTTAAAAAAAAAAAAAAAAAAAAAAAATCAAACCCACAAAAGAAAATTATCTATATTCGCGAAATTTTCACCAAATAAAATAAATAAATAAATAAAATATGCAGACGTCAGATTCTAAAATGTCATTAATAATCTCATAAGAACCTACGTAGATAAAACCCAAAACAAATTTATTGTGCTGCAAAATTTTCATTTTGACTGTATTTTGCAACTTTCTGTCACTATTCTAAAGTATTCGCCTGTTTATTATATAAAATGATAAAGGCTTCGATTGACCGAGAGATTCTGTTCCTAAAGTAGATGTACAGAATGTGCCGGGTTCAATACCAGGTTGGTCTCGAAACTTGTGTGAATACGGGTTAGGACGTCTTAGGAATAAACCATAGAGGACAACCCGCATGGGTCTAAGACCCCCGTGTAGTCATCGAATTTATTATCTACACCACTACACCATGAAATATGTTGTGGTGTAGATCCAGAATTTTACATCATCAGTGGAGTGGAATGATCACTGGAATGATCTCAGTGGAGTTTCCATTCATAGATCATTCACAATTACAGAATGTATGAATGGAAACTCCACTGAGTATCGAAAATTCTCATCTCAGAGAAAAAGAGGAAAAAGGTTGAGGTTGAGTGGATCTCATTACAGATTCCACATGGGATTTTGTGAAAGATCTAAATGTTATCCCAATGGATGGTGGGAAGACATTCTATTACAATTTTGATCTTCCAAAGAAAGGTCACCCTTTTGCTACCACAATGCTTTCCGCTCAAAATTGACAACTTGCCAAAGCAAAAAGATTACGTAGCACCAGGTAAGGTCAATCCATTGGATCCTTGCTGGAATAGTCATGAGAGGCATAATCCTTCAAATATTGACCCCTGTAAGTGCTGTTAACCTGTCGGCTTTTTAGTCTGAACTAAACTTAATCAGTTAGTGAAATACAGAATACAGGAAAAATTTTGGAAAAAAAACTCTTAAAAGATGTCAATTTTAGCGATATTATCTGACTGTTTCCGTGAATTCCCATTCCGTTTCGGCCGAAAATCGTTTAGTACACTAATGGAAGTTGTTGCACGTTAATTTTCAAGTAAGATTATATATAGCAACATACATAATATATATATATATATATGAGATATATAAGATATTACAAATAGAGTTCAGCAGTGAAGAAAATAAATATGCTACAATTTTTTGGAAATATTCTGTTACATTGACAATTAAAAAATTGTAAAAATTTACAGTTACATTTACAGTTATCTCTTCTATACAAAAACTAACTCTAGAAAATTATGAAAATGTATCACAGATGCTTCCAAATTTATTAATCAGGAACTATTTTTAATACAGTGGGGAATCATTTGAGTTGCAAAGAAACTTACATAAATGCATAACTAGAAGCTATTGAATCATCATATGTTATTAAATTAATAACGTATTCTTAATTAATTATAATATGCTAACTATGAACTGTTTTATTATACTTATATATTATTACAAATCGATAGTACATTGCCTTTGAACTTTAGCTTTGTCCTTTAGCACGTCACTTTTCCTCTTCTTTAATAGATTAGAAGATACATCTTCTACAAACTTCTCCATAGTCGAAAAAAAAAACACCAAATTCAATTTTTAGAAACCTTGTGTGTTCCAAGAAAGAGCGGTCATAAGTGATAGAAAACACACTAACTTAATCAACAAGTGTGTTTCTGTAGCCCTGTGGAGCAGAATCGTGATCTCACGGATATTGAGATGACCGATTTTAAAACTCACCAGCCTTATGATTTGAACGATTTTTCAGCATATCATGGTATTAATACGAGCTCAATAATGATTCGAATTTGACGTTGTTTATTGTTTTTAGATGGTGAAAACGCTGATTTAGGACTGAAAATTTGAAAAAACGCACTTTACAAATTTAAGGAATTGGCCGGATTCTGTGTAAAATTTGACATTTTTATGGACTCAACCCCTCTTTATGCAAATTCAATAAAGCGATGGTATGAACGTCAAATACCGTAAACAAGTTTGATAAAACGTCTTCAAAAAAGGCTTCGGTTGCATTCTTATAAAATATATAAAACCTTCAGGCCTTTCAATCAAATGATTTCAGTACACTTGGCAGGAACCTGAATACCGCTTAGCCGTTCTCCGAGCTTCCAAGAGGCACACGTTGAATTTCACTGTTGTAAATTCTGTTATAAAAAATGTATAACAATACTTACACTATATCCAAACAAACATGTCTAATTATAATAGTTTGATCCCAGTAAATACTTATAATCAGGGAAGTGTTTTGGTTCACCCTCTACAATACATTATATATTAAAATTCAGGGGGAATTAGGTTATGTAATAATAACATAATACTATTTTTTTATTATTATTACAAATTCGTTTAGCGAAATTTAATTGAAAAATTACTTTAAATTCCAATTAGAGTTTTGTTTACTTTTCAAAGAGTGACCCTCCCCCCTCCCCCAAAAATAAATAAATAAAAATAAAATAAATCATCTTATATACTACGAATTAATATTTTTCAAAACCAATGTTTTTTATAAAAAATTAAAAATTTATAGTTTTCTTAATTATAATATCAGACTTCGAATAAATTCTCATAAAATTGTAATTTACTGAATCATTTTTATTGATATTTAAAATATTATAATATTTACATTGGAGACACATATTATTTTATCTATTGTAATAAAATCATCGTTTCGTCAAAATTGTTTGCAATAAACTTTCAGAATTCCTATGATCGAAAACTGTCAAACAACAAAGGAACTTATTGTCCAGCTAAATGAAAAATGTCAGTCAAATCTAGCAAACAGGCGAAGAATTTTTCTTTGATTTCCTTTTATTCAGGCTGTTTCTTCAAAGTTAAATAAATTGAGAAAAAACGCCTTTGAAAGTTCACGATTAAATCAATTTTCTTTGTTTATGTTAAAAAAAAATAATTTAATATTTTGAAATTTAAATTCTTCAATTTTAATGCTCTTTGTTTTCATTGTTACATAATTATAGTTACCACCTATCGATTCGATATTTGAATACCAGTAGTTTTATAGAAACTTATTAAAAGTTTTATCGAAGTTTTTTATAATTGAAGAAAGTGAAATTTACCCTAAAAAATATTGGTATTAAGAAATCGTAACGCAGGTGGGAGCAAAGAGACAGTACAACGACCTCACTTTAAAAGTTCACAAGGCGAATTGAGTACTACTCAGATAGGGAAAATTCGTCTGTGACCAACTGACACCATATATCATCACTAGTCTTCGTTACATTTTTATGACTGTAGTGGCAAATGACGTGTAAATCTTTTTTTTTTTTTTTTTTTTTTTTCTGCACAAGTGTGATTTTTTTTTTTTTTACCCGGTACTGCATGTTTTAAAATATTTACTACTTGCAAAAAAAAAAAAAAAAAAAAAAAAAAATATATATATATATATATATATATATATATATATATATATATATATATACATATATATATATATATATATATATATATATATATATATATATATATATATATATATTATATACACAGTTTTTATTCCATAAATTTCGTTACCCATAACTTCTGTTATACATAACATTATTTATGTTTGCTTACCGAAAAAGGTATTCCACAAGGTTTTCATAACATAAATTTTTTTATGAAATATTTATTAATACTTACAGATATTACAAGTATATTGTCTCTCATTTTCTTGTACTAGTATGAAATATAGAGTAAAACACTGCCTCAAAATTAAAATTATTGACATTGTATATAGCATCAAAAAAAATATCTGAAATCTTTCTAAATAATGTGATTTGTAATATGTTATCGACTATTATACAGCCTAATCAAAAGTATTTGTTATTTGAAAAAAATATATATATACTACACGAATTTAAAATATAATTTGTTATTTTTTCGTTTATCGATTCATTTGTTTTTATTTAATTATTTATTTATTTATTTACTTTTTTATTAGTTGAAAGAAGTAGTCAACGTAATTTCCTTTAATATAAGTTGGTTTATCTGATAATGTCAGTTTATTGACTGTCGTGTTTTTTTTAATATCAGAAATATAGAGTTAATCACTTAATTCAAGAACTTAGAATTAAAAAAGAAAATATATTGAAATATACCGAAATCTAAATAGTATTTTTCTGGGAATTTTTTCTGAAAGTTAATATCACTTTTCATTCAAAATTATTATTTAAATTGATAACATTTTTAAATGTTCCCAGATGTAGTCACACTGTACATGAACACCAAAATTAATATATATATATATACATATATATATATATATATATCTTCTATATATAAAAAAATGAATGTTTGTCTGTATGTTATTTATAAAATCGTAAACGGCTTGACCGATTTCGATCATTCTTTTTTTGTTTTTTTCCTTATAGGTCAGGGATGGTTTAGGGGAAAAAAATTGAAAAAATCTTTAAAATTAATTAAAATATGAAAATAATAAACTTATTGACTTATATTGACTTAATATAAGCCATTTAAATTTTTAATTGTTGCCAAAAAAAGTTTACGAGATATATTTATTTATTGTTTTCAGCATAAAATGAAATATGCTTTCATGCGAAAAATAAGAAATTACTAAATGTTAAATTGGTTGATGAGAAAATGACACATTATAATTTTAAAATAAAATAGTAATATTACAAATCTAACATATTTCTTCTGAATTTTATTTCACAGCATTTTTTTTTATATACCTCAACTTCAGATTTTTTTTTTTTTTTTTAGTATGGCGGATGAAACACGCTTGGCATAAAAGTTAATTCAGCATTATGGTAAAGGTATTTTCTTATTGATAATTCTTGACAATTTTTTATAATTTTGATGCTGAAGTAGATCGGACATTTTTCGCCAAGGAAAAGATAGAAAGAAATACGCAAGCGAAGTGATGACGTCACTGGCCATTCGCGGATGCAAGAAAAATATTTCCTATGTTAAACGCCCATTGGATTTTTTGTAAAAAATTATTAACAATCGAGGAAAAATATTTCCTGATTTTAATCCGAATATTTAGGTATACATATGTATTCGTTATCATGTCCATGCATTAGATTAAGTTATTTTTGTTGTAAAATTGACAAAATTTGAATTTTTAATTTCAAAACTCTAGAAAAAAAAATGGCAAACTTCCATTTTCGATTAAAAACACAAACATTTAATTTCAAAGGATGATATTAACACAATAAATATCCAACTAATATACTGATTAAAAGGGAAATGATAAATATTCTATCATAATTTGAAGTCAAATTTGTTTTCAAATGTCTAAATAAAGTATCTGATATAAGATACTAATATGTCGTAGCGCAATAGATTTGATATCGGTCATCCTTGGTAGAAAAATAAAATATCGCCAAATTATTTGGCGAACATAATTTAATTCCTTTCAAAAATCATGGTTATTTTAACAACTTATTTTAAGACAGTAATGAATAATATGAAACAATATTTCGTACAATGCATATTACGAAAATATACATCTGGCATGTATATTTTCGTATTACGTTTTTGATCACCAAATACAATAAGCGCCAAGAACGACAGAGTTTTGAAATTTAAAATTAAAATTTGTCAATTTGACAGCAAAATAACTCAATCTAACACATGCACATGATAACTAATACATATGTGTACCCAAATATGGGGATTAAAATCGGGAAATAATTTTCTTCGATTTTTAATCATTTTTTACAAAAAATCCAATGGGCGATTGACATAGGAAATCATTTTCTTGCATCCACGGACGGTCAGTGACGTCACACTTCGCTTGCGTATAGGAACAATAATCGCATAAATTATATTTTGGTCTAAAACGGCAACAAAAATTTAAAAGTCGCCAAGGGCATTAAGGCTGTACCATGATCAAGTTTACATACTAATTTATTTATTTATCTATATACCAACAACTATTAACTAAGCATGAAATATATATAACCACAAAATAATAATTGTCTCATCTCATGCGATAGAAGTTGCCGATCATAGCATATTGTAATATTATATGTGGCTTGAAATTGCTGTCATTCTATGGTTGATAGATTAAATCAAATAAATATAGGAAATAACTTGAGAGCAAATATTATGTACATCACATATAATGTTGTTCATATGTAACTGGGATTCAGATATAAAAGAGCTACTTCAAATTATTCGATACTGTCCGTATCGAAACTGTTATGTATGATAAGCAACCAAATGGAAGCCCACGGGTAAGCCATTGTCGCAGGCAATAGGGACAGGCACCGGAGATTGCAAGGCCGAACAAGGCGCTGCCTAAGGCAGCGGGAGTTCAGTTTTTTTTTTTTTTTTTTTTTTTTCATAAAGCATATAGAAAAGCGTTTGCCAGCGAAGCGGGCAAAGCCGTCCAAAATTGTTTAAAAACTAAAATATTATTCAACAATTCGCCGGGAAATGAAAAAAAAAATCATTTATTTGTAAAAAAAAAAAAAAAAAAAAAAAAAAAACTCATAAATATTATATGAATTTCACCACACAGTTAAGATTTTAATTAAGCAGTCACCAAATTATTATTAGAACCAGATTAATATTGTGCAATAGTGAACTAAAATCATACAAAGAAGGGTTTCGAAATAAAATTCATAATTGACGACCCAGTTTTTATACTTCCACAACGCTGTACTGTTTTAGTACAGAATCCCTATGGACGAATTTTAAATTTTTATCGCCATGTTGGCGTTAACTTTTTATTTATTTATTTTGGCATTTTATTTTGGCTTTCAATGAGTTACAAATTTTTTTGAGTGTACTTTATCAGACTCTGTTTTGCACAGCACCACAATGATAAGGTTTCATTTCATTACATATTATGATCAAACCGTCAGTTCCCACACATACACATCAAAATTTCTACGTGAACGAAGTCGCGGGTAACAGCTAGTATATATGTATATATATAATTAATTTTTTTTATTTACATTGCATATTATATACATTGCTAGATTTTTTGGTATGTCTTTTTTTTTCTCTCTCTCACTGTCTATGCTATTTTACGTTTAGAATAAATAATATTAAATTTGTAAAAAATATGTACAAATGTGTTTTAAAATAACATAACAAAATGTGTATATATATATAAATATGTTTCTAAACTATTTAAAATAATCTTCATAAGTTTATTTTTATTATGTATACATTATCATATGATTTAAAAAACATTTTATTAAAACTAGAAATTCTAAATTTGTGAATGTATATCTATTCATATAAAAAGATGTTTTGTGTTGAATAAATATAAATTTAAAGTTATGAATCAATATTTAATGAAGAAAAAAAAGTTTATTTCATTTGTTTGTTCACGTGTCAAGACTAATACTAAAAATAAACTTTAACATTAAATTAATGACATTTCTTCTTTGACTGTTAATGGTAATATTCTTACGAGAACCTAAAATACAATTTCGCTTTCCAGGCCAATTTCATGCACATTACTATAATTAGATTAAACTAAGTAATAATGCTCATTACCTTACAAACCGTATCTTATTTTAGTGCATATGTGAAGTGCAAATATACAAATTAATTTTTACTAAAATTCAGTAAAAATTACAATATTTAGAATTTAATGCTTTGGTTAAGAATATATTTATAAATGTTACTTTTAACCTGAACAAATATTTTGCTCCTTATATACATTCATATTGTTCTGTGTTCTATTCGTTTATATTTATTTATATTAAATGTATATATTTCATTCATTTTAAGTCTTTGCATTTTTTTGTATTTTCTATAAATAACAGAGGGCAATGTTACTGAAAACTACATGTTTAATAAAAAGCACTTTTGCTATTTATTAATTGGTATTTAAAAAAAAAAATAAAAAAAATAAAAAAAAACGCATACAATGATTTATTTTTATTTATTTTTTTTTTTTTTTTCGAAAAGAAAAAAAAAAAAAAAAAATAGCCTCTATTCATATATTATCTGTTAAAGTTAAATGCATAAAGTCGTCTATAAGACTTCTGTTTGTTTAAAATATTCTATGAAAAATAATTTAAGAAACCTTAGATTGATTCCTTTCTGGGAAAATACAGTTTTTTCTTTTAGGTTGATTTCTTTAGAAATCGACCTATTCCAATCACTTCGTTTATATATATCTATATTAATAAAATCAGACTTTTGTCTGTAAATTTTTCGGAATCAAAAAATTTTGCGATATCTTCACGTTTTACACCCCATGAAAGCCGAAAATGACTTCAGAAAATTTTGCCTGTGTGTGTGTGTGTGTCTGTGTGTGTGTCATCGTGTCCGAATGTCGCTTTTTTTGTCCGGGCATCACTTGAGAACGGCTGGACGAAATTCAACGACGCTTGGCAGGAATTTAGGTCTTCACCCAACTTAAAATTATATCTATCAACTTTTCAGAAATTCCCCCCTGTTCCCCCCTAGGGGGTAAAAGACTAAAACACGTTTGTCCCGGCATCACTCGAGAACGGCTGGACGGAATTCAACGGCGCTTGGCAGAAACTTAGGTCTTCACCCAACTTGAAATTATATCTATAGAAATTTTCAAAATTATGATTAGTGTTTAAATTGTGGGTAAAAAACGCCTGCGCATGCGCCATAAATATTTTTTCACTAAAATGGTTTGAATGAAAAAATAAAATATAAATATAAATTTTTAAGTTAAAGACTTTTGTATTCGCGTGATTTTCACTACAAATTATGAAAAGATTGAAATGAAGTGTTGCCATCTAAGTTTCATACTTTAGTTAATTTTATAAAATGTAATTATCGTATCGAAAACTGTTTACACTCCAGGATTCAGAAAAATCACCTCTTTCATTTGGTACTGAATTTGTAATGATAGGTCTAATATTTCTAATTTATTTTTCCGTTTTTCCGTTGCCACTTAAATTTCATACTTTAGTTATGTTTTAAAAATCTAATTGTCGCATCGAAAAACTGTTTGCACCCCTGGATTCAGCAAAATCGCCCCTTTCATTCGGTATCAAATTTATAAAGATAGGTTTGATATTTCTAATTTATTTTACCCTTTTTCCGTTTTCAACCCAGATTCGATATGGAGCAGCTTGAAACTCGGCACTGAAGTAGCTCGGTCGTTTCTCGCCAAGATCTTTAATTAAACAATTGAGATAGTCAATTCAGTTCATCGCAAAAATGGCCTAAAATATTTAAAGTCACCAAAGGGTTCCCATACTAAAGCTGTGCTTTTTGTATTTATTTATTTATAATATTTTCTATTAAAGACTTCTGTGGTCACGAAATTTGGTGCGTAAATTGTTTGTATGCATCCGGCACTTATTGTAACTGGATTTCACTAAATTCGAAATCCCCCCCCCCCACCTTCTCGGAGTCGGAGGGCAATAAACATGTGTAAAAACATGTTTTTCAGTTTGAATTCGCTTTGAATTATCTTAGAATGGCGAATTTTCGTGTGTGGATATTGATTAAGTGTACGCATTATGCACATTAGTGGGATTTTGTAAAACTTCGAGCTCACCCGCTGAGGGTGGGGATGTAAGAAGTGGGTAAGTTGTGCCGAAGACAGTGGGGATCCAGACTCCTCACGTTGCGAGCGATTAAACCTCTACCAATCACAGCGAGAACTCAGGTTATTAATAAAAATATGGGATTTTGACAACTCATTTTAGTTTAATGTCCAGCGAAGCGGGCAAAGCCTGCTAGTATATATATATATATATAATGAAAATTTTGTCATCACGATAACTCCCGAAATAATACTCGAAATTGAACCAAATTTGACAGTGAACTGATCTTATAAATATCTTGGATGAGTTCGTTAGCCAAGTTGCTCCGAGTTTTTGTTTTCAAGTGGCAGCCACTTGAAAATTTCAAACCGACATTGTAAAAAGCATATTTAAAGCAAGATTTGGTTGAATTTTGTTGTAAATACAGGTCACATAAGGGTCTCAATGAATTTTATTAAAGTTTATCCGCCATTTTTAATAAAGTGGCAAATATTTTAAGTTAAGTGGGACAAATTGAAATCAGGCTACCACTTGAAAATTTAAAATCACTATAACTTCCGAAATAATACTCCAAATCGAACCAAATTTAGACAGTGTCTTAACTTATCTTATAAATATCTTAGCTGAGTTTATTAACCAAGTTGTTCCGCCATTTTGTTTTCAAGTGGAGACCACTTGAAAATTTCAAATTCAAATTGTTAAAAACGTATTCCGAATTTGTTTGAAATTTAATGTAAATATAGACTACATAAGGGTCTCAATGAAGTTTATTAATGAAATTTATCCGTCATTGTTAATAAAGTGGTAGATATCTTAAGTTAAGCGGGGCCACTTGAAATCACTCTACCACTTGAAAATTTAAAATCACAATAACTTCTGAAATAATACTCCAAATCGAACCAAATTTGAATAGTGTCTTAACTTATCTTATAAATAACTTATATGAATTTGTTAACCAAGTTGCTCCGCCATTTTGTTTTCAAGTGGAGACCACTTGAAAATTTCAAATTCAAATTGTAAAAAGCATATTCCGAATTTTTTAAAATTTTGATGCATACATAGATTATACAAGTGTCTCAAATAACTTTATTAATGAACTTTATCCGCCATTTTTAATAAAGTGGCGGATATCTTAAGTTAAGCGGGACCACTTGAAATCAGGCTACCACTTGAAAATTTAAAACCATGATAACTTCGGAAATAATTCTCCAAATGGAACCAAATTTGAACAGTGTTTTAACTTATCTTATAAATATCTTAGATGAGTTTGTTAACCAAGTTTCTCCGCCATTTTGTTTTCAAGTGGAGACCACTTGAAAATTTTAAATTTAAATTGTAAAAAGCGTATTCCGAAATTGTTTGAATTTTGATGTAAATACAGACCACATAAGGATCTCAATGAAATTTATTAGTAAACTATATCCGCCATTTTTAATAAAGTGGCAGATATCTTAAGTTAAGCGGGACCACTTGAAATCAGGCTCCCACTTGAAAATTTAAAATCACGATAACTTCTAAAATAATGCTCCAAATCGAACCAAATTTGGACAGTGATATTATCATATAATTATCTTGAATGTTTTCACTGGGCAACTTGTCCCGACATCTTGTTTCTAAGTTCCAGCCACTTGAAATCACACTGCCACTTGAAAATATGCCATCACGATAACTTTAAAAATACTAACTGATTCAAATAAAAGTTGGATAGTGAACTTATGGTTCAAATATCTAGGATAAGTTCACTTGGTGACTTGATCCGCAATTTTATGTCCAAGTGGCTTCCACTGGAAAATTTGTCAATATGGTAACTTTAGTAATTTAGAATCAATTCGCATCAAATTTGGGTAGTAGATTTATCCTTCAAATATCTCAGATAAGTTCGCTGGGCATCTCAATCCGCTTTTTTTCCAAGTGGTGCCACCTGAAAATTTCTTATGACGATAATTTTTGAAATACTGATTTAATTTGAACTAGAACTGGTCAAGGAACTTATACAAGTATACTGAATGATTTCGCTGGGCAAGTGTTTTTGCCATATTGTTTCCAAGTTGCAACCTCTTAGACTGCCACTTGAAAATTTGCCATAAAATTACCTTTTGAAACACGGTACTGATTTAAACCACAGTTGGACAGTGAACCTATGTTTCAAATATCTTGGATATGTTTGCTGGGCAACTTGTTCCACTGTATTGTTTCCAACTGGTGGCCACTGGAAAATTTGTTATCACGGTAACTTTAGAAATACTTAATCAATTCAAATCAAAGTTGAAAAGTGGATTTATCATTCGAACAACAAAAATCTAGAAAATTCACGTAACTCGTCAACCAATCACGTTATTGCGTCCATCTTTGGTATATAGATAATAAGTATTTTCTCGCCAAAAGTCGCCAAAAAAGTCGCCATAGGGGAAAAGTCGCCAAATTTGGGGCCAAATCCATTACCTGCGTTGCTGGAATTGTTTAATGCGTTTTTAAGAAAAAATTAGGCTATTTTAATGCTAAAACAAGTTAGAAATGCAGAAAACTAACATTTTATCAATTTACTAAGCCTCTTTGAAAGAATTTCTACAAAAAAAAATTATTTTCAAATTTGAAACGTTATTTTAGATGAGGAACTTTCTCTGCCAGTTTGATCCAAGTGGCAGACACTTAATTTTTCAACACGAGGACTTTTGAGATTCTGAATTAATTCGAACTATATTTGTATAGCAGTCTTATCTCACAAATACATTTGATATATTTGTCAACTTGGCCCACCATCTTGTTTCCAAGCGCCGGCCACTTGAAAATTTTAAATTTACATAAAAAGGTATTTATGAACCGATTTGCTTAAAACTCCATATGTAGATAGCCTACATCAATATTTCTACTAAGTCCATTAATAACTTGTAGCCGCCATTTTGAAACAAAATGACGGCTGCTTGATAAGGAAAAAGAAATCAACCTACCCTTCCGAATAAGCTGGAAGGACTTGTTTGCTTTCTTTTTTTTTTTTTTTTCTTTTTTTTTTTTTTTTTTTTTTTTTTTTATAAAGGTATAGAATAATGGATTGCAGAACCTAAGTTCTTGAACAGGATGACTTAATTATATAAGCTGGTGTAATCCGTAATTATACAGTTAGTTTTCAGCATCACGAAATATTCATAGAATGTATATCAATAAAATGTCTCTTGCTCATATTTCCTATATCAGAAAATAATTTTGTGTTTAGATTTATTGTATTAGTATTTCACCAAGAAAAGAAAAAAATCTGATGTGGACGCCAAATAACTTCCTTATACACCCATTGGAATATACATGTTGTTATTTAAACAGTGACATTTTTGTGAGAGGTAACAGGTAGGTTCTAGTCCACGAGCACTCCTGAATAAGACATTTAAGTATTTTTTTTTTTTTTTTTTTAATTAGAAGCTTTTTATTGTAAAGCCCTAAAATGCATAAAATAAAAATTTATTGAGGCAAAGATATTCTATAAAGAAATGAAAGTTTTAACAATAAGGAAATTTTGGAGAAAAAATAGATAATTCACTTTTGCAAGAGATGATTATTTTTAAATATTCAGAATATTTTAAAAAGCACTCGAGACTAATGTTCTTAATTGTTAGATTTTTTTTTTTGTATAAATATTCATTAAGCCCTAAATTTCAAGGTCTCGAAAGCTTTTTAAAATATTAAAAATATTTAAAAATATTCATCCTTTGCAAAATTGAATTACCTATGATTTTCTCTAAAATTTTCTTAGTGTTAAAACTTTCATTTCTTTATAGAATGTCTTTACCACAATAAAATTTTATTTTATGCAGTTTAAAGCCTCACAATAAGATGCTTCTAATTTTTAAAACATTCTTTTTTATTTAAACATTTATTTTGTGCTTTTTAGTTAAAAAAATACCTTCTTAAAAACTAATCAAAATTTCTTAGGATACTGTGTAGACAACTAAAGATTTTCTTTCATCAAACAACATCTTTTCTTTTAACTATCTGCGAAAAAATAACACATCGGCTTCGAGGATCGAACACACGACCATCGCGTATCAACATGACGCTGTAACCAGAAGTCAAGAAGCAGTCAAGAAAAGCCATAGAACGTGCAATAAAAATCTAACAAATGCAAAAAAATATTGTTCTTGTTTAAAAGGTAATTTTCAAATTTATTTTTCTATCTTTTCCTTTAAACATTCTCTTACCCATATACATGGTATAGAGAAAGTATTGTTTTTGAGTCCGATTTCTGAAAATGAACTTTTGTTATATTTGCGTGTTTTCAGATCCTCTGAATTCAAAAATCATGTTTTTAGTAGCGATTGGTCTGTGTGTGTTATTAGCATATCTCAAGAACAAATAATAGCAGGAAGTCTAAATTCGATATTCTAAATCCGTATCATATAGCGATGCTACAATAAGCTATCCGTTGCGATCAGGCAAAGGGTTTTGTACAGGCTCATCTAAGAGCATTCAAATACATTACGTCTGTGAACGAAATTTCTCATTTGTACAGTGTGACATCTATAGTCTGCCCTAAACAAAATGTAAATAACAGATTTTTTATATGCATATAAGCATGTTTTGTGTAGATTTTGGCATAGCAAGAATTCATCGTTCATTTACAGAGTTACTCAGAGCATTTGGATATATTGGATCTATACTTGGGAATCGCTGGAAGTGTATTTTATTTTGCGTTACGTGTTTTACATATAACACTAAATTTACGTATACAAAGTCATGTGTATATAGTTTATATACAATATACAGAGCTAGCCAAATTAAGTTAAATCTATTTTTTTTTTGTTAAATGTAATTGACATAAGTGCATTACTGTACTTGTTTTATTTCGAAGAACACTGCTGACACAGAATGAAAAATTAATTCCTCATACTCATACATTAAACAAAGTAGTTTTTGGAGATCGATTTTTTTTCCTCCTGAATAAAAAAGTCAAATTTTTAGCGGTTGATTTGTATATATATATATATGAATTTTCATCAGAATTTAACAACAAGTAACTGTAGTAAATTCAAATTTGGTACTTTGGATTTCATATCTACTTACCACTTGAAAAGTTGATCAAGATTTGTAAAAGTTTCACAGAAATTAATAACAGACTCGATTTTTATTTTAATAAATGTAGGCAAAATTAAACATAAGGGCAGTAACTCCCTTGCCGTAGAATTATACATTTATACCATATCATATTCTACGCAAAAAAATATTTTTCAATATTAAGAATAAATATGAATTTCTTTACGATTTTTACAGTAAAAAGTTATTTAAATGTAATTTATAAGAATGTCTGAAATGTCCCAAAACACAATGCATTGGAATTTTTTTGCGAATTCTTGAATGTAAACCAATTATAGAGGACCTATTAATGCCATTTTAAATAAGTAATATTCCATAGTAAACCTGAATAACATATATCATTTTTTTTACAATTTTGAAAACATTTCAGGACGCTGGGGGCGGGCAGACGAACAGCTAGATAGATAAACAGTCAGACAAAAAAAATGTGCAATTTGAAATCATATTCACAGTTAAACATTGTTAGAAAACATTTAATGTGAAAGAAAATGCAAACCCAGAAAATGTCCAATAATAACCTTTAACGAGACTGAATATTTTTGTGTGACCTATAAATCTAATGCTAATCATACGGTACACCATAGAAAGCATTATTTTGTGAATATGAATAACATAATTCCAATTTCATTAAGATTTATGCAAATTAAAATTTGGTTTACAGAAACATCTTTTGTAGAACGCAACGCTTTGGAATAATTTCGGGTGTCCCTGTACATAAGCTAGCATAGGTATTCACTCCATTTTCAATAAGGAGCATTCGATAGTGAACTCAAATAACATATATAAGTTTCAGGAAATTCCATGAATATTCACGGGAGTTGGAGCGCGGTCAAACAGAATGACAGATGGACAGACAAACAAATCGAAGTCATTAACACTTTTCAACCTTGTTGGAATTGTTAAAGTCCTTAAAATTTTTCAGCCATGAAGGAAAATGGTAAAAAGAAATTAAATGCGAAATTTTCACACGGTTTTGCTCGTCTTTTAATTTTCTTCCTCTCTTAACGTGTTTTAATTTGCAGGTGACCCCTTAAGAAATTTTACTATTAAATTTTTTAACAATACTAAATAATGTGAATTTGCATTAAGTTCTTAAAACTGTTGATTTCATGTGTTTGAATGATTTTAGTTGCTATCTTTTTTTAATTTTTTTCTCATTTCATAGATAACCCCTAAAATGAGCTCTTTGACGTCGAAAAATAGATGCCAAAATTGAAAATAAAGCGGTATAAGTCAGCAGTTTCAAATTGCAATAGCTCAGCGAGATTTTGACTTAGAGAGATGATTTTTTCTTTCTTCTTAGAGCGAGGAGAATATTTTTCTAAATATAAATCTTATGGTAGGCGAGACCGTATAAAAATTAAATTTCGTATTTTTATATGTATACAGCCCCCTGTCCAAAAATAAATGCCATATTTGAAGTTTGCGCTTTATTTGCACCAATTTTGTATTTAGAAGTATGTTTCTATCTTCCTTAGTTTGCGAGACAATCGCTGTATATCGCATGAATAGCTTTCTTTTTTTTCTTTTTTTTTTTTTTTTTAACCCCAGAAGTTCAATGAGAAACCATAAAATGAATTTTAGGGAAAAAAGTAAAAGTGCTTTTTATCCAAATTTTTAAATTTTTTTGGGCAGCCTGTTTGCTAATTTTAATACCAATAATGTAAAATGAAATAAAATCCACCTTAAAAAAAATAAATAAAAACAATTTGCAAATCATCATTTAGATTCTAGAATATATTTTTCTAAAATAATGAACCATTTTTACAAATCTCATATCACAATCACAATTTTGTAATATTGTATCAATTCAAAATTTATGCAAATGTATTTGCTAATGTCTATAAATATTATACTTTTGTAGTACAGAATCTTTTTCAGTGAATATAAATGAAAAAAAATTGAAATGTTGGAAAGAGTAAATTTGAATGAATTGAGCGGAAATTATGCAAATCTAAATTAATTTTCCAATAACGAATTTCATTGTTATCATTTACATAGTACAATAGAAATACCGAACGATAAATAATTAATGACAGATGCGTTTTCTGATTAAAGTAATCTTTTATTGTTAACGGAAAGTGTACTCGAGGGAAACAATTTCGTTTACAAAGATAATTGTGACTGCAAATAACATTTATTAAAGTCAATAATGTTCACAATGCCTGTATAAAATTAACCTTGATTTTTATTCTCTTGATGCTAATTAGATAACCTGATTTAAGTAAATATTTGTCTTACTATATTTTTCCTTTTCGTTTTGATGTATACATATTTTATTATTTATTTATTTTAAGGCAAAAATAAGTTCATATTAAAGCAGTAATGGTAATTACATTTAGAGATATTATAATTTTGTTCAATTACGATTTACTTAATTTTTTTAAGTTTCCTTGACAGTCAATATAATTAAAACTAATCTATATGTAAGGCTTATTTACGTAAGTGAAACTACATACGCTATAAATTAAACTCCTTTAAATGTAATGAAAAGTGATTTAAAGAAAAATCAATATTTAGCCTCTAATAAGGAAAAACTAGATTCATATAACTTTAAAATTTATCCACGTAAAATATTTTACATTTATTAAAACATAATTTTCTCTTTATTTACTTTTTTCTCTTAGGAAAGTGAGCTATTTTGTGTTTCTAGAGGAAATCATTTGTTTCTTAGAACTAAAAAAATTCTTTTTTAAATTATTCATTTATTGTTAATTATTTTATTGAAATATTTATTTGAAGTATATTGATATTTACTTGAAATTTGTCTGGCATTTTATAACATATACAGTCGGCAGCGAAAGTATCCGAGCACTAGCAAAAATTTCTATATAAAAAAAGTACACTTAATACAGTTTTGGTAAATAAATCCTTGTCGAATCCTGTGCTTAGTCAGTCTAAGAACAGGATTCGACAAGGATCTATTTAACAAAACAATATTAATTGTACTTTTTTATATGTATACATAGGAATTTTTGCTAGTACTCGAATACTTTTGCTGCCGACTGTATGTTTAAACGAATTTGCTGATATAACTACTCTGCTTATTTCCCTAACATATATTTATTCTCATAAATTAATTCTCTATTAGGGGATATTAAATTCATATTAAAAGGAATGAATTTGACTGATAAGATGACCGACTGACAAACTGAAATATCCCACCAAATACGCTACCCACCCGTCAGTTCGATACATTTATCTTATCAAAGTTTGTTAATTAACCCGAGAGAGATCGCGCGGGGCACACAGTCACCCCATTCTTATCCAAACACCTGTCGCAGGGTAAATATTTACCTGTAATCAATCACCCTTTCAGTATCCTCCTATCTCACAGTTCCCATGGTAGGTGAAGTGTTATTTTTACTTTTCTTTTCTTTCTGCGCGTGAAGCAATCATTTCTTGGAATTCAAACGGGAATGGAGTGACTCACTCTCCCCACGCGACTGTTATTGCTTCGAAATTTCTCATTTTAAGCAGTGTAGTTTTGCGTTCTCTAGCTCTGTCTTTGCATTTATATTGCTTTGCGCTCTGAATAATGGCGTGAAAACGTAAACTTAGGGATTATGAAAGGGAAATGGAACGTTTGAGAATGCTTTTGGATAACGTGAAGACTTCTGAAGAAGAAATTGATAAATGCCCTAGTAGCTCTAATGGCAACAAAGACACCTCCCTTGGAATATGCATTATCACTTATTCAGCCACACATAAACATAAGGCGAGACATGAAAATGCTACCTAAAACACTTCGTGAAAGTATGGATGCCTCCACTTCCAATGGATCAGAGGAAATCCCAACAAAAAAAAACAGAAACAAAACAAAGAGAGATGTGTTATATGTCCAAGATCTAAAGAAAATAAAACTACAATTTCTTGCATAAAATGTGATAATTTTGCATGTAAATATCATTCTTCGTATGTTTGCCATAAGTATTTGCGGAATTAAATATCCTAAAGAAGGTATGTAATTTTTTAATGTAAAATTTTCTTAAATATTAAAAACAGTTTTCTTAACTTAAGAAATTTATTTTCTTATAGAATTAATGAAATTATTATTATTTATAATTCAAATGTGATGTGTTTTTTCTTCTATTTATAGAAAATTTTAGATAAAACTTATTGGGGTGACTCAGTCACCCCGAGCGATCTCTTTCGTCAATGTTAGGTGCGCGCCTTCTGACGGGTTAATTTTATTAAGGTGACTTTCATGTTTTATTCCCATACTATTTCCATTGCAATAATTTGCATAATGTAACACTATATGAAACAGTGAATCTTTGCGTTGTTCAGAAAATCTTAAATTTCGAACAAATTATGAAATTTTTAAATTAGAATATTCGAAGTCAATGCTGTTCAAGCCAATACCATAAATGATATTTTAATAACTCTCTAGCATATTTATGATGAAAATAGCTCCAAACATAAAGGTTTATGCAAAATTTTGCCATTTGCTTTCACGTTAATTTAAGTGTATATTTCAAATAATTTACAAAGTTTTCAAAGGTGAATTTTCATAGTAAATAATGTTCAGGCCGGCAATCAAATATCAGTCTACATCAAATAAACTATCACTCAAAACGCCAACAGGTATTTTAAAACTGGTCTGACATCTTGATTATAAAAATTTTCCTTTTAATGCACGTTTAAACAAAAATTTGCTAATTTTTCCTATGTTAAGAAAATCTTAAATTTCATTTAATTTACTAACCCTGCAACGAGGCCAAGTGTTAGCTGCCAACAGTAGGAGCATCTGTCTCCACTGGTGGCAAAATTAACGGTGCCGAATCGAATATGTTACGCCGGCCAGCAGGTGGTCACATTCGACAGTTCCACTGATGGCAACCTGCAGTATGATTGGTGGGCTACTGATGAGTCGCGGCTATCAGGTAGCAATAAGATAGAAATACTTTGTGGACCACTGTTGGCAAACAACAGTACAATGGAAAATAATAGTGGGCCAGTATTGGGTCCTCTGAAGCAAACATAATTTTTGCATATTGTTGCTGGCAGTCTTCTGTGCACCAGCTTCGTCAAACATAAAGATTTATACTGCTGCCGGCAGTTTTCATTGGCCCTTTATATTTTTTCCATTAATGGGCCAGTAGTGGTTTGGTTACGGCTAGTACTTTTTTTTTCGTGAAACACAAAATTTTTGAGCGCTAGTTTCTATGCATCCAATGTATAATTTTATTTTGTATTTAGTTATTTTTTTAATACCATTATTACAAGTACTTCATCCGAACATTGTAATTATAATTTCAATATTTATAATATAGCATCACAAATATTCAGTCGATCCGTTTTCATAAAGCACAACCTTATGATATGCACATATTTTTCTATATTACAGGCTTTTATTTTTCTTTTAAGTGTTACAGTTTCAGTAAGATTATGAAACTTTATTAAATTATTTCATATAAATTAATATGGTTTTACATGTAATTATTATTGAGATGTTGGTGCTACAGATATCCAAATTTAAGCATTTAGTACAGAGAATATTTAATAAAACAGTAAACAATTTTTAAAGAGTTAAATAATTAAGGAATAGTTAAAAAGTTGAAATGGAATGAAAGGGGCTGTTTTTCTTTAAAAAAGCTAAAATTTCAGTATATCTACTAAACTTGTTACACAATTAAATATAAACTTACATGTGAATATTATCATGAAAAACGGAAGTTTTTTGAGTGACGCAAGCGGAGGGACAAACGGGACGCTGCGAACTCATATATACGGCTAGTTTGACATCAAACAGATTTGTAAAAGCCGACAATTAATATCTCAGCAAATATGCCATATTTTGTTCTCATCTTTTCAAAATAGTCTTTTTTCTTCGGTCTTAATCTATCCTGAAAATTTTACATTTCTACATGCAGTATGTTTTGAGATCTGAATCTCAATTTTAAGCGAAAAAGGGAAAACGGTTGGTGTAATAGACTGGAATTCAGAAAAATATCTCTAAAACGGCTCGAAGGATTTTCATATAATTAATTTATGTTGTTAATAGGATCTTTCTGAATCTAGTAACGCTTTCGTTTTTTTCAGGGAAACTCTTGTTTTTTATATAAATCGCTTTAAATATGGAACTATATTACTCCGCCAATTACATGTGTTTCTTCGGGTGAAAACGCTGTTATGCGGTTCTTACTTGTGAGGTAAGTGGGCTGGTTGATTGACCGACTTCAATGCAGCCAATGAATTATTTAGAATTTTATTTTTTACGCAAAAGTACTTTATTACATGTTTAAAATATTAATTGTATATATGCTAAGTCAAATTCACTTAAATATATTTTCTCTTGTGTTGTGAAAAAAATATTTTTGATTTCAAAATTTTATATTTAGTCAAAAAAATATTTAGATAATATTTTAAATAAGGAAGTATTTTGTAATTTTAGATATTCCATTTTATCATAATAATGATGAATTTACAATTTTTTAAAGCGAAAAAATTTTTAATCATTCATGAACATCGATTTTATAATAACTCAATGATTTGCGATTCCTATTCATGTATCCTTACGCGCCGGAAAGGAAAAAAAAAAAAAAAAAAAAAAAAAAAAACAGCAAATAGAGTTTTGGCGCCATCTATCGTTTTTATTTTAAACATACTCTTTCGTAAATACATATATATATATTTCTTTTTAAAAATTAAAACTCTTTTTTGAAAATACAGTTAGCTTATTCATTTATTTATTTTTCAGACTTTAAAATGATACATACTTTAAATATTAACATAATCAATTTTTATTATTATTATTATTCAAAGCAATAATGACTAGGGGATGAAACAGTGTTTACACTGTTTATTAGAAAAAACAGTGTTTTAATAAAATTCATTTTTCATGAATTTTATTAAAATTCGTAAAATTCGTCAAATAGCAATTATTAAAAAACACGTCAAAATAAATAAATAACATCTTTACTTTGAAACCCATAATAATTTATTAAAAAAATTATTCTTTCTTTTCTTTTTTTAATTAATTAATTTGTGCATAAAAAATTCTATTTCATAAATATATTTACAATTACAGTAAACAAAAAATCCTCCTTTAATTTTAAATAACTATTTCTACCTGTTTCTAAACAAGTTTTTTTTTTCTTTTTTTAACGAAAAAAAAATTAAATATGTATGTATATGATTTTAATATAAACTACTAGATGGCGCCACTACATTTAATTTATTAAAAAAAAAAAAAAGAAAAAAAAAAAGAAAGAAAGAAAGAAAGAAAGAAAGAAAAAACTTTTAATAGCTTCAAAACATGTAGAAATAATTTTTTAAAATTAAAGGGCGGTTTTATGTTTATTGTAGTTGTAAATATATTTATAAAATAGTATTTTTACGAAGAAATTTCATTTTTTTTTTTTTTTTTTTTTTTTTTAAGCTTAACTTATATTTTCCATAAAATTTTTCTCCAGGTGATTTTATCTTATTTTTAAAATTATAGAAATGTAAAGATTAATTCATATTTTGTCTATTTTTTCCCCCAAACGTTTTATATGAAAATATATAGGAAGTAATTTTTACCTGCACTTTTGAAGAAAATTTAAATTGTGAATATTGGAGCAGTATACTTAGCCTCAAAAGGGGAAAGAAAATGTATAAAATTCTATTTTTAACATTTACTTGATTTTTTTTTTTTAATTGTTTAATTTGTAATTCTCTAAAAAGAAATTTGCAAAATGTAAATTACATAATTCTAATTTTAATTTCAAATTTTTCACTTATCTTTCTTTCTTTCTTTCTTTCTTTCTTTTTTTTTTTTTTTTTTTTTAAGAGTTTGAGAATCCCAGTCAATAAATTTTTCTAGTGCGAAGCTTCTCCATGTTGTTTCCAAGTGGCAGGCTACTTGAAGATTTGTCAGTATGATAACGTTTGAAATACTGAATTAATTCACACTAAATTTGTAGTGTAGATTTATCTCAGAAATGTATTTGATATGTTCATTTGCCAACTTAATCCACCCTCTTGTTTCCCTGTGCCAGCACACTGAAAATTTCAAATTTACATTAGAAAGGTTTTATGAACCGATTTGCTTAAAACTCCATATATACATAGCCTTCATTTATAAATCCACAAAGTCCATTAATAAATTGTAGCTGCCATTTTGAAAAAAAATGGTGACAACTTCATAAGAAAAATTAAATTAGTTTACCCTTCCTAGGAGCCATAAAAGACTTGTTTAAATTTTTTGATCAATAACCACTAAAAAGTAATGATATCAGTACAAAAAACCCTTAACGGCTTAAAAGTTTGTGACGCCGCTACTTTGTGGCTATAAGAATTTGAAATATGAGTCTTAAAAATAATGATATTAAATTTTAAGTGACGCTTTGCAATTAGTTAAAATATACATAGATTTTCTTATTTGATCATTCACTTTTATCCTTTATTTATATTTATAATGCAAACGTAATATTTTTAACTTCAAGATCAGACAGATATATAAAATACACTCACTGATGCTTTTTCATTCGCATTTCAAATTCAAAATAACAGTTTTAAAAGGAATGATATAAAAATTCCAGTGGCGCCTCGGTGTTAATTTAAAAGATTTGTTTTTAGATTCCATTAAAATTACTTTTGTTTTGTCTAATAAAGTATATTTACACATTTAAACAGTGCTTTTAATTTTCAAATATACTGTCAAATAATTATACTTTCACTGAGTTAGCATTATAAAGTAAAATTATATATTTCAATAAATTGATTTATCTTTTGCGTCACGCTATCCAAAACTGCAAGTAAAATTTGTGTAAATGTTTTCTTTACGTCACACTACCTCTTTGAGCAAATTTTCACTTAGTTGGACACTATGATACTATGCTTTGGATAGCATGATGCAAAAGATAAATCAATTTATTGAAATAAATAATTTTACTTTATAATTTTATTTTTATACAGAGCAGTTTTATTTGTTCTTGATATATTGTGTACACAGGACAACACATTAACAAATAAACAAACTATCAGACACCGCACAGAAAAACACTTTCTCTATTTTCTGGCTTCCAGTTTTTCTCACACATTATACGTGTAAAAAAGTAAAATGATACGATGTCGAAAATTTTCACATTTACATAAATTCTTAATAACTATTGTATGATAGGAAATCTCGAAAAACAAATTATACTTCATTAAAAGAAAGTCACATTTTAATTAGCTTTGAAATATAATTTTATTTCTCTTAAATATTTTATGTTTTGCTTTTCTTTTCTCCTTATTCAAATGCGCATCTTTATGTTTAAAATATATTTCATTTTTTATAAACTCTTTCGTCTGCTACGTACTTTGTCACATTAATTTTTATATTAATGTGTAGTTTCTAGAAACCGTATAGTATGCAAAATTAAAAGAAAAAACGGAAATATTAATGCCTATGAAAATTAGAAGGAATCTTGTATCAATTGAATTTATTATTTAATCTTGGAAGCCTATAGTAAACTACTGCACATCGGATATTGATAAATTTCGCGGGTAATTTCTTTGAGTTTAGTTGTACATCTATACTTCTAGATCAGTGCCGTCCTTCTGGCAAACGGAACGTACCCATAGATAATAAAGTTGAGTTTAAAAAATGGACGCACACTATCGGCATAAATTTATCTTTCTTTCAAAAGTGTCATTGCCGCTTTCATAGAAATGAAAAGAAAAATTCCCTTTGCACCCATAAGCTGGAAAATGTGCGTAACGTAAATGCAATGTCTCTGTCTCTTGCAGGTTTTGCATTTTCCGAACAATTGAGAACGTGATTGACTTTCTAGATATTCCATTTGTTTAAAGCAGATTCAAAGCTACAAAACTGTGCTGTGGTAATAGAAAGCTTCGTGACAATATATATATATATATATATATACCTTATTTGATCGTTCCTATGATACGCAGAAAATTACTTATAAATTATTGTGACAATACGTCAGAAAGTTCAAGTACATTACCTGAATTTGTTTGATAACATTTCATTTGGAACATCTTTTGCAGACAAGTGTCAAACCTTTTCATTTCCGTGATATCTACTATTATGTGATAAACAAACACGAAAAAATCTGTATATTTCTTTTGTATACACACAAATTTACATTTTTTTTTCACTTATAGCGGTATTAGGAAATGTCCTTACATTTTCAATTTTTAAACATAAACCTTTGGCAACGTATATGAATACATATAAAGTATTAAAAATTAAAGTACGTAAGGCACAAAAATAAAATAAAGCAAAAACGCGTGATATTTGAAAAATAAATAAATAAATAAAGTAAAAACAAATAAAGTAACACAATAATAAGCAACACAAGGATGGTAATATTAATTATCGATAATATATAACACATATACATGCTAATAATATTTGATAGTAAAACGAGAGCTTAAATAATAAATTATGCTCTTGTCTGTAATATCTATGAAATCAAATTAGAGTTTATAAAAAATGCTTACGATAATGATAGTAACACGAGAGCTTAAATAATAAATTAACTTCTTGTCTGAAATATCTATGAAACATATATTTAAATTAGAGTTTATAAAAAAAATAATTTGTGCCCAGAATTTTTGTAAATTAAATGTTATAAATAAAAATGGAATACAAACCAAAAAATAAGAAGTCATTTTCTGTTATTTATTTAGAAGACTATTTTTATATGAAATTACACTACCTTTCTATAAATGACCGAACACTTTCGATTTCAGATTTTTTTTAAATATCTGGAAACTTCAAGAATCATTTTTAAACTTCAGGAGTGTGAACACACTGTAAAAAATTTATCCTATTTGTTGCCAAAAATTCTCTGTAATTCGAGAAAAATGCGTAATTTACGAAAACATTACGTTGTTAGAACGTAATTTTTGTAATTACAGAAAATTTCTGCAAATAAGACATATTTTTTACAGTGTAGCATGTTACACCTCATCTATTTCAGCGAAAGTTTTTCCCCGAAAAGAAAAGTGTGCCCAGTAAAAAATTAAACAAAAATGAAAATGTTTGGGATCACCCTCTTAAAAGTAATGCTTGAAATATAATCTAACTGTAATATGTTGTTATGAGGCTCTTTCTTCTTCTCTGTATAAATTTGCATGAAGCTACCACATACGTTAATGGAAATGTAACTATTTCTTGAAAAAAAAAAAAAATTTAATTTATCACTTCTTTAACTATAACATGCAAAGTGTTAAATCCAGTGCAAAACCCTTTTCAGAAAACTTGACACGTAACATTATACACATCATACGGCAATCAGAATGCAAAAATATTAAATATCTAATACAATATGAGCCTTTATACTAAATAATTTTTAATTGCACATGCACTAGCTTTAGCGAAATTTCATTTGCATAATATAATAGCTGACAGTATTGGGCAACGTATAGGAAAACCTGAAAAAAATATATATAAATTCAAAAAAATATGCGCGATAGAATGAACTGAATTTCAGTTCTTATCAAAAATACGGAAATGATAATGGGTTTTCTCAATATTTATTTACAATCAACGAACATTGTTTTACAGTTGGCCGAAACAAAATAAAAATGTGCGTAAAACACCTTATAGTTTTGCTGGTTTCTTGAGAGGAACTGAAAAGCAGTTCATTGTATGGCGTAGAATTTTTTGAATTTTCACGATACGACTTTGGGTTTTTTTATATAGGCAGCTCAATACATTTCGCTATCAAATTATGCAAATAAAATGTCGCTAATGCTATCACATGTGCTGTTAAAAACTATTTAGTAAAAATGCTCATATTTCGTTAGATATTTAATATTTTTGCATTCTGATTGTAGTGTGCTGTGTCTAATATTGTGTGACAAGATTTCTGAAAAAGGTTTTGCACTGGATTGCTTGTTATAGTTAAAAAAGTGACACAGGTTTTTGAGATTTGAAAATATATATATATATACTCACTTTCAAAAGTTAAGCAGGGAGCAGTAAAATGCGAAAAAAATGACTGCTTTATTTAACACAAAATGCTGCAAGTAAGTGGATCGATGTTTATTTATGAACCGAAACAAAGAATTACATACAGATATATATATATATATTGAATTTATAAGATGACGCTATATTTGATCATTAACAAAATGAAGTTTAATTTGAAAACAATAAAAACCGACATTAGTAGGGTATGTGAGCACCCCTCACCTTCACACAAAGTGTACAGTGTGAGATCATGATTGTTACGAGGTGATCAACCTTTGCAGAGTTCACTAAACGCTATTCCTCCTGTAGGGCAGTTTGTAAATCTCTGAGAGTATGGCTGTAGGAGGGAAACGTCTACATACAGCACGGACGAGGGCATCCCAAAGATTTTCAATTGGATTAAGGTCCAGTGAGTAATTAGGCCACTCCATAAGCGCAATCCCCTCACTCTCCAGAAAGTCGTCAACGATGATAGTTCTATGCGGACGCGTATTATCGTCCATTAAAACGAAAGAAAAACCAACTGCTGCAGCGTAGTTTCACAATGGGGTCAAGGACTTCATCTCGATACCATACAGTCGTCACAGAACCTCACCTGAAGATGTGCAGGTTGGTGCGATATCCAAATGAAATCCTTTCCCAGACTATTCTTCCACCGCGGAATGCGTGATGTTCGGTGACGTTCTCGGACAGATTGCGTGTACCATGTTCCCTCCAGATCCTTGCATGCTTATCATCGGGCTGTAGGGCAAATCTGGACTCGTTTGTGAACATAACGTTGCTCCAATCAGGTACTGTCAAGTTCGCATGCTTGCAGTACCACTTTATTTGGCCTTCGACGAATAGTAGTGGAACATATCGCCTTTACAATGGCCGCTACAACCATAGATGTCCCACCTGGAAGTCTAACTTCGATTGCGCTTGGCTACAACAGCAGTATATCGGTCTTCCGTGGAGTTCGTAAACCTTGGATGACAGACTACAGGTCTTCGGACAACTGTTTGGCTGGTTTACATTTGTTTCCATAAACGTGAAATGGAGGAATTATGAACACCAAAGAAACGAGCAACGTGTGTAATAGAGTCTATCATACATGTTGTCTACCATAGAATGCCCTGTTTCAATGCGACAGCCTGTCAGCGATCAGAATCTTCCATTCGTCTTCTGGAAGCCATAAAAATACGTCTAGCTTGAAAACAAATCGTACGAATGTTCTAAACACCTTTCATCAGCACTTACATGCAACTCCTGTAACCCTTCACAATCCCGGCTTCTTATAAGACTGCCTGCTTTGTACATTTCTCGACGGGAAACCATGATTGTTTGTTACATAACATATTTGCATACTTCCTTCTGCCTTTGCAGAAATTTTCAGCTTCTTTATTCAAAACATTTTCCCTCCGTGCTTAACTTTTGGAGGTCAGTGTATGTATGTAAGTGTGAGTGTGTGTGCGCGTACACTGTTGACAAAATGCAACTTTTCTGCCAGAAATTCTCTATAATTTGAGAAAAATGTCGTAAATTACGGCAAAATTACGTTGACAAAACGTATTTTTCTGTAATTACAGAGAATTTCTTGCAGCAAAGTCGCATTTCTTTCAATGTATCTATAGTTTCTTAAAAATACAATGGAAAAATAAATACTGAATTTTTATATTTTTTTACCACTTGAAAATGATGTATCGAAAAGATTAGGGTATTTATCAAAAATACATTAGATACTTTAAATTGTAAAACATAAAAAAAAACTTACGCCTTACTTCTTTCTCTCGATCCCATTTCCGGAGAATCGAAATTGAGATGGCACGTCTTCAGACCACCCATGGGATCCTAGGATTAAATCCCAGATCGTCTCTAATTGCGAAAAGCGTCTTTGTGTACATGTAAATCTTTGTTGAAACCCATTTAACTTAAAACTTCTTTCTTTCGTTTCCTATAAAGTTTCCTCGTTCAAATAGTCCAGCATCAAATCAGATGAATGGGATTGAAACCGATTGGCTCAAAGATTGCTAAGCATGGTCAAATTGTTTCATTTTTTGTTTTAAAGAAAGATTTTTGTGTTTTAAATAAGATTATTATTTCATATAATTACTTTAATTTATCCTTGAGGTACAATGTGAATTTTATAAAATAAGATAGTTTATTTAAAAGTTTATTGTATTATAAAATACACGTATTTTCTAATATAAATCAACCTTGAGTTATTCTGCAGTCATTTCATATTTTCTTAAATATAATTAAATGCTCTAGTTGAAATAATAGTGGTTAAATATTATTCAGTAACGTTAAAGGATTACATTAGTCAGATTGGTTATGCATCTCTTATCTATATAACTAATACTATAGTCAATTTCCCAATAGGCAAACATTTAGTTATATTAATGCTTTAAATGTCGTTTTAGATTCATTCGAATAGATTTCAATGTCTTGCTTCTAAATAGTTTAAATACAATTATTTATCTAATAAAATTATTATTATTATTATTATTATTATTTTAATAAAGGTTTTATGGAATAGTTTATTAACTATAAAAGTAATTCATTAAGCAGTCAATTTTTGTGTTTTGGGGGCAAATTTAGGTCTTTTTTATAAAAATCACACAATCAACTGTGGAAGAAAATCATATTTATTGAAATTTTATTTTTTCCGACTGAGTGAAAATAATTCCTGGAGCGGGAGTCGAACCCCGGATCTTTGACTTACAAGGTCAAGATAAGGGTCAAGGTGCCTAAAGGTTGTCTGAGTGAGTAATGCTGACCGGTTGTATGCCTGGATAGCTCAATTGGTAGAGCCTTGATCTTGTAGGTCAAAGATCCGGGGTTCGACTCACGGTCCAGGCATTATTTTCACTCAGTCGGAAAAAATAAAATTTCAATAAATACAAATTTAGCTCTGTTATTTTAAATTTGATAACTCTATCTCACATGGGAAGCATGTATGTAGACACGTGTATTGAATACAGCTGGCCTTCATTTCCCCATAAAAAGAAAAATAATAAGAAATTAATACAATGGAATTTCTTAATCTTTCAGGCTCTAAAACAGGATATTTAAATAATATAAAGGAGGAAATTTTAAGATATTGGTGAACTTTAATATAACAAAGCTTTAAATATGTGAAATATATAATAAATAAAATTTATTCTATATTTTAAATTTTGAAAAATCTTATACAAAACAAATACTAGTAGAAATGTATAGAAATAGTAACTGTTTCTATAAGTATTTTTAAAACACCGATTTTTTTAAGTATCGTAAATAAGATTTTTCATTGATTGTAGAATTAAATCTTACAACTGCAAAAAATAACAAAGGCAGGGATTTTTAATTTATAATTTCATAGTTTTACCAACGGAGATTTCTCTTTGGATATGTGATCCGCGAAATTAACTTGTGTGAGCATTAGACCAGATTAGACTGTTATCAAACAGAATAGATAAGTTAACGAAATGTTGAAATGGTTACACAAAGATCCGAAGTTTAAATCCTAGTCACTTTTCGTTCTTCTAAAAATTGTTTCTATCAATAAACAAAACATATCTTTTCATAAACAGAATAATTTATATTTATATTTCTGAATTATTCATTGTCCGCCAAAAAATAAATAATACGTAAAGTGCCCTCCATGTAAGTATGTCTTGTCGTCAAAAGTTGAAGGGAAAAAAAATTACAACTTTATTTGAGGAATCGTCACAATCTGGAATAGCGTACGAACGGAAAAGCTCATAGTTGCTAGCTCGTGAGGATATAGTGACGCGTATATACCAAGATACCGTATATACCTGGCTTGATTCGTTTTCACTCTTAAAAATGTAATTATTCCAATCAATCAAACACTTTTAGTAAAAAAATTAAAACTATACTCCTTTAAATTATGTGGAGCAAAAAATGTACTTAAAATTGAAAAAAAAAAAAAAATGCATTTCCTAATGACCAATTTTAAAAATTATCTTTTGCATAATTATGGAAGCGCGCGTACACTGTTCTTATCAAAATTAATTCCATTATAGCAACATACGCAAATCTTTTACTAGCACCGTTCTTTAAAATTTAGTTTCTTCGTATGTTTTTTTTTTTTTTTTTTTTTTTTTCTCGAATACATTTTTGACACATTAATTTAGAAAAACGTTGGTCAGTATGATATCATGTAATTTGAAATAAGATAAAATTTTTTAAATGATAATAGTGTGTTATTTATTATTACAATTAGAGTAGTATATTGAAGAGCGATTTTAATTATATCTCATCCTAAGTGTAATGCCACTTTCATTCTCGGTAACATTTCACTCTGTAGTTTGGTCTGCGAATTAGCTCAATTTGTCTACACGAGGGAGAGCTATGCAGGAGAAAATTTGTAACCATGGATAGCTTTGTAAGTGGTCGCAGCACGTATTCATGTTTTCGTTCTTTGTAGAGCTGAATTTAGAACTGGAACATACACATACAAAAAAAAAAAAAAAAAAAAAAAAAAAAAGAAAGAAAAGAAAAGAAAAAGAAAAGAAAGAAATCTACAAACACACACACATATATATATAGATATACAGTTAGCAACAATTTTCTTTAACTTTTTAAACTTTATAAATTGGTTGTTTAGACTTTCCATTATCTGACATAAAAAATATGTTATCAGTGTTTATTTTTTATTTAATTTAATTTAATTTAATTTATTTATATTTTTTTTATTACAAAAATAAAAATTATAGACATTAATTTATCATTTAATATTTTAAGAGAAATAAAACGTAATTATTATTCGCTAACACTTCCTGTTACAATAATTATTTTAATACTTTTATAATTTTTAGTTAATCCAATTGGCTAAAAAGCATGGGCAATGTTAAAATTATATTAACGGTTATGAATACTGCTGCATACAATAAAATGACGATTGCTTATTTAAATTTTAATAACAATAATAATTAATATATAAAACAACTTGTACTTTCAATCGAATTAAATAAAACTGAACTTCAAAACTTTAATAAAATTTATTCACACATCTTAGTATAGAAATTGAACACTCTACCATTTATTTCTGAATATTAATACAATTAATTTTTGAACAATACATTATCATTGCCATTGTCTGTAAATGATATGAATGCAGTTTATTTAAATAATAATTTAATGCCCAATTACAATTTCCTTTAAATAAATCTCATTGTGTTATATTTTTGTTATGTCCGCTTTATAAACCTTTAGAATTTCAACACAATGAAAGAGAAAACTTCACAATTCATTAATCAGATTCACAATGGTCTTCCCTTTTTTTATTTTATATGTTCATTTCTCTCTGAAAGTTGTTTGAGAAGAAAGACGTCTTCAGAATGGCCTACTTAACTAAAAACTACTAAAGCAACCTAAATTGCAAATTTTACAGCGGATATACATCTTATAACTTAAAAAAAAAAATTAATAATAATCTGGTGTGGCACTCACACAAAATTCTCTTACCCTGCATTTCAATATTATTAAGGCAGATTGCAGATTAAGAGGTTACAAGATAACTACTGTATAAAACGCTACGTTATAAAGAACGCAAAGTAGGTTTTTGAGCAGTTTATTTTATAAATAAATAATTATAGACATGATGAAATATAATAAACACTTCTACCAATTGCATTTAATAAAATAGAATGCTTTCGCTTATATATTGGTAGTTTTGTATGTCTAATATAAACTATGTACTTAGCACGTTGTGTACTTAAATATACAGTGCGTTAAGAAATTATAAGACCACAAGTGCATTGGTGCATTTCTGAAGAAGAAAGCATAATATGGAAATTTTTAGTTGTGCATTTAAAATTGATCATGAAACACATCTTATACTAATTCCAACTTTAAAAATTAAATTAAATTTCATTAAAACTTATTCATTTTTCTAAATATTAAAGACTGTGACTGTTAAGAAATATTAAACACTGTGACTGTTAAGAAATTATAAGACTACCTGCTAAAATTAGCATATTACACATGATATTAAACTCAATATAAAGCGTATGCATCAGTATTTCGTAAAAGCATTACCTAAGAAACAAAGGCTTAGAAATAAATGTGTTATCTACGATTAATTTGACTATTCCTGTAGGTAAAGCATTATCGGAGTTTGGAAGAAAAAAAAATATTTTATAAAGGTTCTGGTAAATCTGAAAGAGATATTGCGAGGTTAATGAACCGTTCTAAAACTGCCATCCACAATGTCATAATTTAAAAAGATTATTCAAAAAAAAAAAAAAAAGAAAAAAAAAAAGAAAATAAACGATCTAGTAGAAAAAATATTTTGATATCATGTGATAATAAACAAATTTTTCGACTAGCAACTAAAAAACGTCTTTCAAATCATGAAATTTCGAAACGTTTCAATAAAACAATTTCACATGTAACAGTCTGGAAGAGTCTTAAATTAAATATTAATACCACATTTATGAAATTGAAGAAAAAAACCAATGTTATTGAAACGTCATCAAGAAGAAAGACTAAAATGGGCTAAAAATGTCATTTCACAGAATAAGGAGTGGAAGCAAATTATATTTTCTGATGAAAATAAATTTAACTTTGATGGTCCCGATGGTTACAATCACTGTTGGCATGGCTTGAGGAAGGAGCCAAAAGTATGTTTTAGTCGACAAATGGGTGGAGGATCAGTAATGATTTGCGGAGCTTTCAGTTATGAGGGATTGTGTGATTTACAGCGGATTTCGGGTCATATGAACTCTACACATTATCAGTCTATGCTATATGATCATATGATTCCGTTTGTACCTTAATTAGATGGTGTTAACTGGATATTTCAACAGGAAAATGCTGCTTGTCATACATCTAAATCTATTCAGGAGTAGTTTAAAAAGAAAAAAATAATGTTTTTTCCATGGTCAAGTCGAAGTCCAGACTTGAACACCGTGGAAAACCTATGGGGTATTAAACCTCACAAAGTTTATGCTAATAATAAACAATTTTCATCTGCCAATGAACTGGAAGTAGCCACTTTAAAAGAATGGCACAATATTTCTAAAACTGAACATAATCACCTGGTTACTTCAATGAAAAACAGAGTGTTTGATGTATTCAGGAAAAATGGAGGGCCAATATCATATTAATTTTTTATACTATTTGGTTTTTTGACAAGTAGTGTTATATTTTGTTAACAGATTATTTTTCCCTTATTTCTAATATATATATTAATTAAATATTTAATGCATTATAAAAAGTTATTGCAAACTACACTCATGTCCATATATTAAGGATAATTCAGATTCACACTGAAATCGAACTTTAATGCAAAAATTTCACCTGTAGAAATACCACACACATCTTTAAGAATAATATGCGAATTATAGGAAGCCATCAGATGACGCCGATATGATGTTACAATGACGAATGTGTAAGAAGGGGGTAGATAAGGAATGGGAGCAGAAAGGAAAATTGTTCACAAGCGTTCTGTGTGCCGCTCAGTGCCACAACCGAATGGTTATGACACAGAGGACGCATGCAGATAATTTTTTACGTGGCAGAATTATCGGCCTACTAGAATGTGGGCGTACTCAGATAGAAGTATCGGGGGGACTTAGAGTCGCCCAAAGTGTCATCTCTAGGCTTTGGCAACGATTCCAAAATGATGGAAGTGCCAGTCTACGTTACAGTACTGGTCGGCCCGAGTTACAATGCCGAATGACCATCGGTATTTGGCAGTAACTGCCAAAATAAGCAGATAAAGCACAGCATCAGACCTGTCTCGTCAGCTGTCTGCAGCCACGAGTGCCACAGTTTCAAGACAAACCGTGTATAGATGTTTGGGAGATGTTGGTCTATATGCTCGCAGGCCTGTTAGATGTGTTCCACCCACGGCAATGCACTGTGCCAGCGGTTAACTTGGAGTAGAAAACATGCAATGTGGACAGTGGCACAGTGAGCTTGTGTGATGTTTTCCGACTAGTCCAGGTTTAGCTTGCAGTGTGATTTACGCCAGACTTTCATATGTAGAACGTCAGGAACACGTTACCACCAAAACAACATCATTGAACGACACCGTTACTGTGGGGCAAGAGTGCTCGTTTGGGGGCGGGGGGGGGGATCATATTGTGCACCAGAATAGATATGCATGTTCAAATCGGAAGAATGATAGGCCAAATTTATCGGGACATCATTCGGCAATAACATGTACGTTTGTTTAGGGGTGCCATTAGCTCAGAATTTGTGTTTATGGATAACAATGCGCGTCCTCACCATGCAAACGTTGTACACGGATGCCTGCAATCTGAAGCTATCACCCGCATGGAATGGCCAGCATTCTCACCTGACTAGAATCCGATAGAGCATGTGTAGGACATGCTTTTCCGACGAGTTCTAGTCCGTCAACCACCTCCTACATGTGTACCGGAACTTCGGAGAGCATTGCTTACTGAGTAGAGATCCCCAAGATAAGATCAATAATTTAATACTCAGCATTCCTAAGCGTTGTAAGGACTGTATTTCATCATCTAAGAGACATACAATGTATTAACCACCATACCAACCATGTAATGTTAAGATTTTGTAAGGGAGATATTTTTTGTAATTGCTTCAGGAAGCAAAAACCGTAGTTTTTATAAGTGGTATCCTACATAAACCGACTTTTTTTGTTCTTGATACTTTGTTTAATAAATGAACTTTATGAATAAGTCATATTTGTTTTGCTTCTGAAACTTTATTTCCCTCAGCTAGCATTATCCTTAATTTATGGACATGAGTGTAATAAAAAAAGATATACAGCAATGTATTATTTTAAGTATTTAAATTATAAGTAGAATCTTTATTTTTCATATAATTTACAAAATAAAGTGGTCTTATAATTACTTAACGGACTGTAGTTCTACATTAATAAGATGCCGCAGAACTGGAAATGATATCCGGCAATTTTCAAGCATAGTACCACTATATTATAGTTATTTTTAATATGCCTGTAAATAAATTGTGAATGGTTTTTATACTATGTTCTACAAGAAACTGGCTTTAGTCGTTTCATTTTGTTTAGTGCTACCCATTGATGTTAAACTGCTACTACCAAACTTTTCAACAAACAATTATTCCTGATGAGAATTAAATTAACAAAAAATTAGAATTACCAATAATAAAATTATTACACAACAGCAATTTTTAAGAGGAAATAGGGTACATCATAGGGATTCAGAATTGTATAGAAACTCATCTCATCAAATGTGTCTTTAAGAAACGAATGTTTTGTGGCATTTTGCAACAGATGTAGGTGTGGCTTTTAAATTTTTAATTTTTAACAAACATATTTTTCGCGTGAATAATTATATAAAAAGATATATATAGTAATAATGGTGTTTCTGATCGATGCATTTAGAACACTTATCGTATTAATGCGAATATTGCATATAACTTTGTGAAATGGTGAATCGTATAAGTTTTAAATTTTACAAAGTAAGCGGAGTTATAAATAACCAAAAAATTAGACTACGCATGATCAATCTATAACAGTTGGACATGGAGGTAAGTGTTTAAAAACACCATAATGTAACCGCCCTTAAAGAATTATTGTGATGTTTGCTGTCATGAGTTGCTATGTGCTCCTCATTCTTTCATCTATTATCAACATCCACTCATAGTTTGTAGCTCTACATTTGTACCGATCATATATGTTAAAAATTATCCGAAATACCCAATTCTTAAGAAGATATAAGATGGCATTTGCAGACATGTGTTCCTATGCAATTCTGAATTCTTATGATATCCCCTATCACCGTTTGAAGTTTTTTTTTGCTATAACTTTGGAACATTCTGTATAATAAGAGCATTAGAATTTTTTCACCACGAAAATGTTTCAATTGAAAAAAAAAAAAAATTTAAATGTCTAGAATGATTTATGCTGAATGATTAAGTTTTTTTTTTTTTTTTTTTTTTTTTTTGAAAATGTAACAACTTTTTATTTAACTGTCGACAGATTATTATTTTAATAAATATTTTTGTTTTATTTTAAGAATAAGAATTAATTTATTTCATAGCATTTACCACTTTGAATTTTCAGAATATATGCTACGGTTTATTATAAATGAGACTTTTATATTAGCAAAAATAAATAAATAAATAAACGTAAAATATGCAAAAATAATTTTGTAAACAATAGTGCATACTGAGTTAAGTATTATTTAGTACATTTGGTAGTACATTTGTTTAGTACAATTGTTAATATTTTATTAGATATGTAATATTTTTATTTTCAGATTGCAAAATATTATCTCTACTGTAATGTATAAAGTTCGTAAATGTCATGTTGTACTGATCATGAAACTCTTAATATATTGAAAAATGTACTTAGTTGGCATAGTGCAACCATGTTTCCCGCACCTAACCTTGAGGACGATTCCAAAGACATGGAGGGGTACCAAATTGACCATCAGGTTGGTATTTTGAAAACATACAGTCATTCGGTGATCCCTTATCGTTTATTTTATCTCAATCGCAAGCGTTAGCACCCGTATTTTAACACTGGACTCGTTCGGCCAGCATTTGCATAGAGACTCCCACAATCACAAGAAAAACCGTTAAAGAATATAAGTGTTGACACCGATTGATTATAGGAAGATCCTTGGCCTGGGTGTAATGCCGTCTGTTCGTGTTATTTTTAAATATTTCCAGATTTTATTCACGCAAGTGTTGGATGTAACTACGTAAATCTCCAAAAGTTAAAGTCGACGAGTGCTACCTGGGACTGGATCTAGAACATCTCGTCTAGCAAATTTGAGAGCAGAATTTCTAGGCCATTGATGAAGCTGAAAAGGCGAAAGAAAGTTTTTGGTGTTATTAAAGAAAGTTTCATATATCTAAGAATATACATGCTATTCTCATATAAAGTACTATAAATAATTAAAAGAAGCATTGTAATTACATACTAAAACCTTAACAGAATTAAAGCAATGCATTTTACACTGTGAATCTTTTTTTTTTTTTTTTTTTTTTTACATTTTTAGTGATTTTTTTTTTCTGCCTTTGGTCCAAAATCCTCACCAAACCATATAAGGTATAATACGATATTCAAATTTCGCGGCAATTCATGAAGTAATTTACAACATAATCAAAAACACATATAAAATTGAAAGTATAACCATTAATGTGTATACAAGAGTTTGTTTACCCATATATGTACACACTTATGCTCAACACATAAATTTTCTTACATGAGAGTATAATATTTACATAACTGAATTATTATAAACTATTTTTATTACCTATAAAGGTTAAAACAAAAATTTAATATTACAGATATTGTCGTTAAATTTGAAAAAATGCAGAGGTGTTAAAATGACTCAGTTTAAACTAATGTAAATGAAAATTCTATGATTCCTATGTAAAATGAATTCCCTATTATATTATCAAAATATGAGTCTACAGTTAACCAATGACGTATGACTTTATGATTTTTTAATCTTTTATAATTAACAGAAAAAAGTATTTTTATAGAAATATATTCATTTAGAATGTTAATTAACAAGACAAATAGGATTTATTTAAAAGAAATACCATAAGTTCACTCTTTTAAAAATGTTTATTTTATTTTTTTAAACTATTATGTTTATTTTTAGTCGGAAGGTATTAAAAAATTAAATATTACAGATTTCAAACCTATCATCTACTGATAAGTATTAAAATTTTAAAATGTGATTCGGTTAATAATTTTATTTAAGTAATACGTTTGCTTGATTAGAAATTATATTAATATGTATTTTCAGAAAATTGTTACATTTTCAATGTTAAAAAAATCTGGAGTGACTCCACTCGACTTTCCGAACATTGAGTAATTAACAGTTTTGTAGATAAAGTAAAGAAAGAGGAGTTGTTAAACAAACAAAAGAGAGAAAACCATAATAGAGTGTTTGAGTATTTTTCTCCATCTATTACACGATGTTTTATTTAACGCTACTGAACTTTGAGCCCATAGATCATAATGATAAAGAATTTTTCGTTATGTCCCTGTAAAAACCTATAAATGCTAAATTCACCAAAATGCTTACAGTTAGTGCAACAGTGATTTATAATACTCATATAAATTTTCAGCTCAATTCAATAAGGCATTTAGATGCTATCGTACTTTTGAAAATTTAGTCCCATAGGCCATAATGATAAAGAATTTTTCATTGTATCCCTGTAAAAAAACTGTAAGTGCTAGATTCACCAAAGTCTATACAGTTAGTTCAACTGTGATCTATAACATGTGTACAAATTTTTTGCTCAGATTAATAAGGCGTTTAGACGCTATCACACTTTTAAAAATTTGGCTCCATAGGCATAATGATAAAGAATTTTTCTTTGTGTCCCTGTAAAAAAACTATAAGTGCTAGATTCTCCAAAATCTATGCAGATAGAGTATTTGTGACCTATAATATGTGTATAAATTTTTTGCTCAATTGAATAAGGCGTTTAGATGCTATCGCACTTTTAAGATTTTGCTCCCATAGGCCATAATGATAAAGAATTTTTCTTTGTGTCCCTGTAAAAAAACTATAAGAGCTAGATTCACCAAAATCTATAGGGTTCGTACTATGGTGACTTACAATATGCGTACCAACTTTCAGGTTAATCGAACAAAGCGTTTAGACGCTAGCGTGTTCACTCACAGACATACACACATACACACATACACACACACATACATACATCATCGTAAAAATAGTGAAAACGGACTCAGGGGACCTCAAAACGTATAGAAACATCAAAATCTCGAATTCGGATTTTTGACATGATTACAATACTTTCCTCACTATAGTGTTCGGAAAGTAATAATAAGTTATAATTTATGAATTTATTATGAGAATAATAATTTTTTATTCTGTTTTGAAATATCCCATTTGTTTCATTTAAAAAAGTAATTAACCCGCACATAGAATATTTACACCTACAAAAAAGTAAATTATATGTTTTAAATTTTGTAATAGATGTTACTAAAATTAGATTTTTAATGAAGAGAAAGTGTAAACTAAATGTATTCAACATATTACCACAAGTAAAGATAAAACTTGTAAAAATTCAAATTTATATAAATAAATGCAAAATAATTATGATTTAAGCACTTTCTATTATATTTATGTGATTTTCCAATGATTTCTATCCATGGTTTTTTCTAATCCACGTTTTTTTCTATCCACGTTTATTTTTATTTTTGACATTTGACACTTCTTCGAGAAAGAAATAGTTTTGACATCTTTCTTTACCAAATCCTTATGTTTAGTGTCTGAAAATGACGTCATTTCTTTTTCTAAGTGATTAATGAGTTTTCTACGTAAAAAAAGAGTAAGTAAAAGTATAGTTAAATATGTTTATTCCTATACAGTGCTATTGTTATAAAATATTTCATTTAATTTAACCAAAATTTTAATTTCCCTAAGGGCAACGTATCTTATTTATGATTAAAACATTCATATTATGATAATCAAATAAGTAGTCACTTCAAATTTAATAATTTTATTAAAAGAAAAAAAATGTAAAGACAGAAAAACTACACACACACACGCACACACGCAAAAAAAGACGTTAAAATTCTAACTGAAAGCGAACTCTCAGCCTCCCTCTCGCTTCGCTCACCTAATCCCGCGTCACCTTACATAGCAGGCTTTGCCTTTTTCGCTGGTTAGAATATTTAAATTAATTAAAAAATAATATTATTAATTCAAACGTTTAAATAAATATATTTCAATGGACGACTATTTTAAGAAATTCAAAAGCATGGCCAAATCCGGCAATATACAGCAGTTAATGGAGTGTATATAAAAATTAATTATTTGTATTTGATTATATTGATTGGAAACATGGTTAATTTAAAATAAACTAGATATGCATTCACATTTGTTTGCGGACGATAAGATAAAGAAAAATAAAACGCTATTTAAGTAATTGAAATTAATATTTAAATAATAAATAAATCAAAATCAAAATTTTAAATTTATTATAACGTGATTTTTATCAAACATTTTTGATGATACCGGTTTAACTTTTCATTCTTTTTATTTACATGTAAGAAAATGTTTCTATTTTTGTTTAAAAAAAATGAAACCAAAAGTTTTACTTATTTTAATTTTGGTGGCATCTTCTCGAAATTACATACGAAAATAAATAAATAAATAAAAAATAATAAAATCGGGAGAATACTCAAACACTCATATAAAAAATTAAAATAAATATAAAAACTTGTCAAAAATAAAATAAAATAAAATAAATGATACAAACTGCGTACCACAATTTGCTGATGTATAACTTTGTAAAATATGAAAAGGTATCCACGAATATTTTTTACGTCCATAAAAAATTCATAGCTGAAATGTTTTGCCAACATTAAGTATATTTTTAAATAAAGCTTTGATATACAAATGTTTTATTTTATCATGTTTATCCCGCATTTCTGTACAAAACTGCCAAATGTTCTGTTTTTATGTGAAACAGTTTTCACGTTATAAGCTAAGGAAGCGGAAAAGACACGATGAACAAAAAAAAAAAAAAAAAAGTTTAACTGAAAAAGAGCAGCTGTAATACTTTGTTTTCGAAGAGATATAGTAAAATGAATGTAATAAATGTAATTGTAAATAAATCAATAATAAATCAATCGCATTGTAAATAAATCAATTTAATTTACATTTTTTATCATTGAAATATTTATTAATGCCCACTTCGTTAGCCTCAGCCATTAAAACATTTGTCTTGATGTATTTTTTATGTAAAATAAAATTTTTCTACTTCTAGTTATTGCTCAGGAATTCATAGGTTGTAAATTTAAAATAAAGCATTGAAATAAATAAAATGAATTAAGTTATTCTTCTTTAAAAATACACTTTCTTAACACATTACCGCCCAGTGTCCTCATTTGAGGACAGCTAATAAAATGGCACGTGTATTTTTTGTGGTTTCTTGGAGTGATTTCTGCTTTTTAGTGACAGTTTATAGCGTCACTCTAAATGATCCCTGAAAGTTTTATGTGCCTACTATTAATTATTATTTCATAATTTGTATAGTCATTTTATGGTTTTTCATTCGTCGCACATTTATTTGCTTTTTGCGGAGGTATACTAACTTAAATAAAGTTAAATAATAATATATATTTTAATACTTTACTTTTGAGATCTTTGTCAACATATAATAGGAAATTAATCTGTTATCTCGAAATTTTCTCGGTAGAACACTAAAAGCCAATAAATGGGGATAGGCTTTAAATTTAAAACTATCAAAAGAATTGTTTAAGTTAATATATTTTACAGTCAGCTGTCTATATTAATTTAGAAGTGAAATAATCAGATAATAATATTTTCCAAAATTAATTCGGGCGAGAATGTGAGAAATACTAATTTACGACATACTTCAGTTTATTCTATTGACTGTAATAGTGATTCATAAATTTATGCTTCAAATATGCTATATTAAAATTTAATATATTGTTTAATTCGAATAAAATCGTTTTTAACAAAAGAATTAAAATTATTTATTATTAAAGTTATTATAAATAACTTTAATTCTTCTACAATAAACCCTTCTACATTAACCCCTAAAATTAAATTTGGTAATAGTCTTCCTTTCTGTAACGAATTTATTGATTTTAAACATTATATTTTCCGTAAATTCAGTATACGAATTCCTTTTAGTTCTCCTTTAACAATTAAACATCTAAGCTTAAATGATCGGGATTTAACTAGACCCACTGGGGGGTTTATAAAATTCCACTAAAACTCAATCAGGATGTTTTCTTTTATATCGGACAAACCAAAAGAACTTTAAACAAAAGAAATCAAGAGCATATTCGCAACGTCAAAGAAGGTAAGAGTTCAGCCTTAGTCAACTTTATTTACGAAACCTCAGCTTCTCCTCTTTTTGACCAAGCAGAAATCATCTCCTCTCCCTCAACTAGTTCAGAATTAACAGTTTCGGAAGCTGTGAATATAATTAAATATAATTCAATCAATTTTAAAGATGCTGCGTTTCTTCCTAAAATATGGTATTTTCTAATACAACCAAATATCTAATATAATTTCCTTCAACAGTTTCTTGGTCTTAATGATTGTTAACAGTGAAAGTTTTTTCTGCATTTTTAACTCTTAATGCTAGTCCAGCCTCTCCTTAATGAAAATGGTCCAAAAATTCCTACAGTTATTGCAAGTTTTTCTCTACTATTCTACCTAAAGAATTCTCCATTAAAGTGACTTAAAAGTTGCGGTTTTAAAACAAGTCTTTCACCTTGTTCTTGTGTCGCCAATTTCCCATCTGCGCAGCACTGGTGCGTCGTGAAACCCAAACAGCCAACCTTTTCTTGTAAAGATCTAAATTAATGCAAGTTCCTCAGCATGTTCCTCAACACAAATTAATGCATGGCCTCAACTATTCCACAAATGTGTCTCCATAGTAAACCAAGTGAAGCTCGACTCTACGCTTTCAGACTGTTCCATTCGTGATTGATCTGTGTTCAACTGTTTCATCTATTTCATGTATAAAAACTGTAAACGAAATATGGTTCTTATGTATATATAAATCAAATGTTACTGTACTTCTAGTTAAAATGGCTGTATCCTGATGATGCCCTGATGTTCAGGGCGAAAGGCTTTGACACGATGTGTTTTAATGATTTTAATTAAATATATTTTACTAGCAGGCTTTGCCCGCTTCGCTGGACGTTAAACTTAAATGATTTGTCAAAATGCCATATCTTTATTAATAACCTTAGTTCTCGCTGTGATTGGTAGAGGTTTTCTCGCTCCCAGTGTTAGGAGTCTGGGTTCCCACTGTCTTCGGCACAACTTACCCACTTCTTACTTCCCCACCCTCAGCGGGTGAGTTCGAAGTTTTGCAAAATCCCACTAATGTACATAATGCGTACACTTAATCAATATCCACACACCAAAATTCGCCATTCTAAGATAATTCAAAGCGAATTCAAACGGAAAAACATGTTTTTACACATGTTTATTGCCATCCGACTCCGAGAAGGGGGGGGGGGATTTCGAATTTCGTGAAATGCAGTTACAATAAGTGCCGGATGCATACAAACAATTTACGCACCAAATTTCGTGACCACAGAAGTCTTTAATAGACAGTATTATAAATAAAAAATAAATAAATAAATAAAAAATAAAAATTATACAGACACGACATTATTTCATTATTTAAAACATGAAAATCTGACATTGACAGATTTTAATTTAGTGACAGAGGCCTACTGCTAAACTTGTTAATATCGACAAATTCTTCTTTAGTTAATTCGTGACGATCTAAATTCCATGATAAAGTTTTCATTAAATCAAACCAATGTGTTTCAGCTGCAGATATTGTAACAAATAACGTTGGAAGTCCAAACTGTCTTATAGCCGCAAAACAACGTTTTTTCTCTTTTTCCCAATGAGGGGGAGGTGTGCCTTGGGGAGGACTCATGTCAAAGGTGTGCCTTGGGGGGGACTCATGTCAAAGTTGTACCTTGGGGGGGACTCATGTCAAAGTTGGGCCTTGGGGGAGACTCATGTCAAAGTTGGGCCTTGGGGGGGACTCATGTCAAAGTTGTACTTTGGGGGGGACTCATGTCAAAGTTGGGCCTGGGGGGACTCATGTCAAAGTTGGGCCTGGGGGGGGACTCATGTCAAAGTTGTACCTTGGGGGGGAATCATGTCAAAGTTGGGCCTGGGGGGGACTCATGTCAAAGTTGTGCCTTGGGGGGACTTCATTCAATAAATCCCCATTCAATAAACCGACTGAAATAGGCCCTTAGCACTATTAAGAGTGTATTATATAAATTCGACAACGCTGTACCGACTGAAATAGGGGTACCTTGGGGGGACTCATGTCGAAGTTGTGCCTTGGGGGGACTTCATTCAATAAATCCCCATTCAATAAACCGACTGAAATAGGCCCTTAGCACTATTAAGAGTGTATTATAAAAATTCGACAACGCTGTACCGACTGAAATAGTGGTACCTTGGGGGGGACTCGTGTCAAAGTTGTGCCTTGGGGGGGACTTCATTCAATAAATCCACATTCAATAAACCGACTGAAATAGGCCCTTAGCACTATTAATAGTGTATTATAAAAATTCGACAACGCTGTACCGACTGAAATAGGGGTACCTTGGGGGGGGGAGTCATGTCAAAGGTGGGCCTGGGGGGGGGACTCATGTCAAAGTTGTGCCTTGGGGGGACTTCATTCAATAAATCCCCATTCAATAAACCGACTGAAATAGGCCTCTAGCACTAATTAAGAGTGACCTATAAAAATTCTACAACTGTACCGACTGAAATAGGCCTCTAGCACTAATAAATACAAAAAGCGCAGCTTAAGTATCGGAACCTTTTGGGGACTTAAGTCATTTTTGCGATGAACTGAATTGGCTATCTCAATTGTGCAATTAAAGATCTTGGCGAGAAACGTCCGAGCTACTTCGGTGCCGAATTTCAAATTTTGCCAAAGGGATCCAATACTAAAGCTGTTCCATATCGAATCTGGGTTGAAAACGGAAAAAGGGTAAAATAAATTAGAAATATCAAACCTATCTTTATAAATTTGATACCGAATGAAAGGGGCGATTTTGCTGAATCCAGGGGTTCAAACAGGTTTTCGATGCGACAATTAGATTTTTAAAAAATAACTAAAGTATGAAATTTAAGTGGCAACGGAAAAACGGATAAAGGGAAAAATAAATTAGAAATATAGGACCTATCATTAGAAATTCAGTACCAAATGAAAGAGGTGATTTTTCTGAATCCTGGGGTGTAAACAGTTTTTCGATACGACAATTAGATTTTTTAAAATTAACTTAAGTATGAAACTTAGATGGCAACACTTCATTTCAATCTTTTCATAATTTGTAGTGAAAATCACGCGAATACAAAAGTCTTTAACTTAAAAATTTATTTTTATATTTCATTTTTTCATTCAAAGCATTTTAGTGAAAAGATATTTATGGCGCATGCGCAGGCGTTTTTTACCCACAATTTAAACACTAATTATAATTTTGAAAATTTCTATATATATGATTTCAAGTTGGGTGAAGACCTAAGTTTCTGCCAAGCGCCGTTGAATTCCGTCCAGTCATTCTCGAGTGATGCCCGAACAAAGGTGTTTCAGTCTTTTACCCCCTAGGGGGGAACGGGGGGGAATTTCCGAAAAGTTGATAGATATAATTTTAAGTTGGGTGAAGACCTAAATTCCTGCCAAGCGTCGTTGAATTCCGTCCAGCCGTTCTCAAGTGATGCCCGGACAAATGTGTTTTAGTCTTTTACCCCCTAGGGGGGGAACGGGGGGGAATTTCCGAAAAGTTGATAGATATAAGTTTAAGTTGGGTGAAGACCTAAATTACTGCCAAGCGTCGTTGAATTCCGTCCAGCCGTTCCCGAGTGATGCCCGGACAAAAAAAGCGACATTCGGACACGATGACATACACACAGACACACACACACACACACACACACACACAGGCAAAATTTTCTGAAGTCATTTTCGGTTTTCATGGGGTGAGAAACGTGAAGATATCGCAAAATTTTTCGATTCCGACAAATTTACAGACAAAACTCTGATTTTATTAATATAGATACGTGTTTCACAGTGAATTCTTTTATAAAAATAATAATCCATAATATAGTTATAGCTTTGATGGCTATGGTGTCATGGATATACTTTAGTCATTAAAATTCCTTTGAGCGAAAAATAATAATAATAATAAATCCTTTTATTGATTAAGTTATATAATGATTAGTGTCAAGTTTTATGCTTAAAATTTGCTACAACCCAATAGTCTATACCATGCTATGAACCCATAATCCAAACTTCTGTGAAATACTGCTCTACTCTGCCCTGCTGAGAAAATAGATATTTGGAATAACATACGAAGTTTTTTTATATTAGAATGATCATAGTAAACTGTGCCCATGTCATTATGGTAATTTATATTTTAAAATCCATTCACAATCAAAACAGTCTTCAAAATACATGCTCACGTGAAATTTTGCCTAATTCTCCCATGCTATAAAAATCGTAAATTTTGAATAACTTACGAAGTATACAAAATAGAATGTTTGTAATGAACGAAGGCTTTGCCAATATCAGAAAGGATTATTTAAAGGTGTTCAATATATATTTACGGTGAAAACAATCTGCATTATACACGTTTATGAGATAATTTCTTGCAATCGTCCACGTTAAGGAAATTGTAAAATTACAAAATCTTACTAAGTAGATATTTAAAAAAATTTCCGACCGCTTTAAGATAAATTGTTCTTAAGTTATCGTATTCACAGACTAATGCGCTAACTCGAAACTTAATTAGCAAATTAGCAAACGAAAATCCTACAGACGGACAACACATCGGGTTTCTCTCTGTTGGATTCTAATTTTGGAACTCAAAACGTGTAAAAACATGAAAAAAAAAGTTTGCGAATTTTTACGAATACCTATACTGCCCATAACTGTAATATTATGGAAGGGGGCGGGGAGGGGTAACATTAAAAGGATATTTTTTTTTTTTTTATAAGTTTTATATATATATATATATATATATATATTAAAATAGCATTTAATGGATTATTTTATTGTTTAGAAAATTAAAATATTGATACCTATATTTCTTTAACTGAACTGCACATTTTTCACTGTCGCTATATGAAATAATAGTTGTGTAGTAACACTCATAAGCATATAGATGAAAAATATGCCCAATTTATTTATTGAATGTCATAATTCATTTATCGCATAATAGGCATAATTCATTTATTGAATCCATGGGGAAATTTCTGTTAAATACAGTGTAACATCTACACTGTAAAACAAAACGGAAGCTTTTACAGCAAAATGTGCTGGCACCCATATTGCCAGCACATTCTGCTGTTAAATAAGGCAATTTACAGCAGAAACATCTGTAAAGAGAGACTCTTTTAAGGCTGTTTCTACTGTAAATTACTTCTTTTTTACTTTCCCCCCTCCATGCACCCATATTGCCAGCATATTATGCTGTAAATCTACCGCTTTTTTTTTTTTACAGTGTATAGGCTCGCTTAAATGAAACGGAATGAACAAAATTTATCATATTCTTAAAAGCATGTTTTGTGTAGAATGTTGTATGGAAACCATTCATCATTCATTTACAGGGCTACATAAACTATTTCTATATATTAGGGCTATACTTGGAAATTGCAGGAATCGTGATTCCTTTTGCGTTAGATGTTTTTTCAAGTAAGATTAATTTTAAATATCCAGTACTGTTTATAGTGCATATTAATTATAGATAATATACCGGGCTACCTAGAATTAAGCAAAATATACATTTCAATTGATTGTAATTGATGATAGTACTTTTTACTTTTTACATTTTACTATGTCGACGAATACTGCAAAATTAATTTTTCGTACCCATACTGTAAGCAAATATTTTTTCAACTTCTATTTTCAACTCTGTTATTGTATAATATCACGTTTTGAGATGCCCTGATTACAAAATTCCAGTTTTTATCGGATGACCTGCATGTATATCTGATATCAGTGTAAGTTAAAAACAAATAACTATAGGAAATTCAAATTTGGCCTTTTTAATTTCGTATTAGTTTACCACTTAAAAATTTGATGAAGACTGGCAAGTTTGAAGGCAAATAAATAACAGCCTAGTTTTTTTTTCTTTTTCTATAATTGTATGCACTGTAGTTGAACGAGGAGTTGAGAGGGGCGGTAGTCTTCGTCACACAGAATTACATGGCAAATAAAACTGTTTCTAAAACCATTTTAGATTACTTTAAAAGTACATTGAACTTTATTATCTTTCTCTAGTGATCTTAAAATTTAATATGTAATCGATTATTATAGTATTTAAATGCGGGGTAAAAGAAAGTCGTGTGAGTGATACATCAGAATATTTATTATTATTATTATTATTATTTACATATTACACAATTTTCAACGACACACAATTTTCAACCATAACCACTTCATTTTTATTTTTAAGTAAACGTAGTAAATAATATATATTATTTTGATTGTATATACTATATGCGTACCCTTAAAAGGTTTTAGAATTATAAAAAATATCAGAAATACTTATTGTTAAAATAGATTAAAAACCTTACATGAGAAAATATTTCTAAAATTAATCAAAAGAAAAGGTAATCTTAATAACTAATTTTGGAGCTGTATAAAGGTAGCTTCTCTACTTTTTCTTGCGTATTATTATTACTTACATCTAAATCTGGTAAAAATTATCGCCTTCAATATAATCATTATTGTTAGGATTCTTCCAGATATATTTATTTCTCGTGTAACATCAATAGGCAGGTTTGGATTATGAAGATAATAAAATACATTGTAAGATATATTTAGAAATGTTGATTTAAAAGCATGTCAGAAATATATTTGGAAAAATATCATGTGAAGTGTAATGAATGTGCTCTACACACAATTATAATTTATTTTAGTAATTTACATAGAGAAAACTAACAATTAATACTAACCAAAAACGAAAATGAAGATCTGGAGTACTCCGACGTTTAGATACATTGTGAAAAATCCTTAAATCAATAAAAATCATGCATATAAATATTCCAAAATATATTATTATTTTTGTTTTCATTTATATACTAATTATATAATAAAACTTTTTTATTTTTCTTGCCCTAATTGACATAGAACTTTTCATACAAATAATGAATTTTAAAATTGTAACAAATCATATAGAAAAACATGAACGAAATATCATGCGGTACGCATTGATTATTAACACTTTTTAAATGTACATATTTGTAAAATGTTCAATGTTCTTTGCCTACGTTATCACACAATGAACAGACAGAAGGACTGAAAGGCATGCAAATATATTAATTGCATTCATAATCACTCTTAAAAACTACTGGAATGTGTTAAAATTGCTTTACGGAAAAAAAAAAAAAAAAAAAAAAAAAAAGATACAGACCCGAGATTCTAATTGAAGCCCTTAATGTGTCTGGATATTTTAGCATAGCCCTGTAAATCTAAAGTTTAACCATATCATATTCTATGTAAAACATTATTTTAGCATATTAACAATAAATGTCAGTTTTTTATAATTTTTGAAATAGAGAGATTTTTAAATGTGATTTATAAAAATGTCTGTCTGAAACGCAATGAATTGGATTTTTATTTTATTTTTATTTATTTATTTATTTATTTTTTTGTGTGTGTGTGTGTCCCTGCACAGAAACCAGTTGTACAGAAACTATTACATTTGTTTTAAATTACAAAAAACATTCCATAGGGAAATTGAATAGCGTATATCATTTTTTAGAATTTCTAAAAATATTTAAGAACGATGAGGACGGGCCTACAAATAGATAGCAAGATATGCAGCCGGACAGACAGATACAGAAATTCAAATCATGTTCACGTTTAAAAAAAAATTAGAAAGTGATAAAATCATTTATTATAAATGAAAACGGAAATCCAGAAAATTTTATATAACAGCCCTTAATACAACTGAATATTTCTGTGTGGCCCTTTAAATCTAATGCTAATCATACTGTATTCTTTGGAAATTATATTCTTTTGTGTATATTAATTTCATTAAGATTTGTGCAAAGTAAAGTATTAAAATTTGTTTTGTAGAAATACCTCTCATAGAACGCAATGCTTTGGAGTGATTCCTGGTATCCCTGTATACAGTATTTCAGTTTCTATAAGATTTATGTGAAGTAAAGGTATTAAAATTTGGTTTATAGAAATACCTCTCATAAAACGCTATGCTTTGGAATACTTTCGGGTGTCTCTGTATAAAAATCAACAGACGTATTCACTCCATTTTCAATAGGTGATCAGAAAGGTGATTTTGCGGTGTATTAGCAGCGCAAGTAGATGCTTTTCCATCAAGTTAATACAAGGACACATGTGTCTGCATTCACAGGCTCTGTATGGACTCGAATGAAATCTTTTGCCACACCAACCATATGGCCTCAACATCGCTCCTACGGACTTATTTTTTACGCCTGCAGCTACGTCTTGCTGGTGCTATCTTCGATTCAGCAACTGACGTCCGAAATGTGGTTGATTTGTTTTTGTACACGCGGCTATCAAGTTTCTAGGCCGAAAGCTTTGAAAATCTACCAAAACTTTGGCAGAAAACTATGGATTTTAATGGTGATTACTTCTCGTCTGAATGTATTGCTTTCATGTTTTTTATTTTTCTTTATTAAGAAAATTTTTGGCGGAAAACTTTCGTTATACATATATATACAATATAGTTTTTTTTATATCTTTTTATTTTTCGAATATGTTATTTTTCCATGAAAATCGCCATATAATAAACAATCATTTTTGATATCTATAGCGCATTTTATGAATCATTCACATACCAAATTTTTGTGGCAATCCTTACACTTTTTTTCTTCTATAAAATATCGTTTATATATGAAGTATAATTATTTCTACCATGTATAAGCACGTTTAGTCCACATATCTTTGTGTTAGTGAGTTGGCAATATTTTTGCGGGCATTATATCTAAAAAAAAAAAAAAAAAAAGAAAAGAAAAAGAAAAAAGCGCACTATTTCCTAACATTTGGTTAGACTGTGACTTAAATTACAATTGATTAACGTCAGTAAGGCATCGCTATGTAGGAAGTTTTATATTTAGATACATCTTGTCATAAGTTGCAGTTTGTCAACATTTGGTGCGAATTCCTTAACAGGTGGCGCTGCTATACAGAGATTTCTCTAAATTTAAAGAACGCTATATCTCAGGGTCTACTGCCTAAATTTGCATTTAAATTTATATGTCGATGCAAATAAGTGCGTATTGGGTTTTGATATTAATTTGTCAACAGATGGCTCTGGTATGCAGTATATTTCTACAATTTGAGGGACGCCTACACCTCAGAAACTACTGTACAGAACTATTATAAATTTACATATAAATGCATTACATATAACTATATATGTAGATGCAACTTGACATAAATTAGTGCCTGTAAGCTTTTAGTGTCAATCTCCCAAAAAGTGTCACTGCTATACAATAATTTCCAAAATTTAAGGGTAAGTTATATCTCAGTTTCTATTGCGTGTAATCAAACAAAATTTGAGAAGTTAGAAGGCTATTATCCCAAGTAACACAGACTGTTGGCCCAACTGCTATTTATTGTTAGTTCGTTGGGGAGTTGTTATCGTTGGGGAAAGGGCTCAAAATAACAGTGGACCAACATTAAATAGCATTGTTGGCCCAACAGTCCTAAAATGATGTTTACCCAACTGCAAAATATAAAATTTGTCCTACAATGTGTTCACCAACAATGACCCAACAGTTTACCAGCCATGACCCAACTGTTCCACCGTTGGGTCAACCGTCACCCAACGGTTGGCTCAACCGAGGGCCGATGGTCAAAAACAACCGTCGCTCAACGGAGAAGGAACTGCAGGGCCAACCATTTCCCAAACATTCCGTGTTACATGGGATGAGACATTATGCTAATTCAATTTTGATGCCTATTGACCAACAGGTGGCACTGCTATATTCACCGAGAACGGGAAGATAATATCTCAATTTCTATGACCTATAACTGTAAGAAACTTGAAATAGAGATAAGCATAATAAAAATGCACAGTTTAAGACATTAATGATAGAGAATAAAATTGTCTATCTTTGGATATTTAGTCTTAGTTTTCTCTAAGATAAAATCGTCTGCATTCATCATGGTAGATAATTTTAATAAATAATAGTTTAAATAAATTATTTGTACTGAGTAAATTCGTATAGGAAAATATAGAAAAAAGTCTTGTGGTGGCCACAACATGCTAGTTTTTAAAACGATTTTCTCAACATATGAAATTTCGTTAAATTTGGTCAATTTTTCTTAGTGCTTAACTTGACAAAGCCATTGAACAAATCCTTAGTCGGTAAATCAGTAAAATATTTTGTTACGCGGGTAAAATATTTTTTTAAATACCTTTGAAGTCTCAAATTAGTGGACAATGAGAAAAAATAGCATTATGAAAATTAATACATATATTGCTGTTGGTGCTAGGGTTAAGGCCCATAGGCTACGCTAGGTTCCTAGGCCTAAGGAGGGTACCCTCCGTGGGAGTTGTTTCTTAGTGGTCATACCAAGTATTTATGCAGGTTTTGGGGAAAAAAACACGGAAAAGGTCGAACAATTAGGCTTACAAGGCGACCTGAATCGAACTCGGCACTTGATGACTACCAGGTTTGAGAGCATAATCTCTTGACCACTGGTGGGGCTATAAAATTTTTTATAAATAAAAAACATTTCAAATGACGTGCCATGAAAATTTTAAAGATCAATTTGTTATTTGTTGATTATTCTAAATTATTAAACCACAATATTGTTATACATAAAACTTCTTTTATATGACCTGCAAAGTTTCTCATATTGCTATTATGTTTAAAAATAATAAAATTGAATTTTTAAATAGCATTTAAAATGAAAGATAATGCTATATAACCTTAAAAAATTATTATGCATCGTAACACAGGTAAATTTTATATCACAATAAAGCATCGATTTTGTAATCTTATACAGATTGGAAATCGTCGCAAAATTGCAGGGGAAAATACCATAAATAAATTTATCCATTTGTCTCGATATAAGAAGTATAAGAAACATGTTTACAGAAATTCATTTGTAATTTTATATGTTAAAAAGTAATTAAAATATATAACATATTACTGGGAAATTTAGGCATAATAATAAAAGCTAATTAATATTCTCATTACGGATATTATTTACTATATGAAAGGATTGGATTAAATTAAGTTCTCATCATTCTCTGGATGATCATTTTCCAATATTTCCAAGGTATTCTTAATGAAATACAATTTCCAATTATTTTAAGGAAATAAGAAATCTATTCAAAACCAATGCTATGCCTTTGATAACGTAAGGAAGTTCTATTTGAAAAGGAATATATTAAAGCTATCTTAATTGGTTTCATATACGTTCTGTGGGATTCAACGGAATAAATTTGTTTTCAATGGAGCGTTTAATTGCTTTAAGTTTCGTTTCCGATGTTTGATTGAACTATTTGTAATATCACTAATTTACATATATAAAGTTCGTATTTGTTTTAAATTAATGGAATGAAAATTTTAATGACCATCCTGCATAATGGAAAAATATTTTTGAAGGAATAAAATATAACTATACATGCATATAAGATATCATAGAATTCGAAAAATATTTAAATTATAAAATGTTGATTTTGTATAATTACCAAATTTACTTAAATACTATGAAATAAACTCGCACTGAACCTCAAACTGAATCTACTTGTCTCAAAATAATAAAAAGTGTTTTTAAGTTATTTACTGTAGGTTAATTATAATGGTACATGAAAGAGCTTTTAAAAATGTAACACTGCTTTAATCAGTTTTGGTCGATTTGGACCAAAATGATTTTCAAATCCTTATAAAAAAAAATATATGTATATATATATATATATATATATATATATTGCTTTCGTGTAGTCGTTCTGGCACCAGTGATGTTTTTTTCAGTTTTGTCTGTCTCTTTGCCCTAGTTTTCATTTAAAAAAAAAATAGTTTTATGGAAGAACATGCTATAACATTATAAAATTGTTTCTAATAAAAATTCATTTCCAAATTTTAGCGGTATAATCCTAGCCTTTTCAAATGCTTCAAAAATAGATTTATAAGGTGGTTCCATCTATAATGTAGGGGAATACTATTTGTAATATGTTATTTTCGTGTAATTATGTGAGCACAAGTAATGTCGTCTTTCCAAATAGTGTTTTTGTCTCCACTCCCTGCTCCCACATGCAATGAAGTAAAAAAACATTTTATAATGCTTGTTTGGTCAACATAACCGAATCATACACTAGACATAACCTTTCTGAGATAATATGGAGCAGACTTACACTTACATTTTTTTTTTATTCCTCTGCACACAAAAGATAGAGGAAGGGGGAAATTTCGCAAAATCCCGTCACAGCTCTTATTATTTAAAATAAAAAAATATAATATAATATAATATAATATAATAAACAAAAATTGGTGTTTGGAAATATTTTCCAGAAGACGTACAAGTAATTTACCCCTTTGTGACATTTTTGGTCTAGTTCTCCTCGAAAATGTGAATTTTGCGAATTCTCCAACCAAAAATTAAAAAATCAAAAAGTCAAAAAGTCAAAAAATTGCCGGAAACTTTTTTTTAAAACTCAAATCTAGTTTTTCCATGTTAATTTCTTCACCATAAAGTAATTTTGTGCGTAGCTATGCCGTAAGCGAGCTTTGACCTACACGAGGAAAGAGTGGGGAATTTCACAAAAGCCGTCTTTAATGAAGAAGCTGGGATGGAGATAGCTAAAGTAGGAAGCGGCCATGACGTACAGGGAACCAGGTTCAATAAGCTCTATGAAGAATAGGAAAAGATCTCTTTTCTTAAGAAAATCCATTATTTGTTATTCCAAGCAACCGCATTAAGATATGCATAGTTCATTGTCTTATAAATACTTATTACGAAGGCAACAAAGATAAACATCTTTTGGCAAAGTTTATTTTATTAAACCACTTGAGGATACCAAATCTGAAGGAAGCCATTTCAATTTATTAGTAACTTTTTGAATCTTTCTTAAAACCACATGATGTTGACAGCACGAAGAACAAGGGCTAAATTAATTTATTTCGCCAAATCTCCTTGGCATCAAAAATCAAGTTGGCTGAACACATTTTAAATTTTATATCTGGTAAACCTAAATAATAGTTAAAGGATTGGCTAAAAATTAAATTACGTCATAGGATGTGATTAAATTTTGTCAGGCATCCAGAATTTGGCTAAAAGTGCGAAATCAATTGATAAAAAATATTAGAAATTATTTTCAGCTATAATGATTCAACGGAATCTTTAAACGTTTGATTGGAGACAGGAAGCTACAATAAAAAAAATCGTCTGCGGTTTTAAAGCATAAAATGAATAGGTTTCTTTGCCTTTGATATTTTATTTAATTATTACTTGATGAGATTGGGAGCAGGAAAAAGAACAATAAATTATATGAAATTACAGATTAATGAAATAGAAATAAAAATAAAATAGCATAAGCGAAATAAACAAAATTGTATTAAATTCTTTTAGAATAAGAAATATAATGTTTGCTTGTATTATAAATAAATAAATAAAATATAATTTATATTATTATTATTATTTTATTTTGAAAAGGGATATGTGATGTTTTTTAACATCACATATTTCTCCCCGTCGACCGAAAAAAAATGGGTTCAGCCATTACATCGTCTATGATATGAAAACTCAGCAAAAATTAAAATTAAATCAAATTATTTCCAATCTTGTAAAATAGATTGATTACAAAACAAAAACAAAAAACGAATGGCTTCCAATACAAATAAAATACGTACATTGTCATATTATCAATAGAAAATCTAGTATGCATACTTAAAAAAAATAATATTCTTATACAATATTAAAATACAAATACAAATACAGAAAATAAGGATATTATATGGTGATGAGATATAATGTGGTATGGCCATAAATCTGTGTACACAAGTCGTTAGAATATATATCCACAAACAAAATGAGCTCTAGTCCTTTGATTTAAAATCATAATATTTCAGTCATCATATATTTTATTAGTTCGTGGTAAGATGCTGCAATCAGTAAATTTTTATGTTACCATGCATGGCGAGAAACTTTGACGAGTCCATTTCAGTTCAGAGAGGAGAAGAATTCGTTGTAATAAGTACATAGTTCAAATGTATAAGCAATCTTCATATAAAAGTTTGACAAAATAAAAACCAAGTATATTTATATGTTATCAAATATATAGTGATAATGAGCCTTTTATATTCGATAAAAGGTTTAAATAAATAATACATGTTGAATGAAAGGAATAATAACACTTGTTTTTATTTATTCATTTTTTTTAAATAGGTAATTGTAATTGGAATATATGAGACATATGCATATGTGTATGATAAAAAAAAATTACCTGCACCAAAAGTCTACGTAAATATTTTTTTTTTTTTTAATTCCATTAGCACTATTTTTTTTTTTTTTTTTAAATAAACAATATTATTCTAGTATGTTAACTATTGTTAAAATTCAATTATAAATAACACGTAAGTTAAAGAAATAGTGATAAAAGTGATATACACTGCTGCTGCAAGACAATGCAGCTTAGAATATAATTTCCTGGACCAGCCATTGATTATCCAAGCTGCGAAATTTCACAACAAATAAAGATCACAACAGGTTGATCAGGTCTGTTGCGATGAAAGTATACATCAAATTTATTTAATTTATCTTTAATCTTTATAAATATTTAAAAATTTATACTGCGTAACTTTCAACCTAGGTAAAAAATTGATGAAAAATTACTTTTTGTTTCGTAAATTATATTGATGTGTATCATTGGAAATAATGAGATTCTTATTAAAATTAGAATTATTATAAATGTCAAATAAGTGATTATTACGTGGAGGTGCCAATAAAATTCTATCTATATGCACACGAAATGCCTTATCATCACTAGCATGTAACCGTTTAATTGAAAATGAAACAGGGGAATGTTTAACTGTGACAATGAAAGGACCTGTATATTTAGGTTTAAATTTATCCATAGACTTCAGATACACAATATCTTTTGTGCAGATGCTTCTTAGTTTAGCTTTTCTTTGAAAATATTTATTTCTTTTTGATTGGGAATCTTGAATGTTATTGTACGCTTTTTTATAAATTTCCTGAAGGTCTTGCATTAATTTATAGATGTTTACATTAGAGTCCAGGTAAGTATAATTATAATTTGAATTATAAGTGTCAAAAATTAGTGCCAGTTCTCTACCAAAATGTAGAAGATTTGGCGAGAATTGAGTGGAAGAATGCGTAGATCCATTGTAGAGAGATTTGTGTATATATTGTGCATTTTGAAATGAATGACCTTCTTCTAATAGGATATTAATTGAATACTTAATTGATGTGTTTACACGTTCGCTAACAGAGTTCGATTGAGGATGAAAAGCAGACGAATGTATTATTTTTATGCCTAGAGTGTCATTAAATGTATTGTAAACTTGAGATCTATATTGTGGACCTAAATCTGATAGAATACATGCAGGGCGACCAAAGGTTGTAATGTATGAAAACAAACATTGAACTATTTTTGGAGAAGTAATATTAGATAACGGGTAAAGTTCTAAGTGTCTACTGAAATGATCAATTATTGTCAAGACGTATTGACCATTACTAAAAGGACCTACCAAGTCTGTGGATATTGTATGATTTGGATGAGTGGGTGTATATGTTTTCTGTAATGGAGCAGGAGGCGTCTTGTGATGTTTCGCTTGTAAGCATTTAATGCATGAAGAGACGAAATTAAGGGTATCAGTGTAAATGCCCCTCCAAAAGTATCTTCTAGAACGAAATTCATAGGTTTTAGCCAAACCGAAGTGAGATAAATGCGCAATGGACAATGCTTTCGCTTTTAAAGAATTTGGAACAATAATTAAATAACTGAATGAATTGTTATGAATATTCTCTTTCTTGAGCATTAATACTTTAGAATCAGGATTTATAAAGTAATTGGGAAATTTTTCTGACTTTCCGTTTTTCAAGATTTCTTCGTAAATTGTTTTTAATTCAGAATCCTTAATTTGTTCGGACACAAATGTTTGGTCTGAAATTTCTAGCAAGGGGTCTTTAGAGTTTGAATTTCCTGAAATCATATAATTAACATATTCTGAGTATTTGTTTTGATTTTCATTATTAACTTTATCACTACTGTTAATTTCGAGTCTGTTTTCATTTTCATCAACATCAACTATTGGTAGTGGTTGTATGTCATGAATTAAGTTTGGATTATCTTTGAGATCCTCTTGATTGTTTTCAAAATTGCAACGTGATAAATAATCCGCTAAGATGTTCAAATTTCCAGGAATATGTTTGAAAACGTATGTATATTCAGATAAGTCCATTAACCATCGGGTGGTAACGTCAGCGGGATTGGTAGTTTTCTTATATTTTTCAAGGGGAGCACTATCTGACAAAATTACGAACTCACGATTATATAAATAGTATTTGAAGGCGGTGACAGTTTAATGAATTGCCATAAGTTCCAATTTTAACGCAGGATATTTCTTTTCAGAAGGTTTTAAAGATTTGGAAAAGTATGCTATAGGAAGTAATTTACCATTAAATTTTTGCATAAGTGCTCCTGAAATGGCTGTTTTTGATGCATCCGTGTTGACATAGAATGTTTTCTCCCAGTCTGGAAGTCGAACCATTGGGGGAAGAAAGAATAATTTTCGAATTTTTTGAAAAATACTCTGATGTTTTTCTGTCCATTTGAATGTTCTTTTGGGTTTTGTGAGTTCCACAAGGGGTTGCGCAAGTTCAGAGAAAGATGGTAAAATCCATTTGTAAAAATTAGCAAGTCCAAGAATTTTTTTTAATTGTCGTTTTGTCGTTGGTGGTGGAAAAGAATTGATCTTTACGATGTTAGCGGTGATGGGTGAAATAGTATGGTTTTCAATATGGAAACCTAAATAGTTGACTGCTGATTTATGGAATTCACACTTAGATGGGGATAATGTTAAATTATATTTGATAAGAATTTCTAAAACTTTATTTACTTTTTCACAAGTCTCTTCAAATGAATTTGATCCAATAATAAGATCGTCCTGATAAGCATATATGCCATTAATGTTTATCTCGTCGAGTATTGTGTCCATTAGAGACTGAAATATAGAACTGACGTTCTTTAAACCAAAACAAACACGTTTGTATCGATAACTGCCAAAAATAGATGTAAATGTTAACATATCTTGATATTTTTTAGGAAGGTCAATTTGGTGGTACGCTTGCATGAAATCTAACGAAGTAAAGTATTTGAATGACGAAAGATTGGAAATAATATTTTGAATCTTAGGGAGTGGATATGAGGAACCTTGTATGACTGTATTGACCATTCTAAGGTCTAAAGCAAGTCTGTAACGTTGTTTCTTTGAACCATCAGATTTTTTCTTTACCAGCAATATGGGACAAGCCCACTCGGAGCAATTACGCTCAATTATGCCGGCGTTTACTAATTCATTGATCTGTTCTTGGGCTTCTTTTTGTAAAGCTTGTGGAATCGGAAATGGAAGTGTTTTAATAGGGAAATCATTAATTAACTTAAGATTAGGAATTATTTTATCAGTATGTCCTAGAGTACTGAGAGATTTGGAAAAAGCAGCAAATTTGCTTAAAAATAAATTTTCTAGTGTGTTACGTTGATCAAGGGTTAAATGATTCAAACAAAAATCTTTACTTGATAAATCATTTTTACGTTTTAGTAATATATCCTCTGAAGCTTGAATTAAGTGGATATGGTCCTCAATATTTTGTATATTATTATTACTAGAGCAAGAGTCTTCAATTTTATCTAAATGTGGTTCTTTAATTTCATCAATCAAAAATAATTTACCAATATGCATATTTTTATTGAGATGAATTGAATTTTTACCCTTATTTGAGATAGGTAACGTAAAAAGAGAATTATTATTTTCAGAATTAATTTCATTTTTGTAATTCGGTGATACAATAGAATCTAAAATTTCTATATCAGGATCCTTTAAGTCAGTACAAAATATGTAATTCGTTTCTTGTAACTTATTATTTGTTTTTGCAGTAATGTAGATATTTTCACCAGTTTGTATTATAACTTTCTTTAGAAGGTAAACATTCATGTTATTATCGTCAGAGTTAACATTATATACATCTAATTTTTCATTTTCCGAATCAAATAAGGAATAAGTAAAGTCTAATTTTCCAATTCTCATGGAATTTTTCGAAAAGTCAATAGTGACATGATTTTCTTTAATGAAATCCATACCAAGTATTCCATGAAAATTAGAGTTATGTGGTATGTCAATAATATAGAAATTGTGTTGGAAAAACATTTTTTCAATTTTGAAAGTTGCACGAATACATGAAGAAAATTCAACATAAGAATTGACCCTTTTTAAGAGTAATAGACGAACCTAGTCTTTTATATTTTAAATTTGCTTTTAACTTATCAAATGTTGATTGGGCTAATAATGAACAACTACTTCCGGTATCTATAAGAAACTTTATATCATTATTGGCTAATTTAGCTTTTATTATAGGAAGTGTATGTGAATTTTTGTTTACATTAAATAAAATATGATCTTCAATATTATTTGTGCAACTCTTATTGCTGTCACTTGGAATATACCCTGTATTAGAAATATGACTAAAGTTTTGAAATGTTTGGGTAGCTTTATTATCTGCTACAGTAATATTAGCAACAGTTTGAGATCCAACTGAATTTACAAGTCTAGTATGTGAAATTTTCGGAAGAGAATTTGAAGATGACACATTTGTGAATTTATGTTCATTCGCTGATGAGACCCTTAGTTTTCCAGATATGACAGCATCAGCATCTCCATACCTCTTTTCTAGTTTAAATTACGGTTTTCATAATTACGTGTTTTATAAGTTAAATTATCTCTATTTCTCCATTTATAACAATTTAAAGCAACGTGACCATGTTTGGAACAAAGTTGACAAATCAAATTATTTCTAGAAAAGTTTCTTCTAGGGGAAGAACGAAAATTGGTCTGTCTAGTTTTGTAATTATTTCTATAATTTCTTTGATCAAATTTGGGTCTGCTTGACTGAACTACGTGCAAAGATTCATTATGGGAGGGTGGATTGTTGTTTGTAAGTGAAATGTTATTAATTTTCTCAGATAAATTTTTCAATGTGTTTAATATTACAGAGTCATTTTCATTATCACAAGAAAGAACAGTCTTAGTATTAGTAGTGTTGTTGAAAGAATCATATATTTCGGATAATGTTTGAGCACGTTCAACTGCCTTATTATAGTCTCTTACGTTTTCCTCCATTAACTTAATTTTAATATTTGATGGTACACACTCTAAAAATTTCGGAAGTTTAATGTTATCAAGGGATTGTTTGTCTTTAAGGTCAGGGAAAGCCTTAGGTACAGCAACATTTACACGATGGGCAAAATTTTTAATAGACTCCCCCGGCAAAATTTTTAAATTATGAAATTCCGATATTCCAGTATTGTATGAGGATTCCTTGAAAAACTTACAGAAATTTTCCTCGATGACTGCAAGATCTGTCGAGTTATATAATGTTTCATTTTCAATAAAGTGTCTTCGTGATGCCAATGCGGCATCACGAAGTTTTTCTTTCATTACATGTAATGTCGCGTCATTTGTTAGTTTATTTAACATGGCAAAGGATCTTAATTGATCAAAGAAAAATTTGACAAATGTCGCGTCCCCATCGAAATTAGGAACGGAGCAAAACGCGTTTCGATTCTGTGCCATGTTTTTCAAAAATAGAAATGTTATCTAAGTTAAATAAAAATAATATGCATAAGAATTCAAAAAATTATCATATAATAAATAAAATTACCAAGACACTTAAAAATGAATAAAATTGTTAAATACTTTCCTTTCTTTTTATTAAGCATGCAAAAGTTGGATGATAAAGTTTCAAGATTAATAAAAATATGTAGAAATTATTTGTAATATTTTCCTGTATAACATTATACCTTGCAACCATGAAATTGGCCTATATACGTCTTGTTGTATATATATATTATAGATATATTTAAAAATATATAATGAATAATACTAAAAATGGATATATATGCAAATTAAAATAATTGTCAAGATATATTAAATTGTAAACACAAAGATCAAAATATGAAAAAAAAATAAAAAAAAATATTTTATGCAGTATGATGAAAAGAAAAAAAATATCACTATGATCTGGTATTTAATTTCACAAATGAAATAAATCTTTACTTGAATATCCAAAAACTAGATATTTCAAAAATAATATAAGCAAATTTTGATCATTTATATAACTTTTTAACTGTTCTTAAAAATTGAAATGAAAAGTTAAAGTAGAATATAATACTCATATGAAGAATAAAAGATTTTACCTATAAGTAAAAATTTATATATAAAGTTTAAATAAATGTCAATATTTAAGAAATATGTACGAAAAAATCTTATTGTCAATATTTAAGAAAAATGTGAGAAATGTTACTTTTTATTGGCACAATAAATTGATTCCAAAGGAAACTTACCCCTTTTCCGAATCTTCTTTTAGCTAAAACAAAAATATATATAGATATATTTAATTTATTTATTTACGGTATTTTATTTATTCTTTTATTTAAAACTGTAAGGCTCTTCTCCTGTATGAGTGCGCGAGAAAAAATCAACGTAGAAATTTAACTGCACACATTCTAGAAAGACGACGTGTGTTTGGCATTTTAAATTGCAGTGATAAATCAACGATCACTTTAATACCGAACGGTAAGTGCATAAGACGGTCACCAAAGGCGAACTTTGCAGGATGATCGGCGATAAGAATTGTTAGTGCAGAATCGAAGAACACAAAAATTCTATATTCGCACTTTCCAAAGAAATCGGTGATGATGCTACTATAGAACCAAGTTATTTCATTTACTCATTCACTGAGTATATTCAGACTAAGCACAGATGCATCAAACAGAAATTCGAGTATTGCAGTACACTTGCTTATATTCGTTATATAGTAGTTCAATTTCGATGCACAAATTTTTCAAGACGAAAAAAATTTTGGATATCCGGATATATTATCCGGCCTGAGTATGGCACCACATATATTTAATGAAGAAGCTGGGATGGAGATAGCTAAAGTAGGAAGCGGCCATGACGTACAGGGAACCAGGTTCAATAAGCTCTATGAAGAATAGGAAAAGATATCTTTTCTTAAGAAAATCCATTATTTGTTATTTCAAGCAACCGCATTAAGATATGCATAGTTCATTGTCTTATAAATACTTATTACGAAGGCAACAAAGATAAAGATCTTTTGGCAAAGTTTATTTTATTAAACCACTTGAGGATACCAAATCTGAAGGAAGCCATTTCAATTTATTAGTAACTTTTTGAATCTTTCTTAAAACCACATGAGGTTGACAGCATGAAGAACAAGGGCTAAATTAATTTATTTCGCCAAATCTCCTTGGCATCAAAAATCAAGTTGGCTGAACACATTTTAAATTTTATATCTGGTAAACCTAAATAATAGTTAAAGGATTGACTAAAAATTAAATTACGTCATAGGATGTGATTAAATTTTGTCAGGCATCCAGAATTTGGCTAAAAGTGCGAAATCAATTGATAAAAAATATTAGAAATTATTTTCAGCTATAATGATTCAACGGAATCTTTAAACGTTTGATTGGAGACAGGAAGCTACAATAAAAAAAAATCGTCTGCGGTTTTAAAGCATAAAATGAATAGGTTTCTCTGTCTTTGATATTTTATTTAATTATTACTTGATGAGATTGAGAGCAGGAAAAAGAACAATAAATTATATGAAATTACAGATTAATGAAATAGAAATAAAAATAAAATAGCATAAGCGAAATAAACAAAATTGTATTAAATTCTTTTAGAATAAGAAATATAATGTTTGCTTGTATTATAAATAAATAAATAAAATATAATTTATATTATTATTATTATTTTATTTTGAAAAGGGATATGTGATGTTTTTCAACATCACACCGTCTTATTGGGGTCCATCATTATACAGAATTCGTGATTCAATTTCCCATAGAATTGTTTTTTAGATATTTATGATTGTTATAATTTAAAGAAAAATTCTATGGTTATGATTTATTTTTCTTTGAGATATGAAAGATTATGTGAAATCGCGTTTTGTCATGTAAAAATACGTTTCTCCCCTTTTAAGGAGCAAATTTCTAAAACTCCCTAAATTGATTTTTAGGTATATGTTTTTGTTAAATTTAATCTTACAGATTTTAAATATTACGAGTATCTTTTCTTTTCTTTGAGAGATGAAGGATTTTGTGAAATTAGGTTTTGACCCCCATCCCTTTCCCTCTTTTGGGCGGCGAATTTTAAAAAATTACTTCTTTGTGGGTGTCTACGTAACGAAAGGAATGTTTTCATTTAATTTCATGGTTCTAGATACGGGGTTTGAGCAGAGCGTTGATGAATCAGTCTGCTTTACACACAGGAGAAAGGATATTATTTTTCCTTTAATAATCTAAAAATAATATGGTGTGTCAATCACACGACTTTCTCTTACCCTGAAATTTAATACTATAAATACAGGTTGGATATTAAGAGGTAAGATAGCGAGTACCATTATGTAAACCTTTGTTAAACAATTCAAATTTGGCTTCGGAAGAGTCTTATATGACAATTAGTTCTGTGTGAGGGGAGGAGGGGATACCGCTCCCCTAAACTCCCAATTTCATTAATGCACGTACATTTCTATAGAATTTAAATATGTTATTAAAAGTTGACTTAAAATTATTCAGACAATTTTCATACACAATATTCCTTGAAATTTATCAATATTGAATAAACTCTTCCAGCAACAAACTTATATTAACTTTAAAGTACAACAATGGATCTCCTAAATTTATTCGTTTTCAAATAGCTCTAAGAGACTCAGACAAAGATCAAACAATGAAAATCTTGACTACGGTAATCAGGAAGCCTCGAAACGTGTAATTATACAAAAAACAAGCGATGAATATTTAGCTTAAAAACATACATTATTTATCATATCTCTATGAGGAATTAATTTGAATTCCCGAACAGCCTTCCTGGAAATGGTAAAATATTATTAGTAAAGCACATCCACAAACAACAAAAAAGAATGCTATCGCTTAAATATTTGCAGTCCTGTATATATTTCGAATATTATACACAGACCACATAGTGCACCTAAATATAATTCTATAGTAATAGTACATGGCCCAGCCTGAAATGCACTTCCATCAATTTGCAACTATTGTCGCACTTTTATCTATTTCTTCTTTGTAGCCCCGTAAAGGAACAGTGAATGATTTTCCTACCATATTCTGCATGAGATATGTTTTTACGCAGATAAAAAATATATATTCGTTTCATTTGGTTTAATGCAGTCTATAAATGTTAAACTCGATTTACCTGCAATTTTTCCCATAGACGTAATGTATTTGAATTCTCTTTGGTGCCCCTGTACACGAACCATTTGCTTCATCTCAACGAAACGCGTAGTGTAGCATCCCTATATGATACACATTTAGAATACCAAGTTTGGACCTTATGCTACTATTTCTTCATGAGCTATGCTGATAACACACACACAGACAGATAGACAGACACACAGACCATTCTCTAAAAACATGATTTTCGGATTCAGGGGACCTCAAAACGTGTAAAAATAACAAAAACTCATGTTCGAAAATTTGACCCTAAAACAATACTTTCTCTGCCTTATGGGTAAGAGAAAGTAATAATCTCTATAATTGTAGAAAAATCGTATTGAAAATTTAATTTTATAAAAATATAGTTTCAATTTAAAAAAAATACATTTTAGTTATTAACGTTTAACTGTTCAAATTTCAGTGTTATATTAGAAAATCTATAAATTGTCGTAAGTAAATAAATAAATAAATACAGTCGACAGCAAAATTTCTCGAGCGTTAACACTAATTCCTATACAAAAAAAGTACATTTAATACTGTTTTGTTAAATAAATTCTTGGCGAATCATGTGCTGAGACTAACTAAGAACATAACCCAACAAGTATTTATTAAACAAAATCGTATTAAGTGTACTTTTTTATATAGGAATTTTCGCTAGCGCTCGAATAATTTTGCTACTGACTTGACAATAAATAAAAAAAATAAAGGATAAGATCTACTCAGAAACAAATTCTAATGCTTCATTATTTAAGCAAGTCATAATTAAAAAAATGGAACAATTAAAAATTGATGTGCGAACAATTTGCCTTTCTCCTAAGAACTGATTTAAAAAAAAATATGTATTAATGAAATCATACCTTCTTCCATACGTCGATTACGCTTAAGCATATCAGATAACTTCTTTGTTCTTTCTTGATCAATTAAAATCAGTATTTCTTAAAATTAATACATTTTAGAAAACTTATATAAACTAAGAAGCATAATATAAACTATTATTTATATAATTGGTGAATTTGTGGGTGCTCTGGATCACATGCCATTGTTCACACAATTGCTTTTCTTTGCTTGTGCATTCATGTATAGGCCACAGCGTGCCAGCATTTTCTCAAATGATACGCAGCCAACGCAGCAAACGAGATAGCAAGAGAAAAAAAAAAAAAAAAAAAGAGAATTTAAAAGAAGGGAAAAAAATCCCACAGGATAGACAAATACAAACAATATGAAGAATTAATCAATTTTGAGAGACCTCTCGGGGAACCAAAACCAAAAGATAGAGCATGAATATTCGAAAAATCAGGAAACAAGCAACTAAATTTGTTAATGTTGATATTCTTTTAAAACCGTCCGCTCTGTAGAAACAGCCTGACGAATAGCCGATAGTACGTGGAATTGTTCCATATTTGGAATCAAAATTCGTACCAATCTGGAGTATTTAAGAAATGATATTCGTTTCTTTAAGAAGATAAGCTCTTTCATCCACCCAGGAGCGACAATGAAAAATTTAGAGCTTTTCAATTCCTTTATCCCCCTATAATATGAGCACATGGGCGAGTTCCTAACTTACACTTAAAAATTTACAGTGCAGGCAAAAAAAACTTTACACTTCAGCGGCATAAGAAATTTTTACATATCAATTGCCGTTCATGCCATAAAAATGTGTCGAACCCAGTGAGGACACATGAGGAAAGTCGGTCACAGACGACCTTTTCCTATCCTATCAACACTAGTTCGTCTCGAGGACTTTTAGAGTAAGGTTGCATGCTCTTTGCTCCCGCCGGCCAGTATTTGGTTCATTTGATAACAAATTGAGAACCTACATCGGAATTCCTACTCCACACAATGTATCGAATTAAACTTAAAATGGAAGAGAAATACCCTGCTTTGACTCTGCTAGAGAATGGGACTCTGTGATTGATGTAGCCAGAGACCTAGCACATCATTATAGATGTAGCCAGAGATCTATACCTAAACAGCTGCAGATGGTAATAATATGTAAAGGTAAGATAACAAAATACTGACTGCAATGTAATATTCACAATAAACCACTTGAATGTTAAGATCTTCACTTAAATGCTTACATTTTATTGACCTTGTAATGATTTTCTACATCTGGCAACATCTGCTATAATGATCTGCCGGATCTCCGGCTACATGAATCAAAGAGTCCCATTCTCTAGCAGAGTCAAAGCAGGGTACTTCTTTTCCATTTTCAGATTAATCCAACCCATTGTGAGGAGTGGGAATACCGATGTAGGCTCTCAAACTTTTAAGAAATGAACGAAATACTGACTGGTGGGAGCAAAGAGCATACAGCCTTACTCTAAAAGTCCACGAGGCGAACTGAGTGTTGATAGGACAGGTAAAGGTCGTCTATGATTGATTAAAACCACGTGTCATCACTGGGGTTCGACACATTTTTAAGGCAGGAACTACAATTGATATGTTTTTTTTTTTTTTTGCCGTTTAATTGCAAATATTTTTTGCCGGCACTGTACATATATTTGACAGGCTTTCTGTATGAAAACGAGCAGTCAATACTGTGTCAATTCTGTTCTGGATTCATGTGTATTTGCCAAGGTAAGTGCAAGTTTCTTCATAATTGCAATTATTTCACCACTTTTCCATGAGAGTTCGGTGGAGATATTTTTTAAGGACTTTTATAGCAATACCACAGTACGTGTCGATAGCAAAAGACTTGAAGTTGGCCAGTTGATCAGCGCATTCACCAGTATGAATACCTACATTTGTACTACCTTGTTGGCATTTTGTTTAGCTTGCTGCAAAGTGTGGTAAAGATGCAGGATACAGGCAGGGGCTTCATGATTGATTGATTTGAGAGCGGCAAAATCTGATTTACTGTCTGTGATTACGATATAGTCCACAGATTTCAAAACCTTTGAATTGCTAGGTTGGTAGCTAGAACTTTAGCAGTAAAAACGGAATTTAAGTGATTAGTTAAATTAGAAAAATTTTTGACTCATAATATTAACCGCGGCGATAGAAGTTTTGTTAATGTCCTTAGAGGCATCTTTTGCAATTCGTTGGAAGTGCCGATAATTTTCCGCTATATGTGCATAAAATAACTGTTGGACAATGTTGAAGAGAAGATCCTTGGTCTTGAAACGTGAGATTGTCATCAATAATATCCATGTATTCCGGAATTAGTCCATGAGTCCAAAACTTTTAAATAAGCATGGGCGAAGGGGGGGGGGGTTACACACCGTACCGTTTACAGATCAGTGGAAGTCTGCTAAATAGAAAGTCGGAGAAGGTAGGTTCTAGCTAGCAACCTTTAGAGCAGTGAACGTATAAAATAGTGAAATAAGTTGGCCCTTCTAAACGTACAAGGAATTCGATTGGATTTTCGATATGTTTTGTAAAGGAGGTCTGTAGTGTTGAATTATATCAACAACACTAACCCAGGTCTTTATATAAAATGGCCGTGTCGAATTTCTTAAAAAATCTGTTGAATGAAAATTCCTTTGCAGAAGAAGCAAGCAGACACAATTAGCTAAACTGGTGTTTTTATAGTTAGGTTCGTAAAAACATCATCTTCAAACATAAATTACGTCTTTATTGAATTACAGGTGAACATGTATATCTCGTACGGAAACTGGGACGGGGAGGAGAGGAGGAGAACAAAACTTTACGTCTTAATCAAACAAATTCAAAATCGAAAAGCTTCACTAAATCTGCCAGCCTCAGAGAACTTAAATTGCAACCCCAAAAGTTGGCATCCTTAAAATTCAGCCAAAAGAATGCCAAGCTGTTTCTTTGTCCTCCTAACATATTAATACAAAATTTTTGAATATAAAAATGTCGTTATAAAGTTAGATCGATTAGACATTGAGAAGCAACGCCAAATGTCCTTCAACTCTCAACGTACACAAAACGGCGTCGCTTAGACGGCAAAAATCCATTATAAATCTATTTTTAGAACTATAATGACCTGCTTGAAATAATAATCGCTTTTAATGTAAATATGAGGGTAATAAATATAAATTGAAATGATTGTTTTTTATTTTATTAATAGCTATTTATGCTAGGAATATGCTGATAACGAATTTTAAATTACCCTGTCAAAAATAAATAATTATAGCTAAATTGATTTAATCCATTCGGTGAAATGTATAAACAAAATTACTTTTCAAAAACCCCGATATAAAAATTGCTTTATTTTATTCTGAGAGTAATGTGTTTGTAACAATAAAGGACAAAGAACACAAATTTTGATTTGTAAATAAAACGGGAAATTCTATAAAATTAATTAATTGAATTACATAAATTTAAAAAGATTTATTTTATATAATCTATATTAATCCCCCATTTTTGTTATATATTAAATTTGAATAAATAAATAAACTTTTAAAGGACATATGTGTGAGAAAACTCACACATATATCTCCCCTTCGACTAGCAAAAAAAAAACTAAGTCCTCCTCGCCTCCTGTATAGAAATGCATATACAAACAATAATATTCAAAAGCACTTACCAAAGACGTACACTTAAAAAATGATATTACATTATAAGTAAAAATTATATGAATGCTTAAAAGTGAACAAACAAAATATATGTGAAATATAATTACTAATTCATAAAAAAAAAAAAAATTACACATATTTCAAAAAAAACATTAGTGGAACCAAAAGCGTTAAGAAAAAAAATATGTCATGACATGCGCAAAAATGTATCTTCTGGAATATAGTCTAAACTGCAGTTCAATATTGTTCATATTGTCCTTTTTTTTATATGTCACAAAAATTTCAGCTGAAAGATTCTTCTATGTAAGAGTCTCTTCTTGATATACTCAGCAAACAATGCCACAATACCAGTCACTAACGTTAGATTTTTATATTCAAAATATTAAATTTTCACACTAATATGTATAGTGAAATAGAGAAAAAAGAAATAATATAAATTACATATATGCATATATTTTGTTGTAATGACCAAAGGTTCCAGCATAATATTGAAATATTTATTTGTCTAACACATTGGTTACACACATCGGTCAACGTTAAACAAAATTATGTACAAAAAAAAATACAATAAAGAAACAGAAAAGTTTTCGTGTATACCACACAGGAAAGATTTCAAAAAGGACGCCATTGGCAGTAAAAAAAAATAATCTTCCCTTAATCCTTACGAAAATGTAAGTGTAATCATGTTAACTTAAGGCTAACATCCTAGCGGGACAGGGCGTGTTGAAAGACCTGCACTGTTAGGCACAGGCCTCCGTCCCCCAGCAGAGTCCACAGACCCCTGTAGGGACACCTCACCAAACCGAAAAATTAAGTGTCATTAATGTTGAAAAATAAATGTCAACAAAATTATAGATTCTCATCACATATCCAATGTTGCTCTCCCGGGAGAAAATTTTTGAACGAGACAACATATATCTAGGATAGGGTAATAAGTAAAAGAAAACAAATCGATAAAATTTTGAGTGATGAGAGGGAATGCCAAAATAAAAAAAAAAAGGAAAATTTAGACTGCAGATTGAACAAACCAAACACATGTTGTACACCAAAAATCAATTGGAAACTTATAAAATTTAGCTGTATGTATATTGTTATCACTATTATCATTAATAATTAATTTCCTATGAACTTAATCTGTATTCCAATGGAATATCTGTATTAAATATATTTCAAATATCTTACTTTTGTTTAACCTTCACCCAATAAGGAGAGATAGTAAACATTAAATAAAAAAAATATAACACCTTGATTAATAATTTAGAAATTCAAAATATGATCTACAAGCAATTATGTTATCATTAGAATCATTTTTTTTTTTTTTTTTTTTTTTTTTTTTTTATTTATTTAGGTATATCTTATTTATAAATATTATATATATTATTCAACAACACTGCAATGCAAGAAATAGTCTTTACGTCAAAATCAAAAGTAAACAATGGACCAGCCACTTAAAAAAATAAAGACGAGTTCCTGCACAACAAACAAATACATTCCATGGTACCATTTGAAAATGCATTTGTGATGCAAAATATATTCATCAAACTTTTTGAGAGAGAAAAAAAATGTAATTGCGATTTCTTAAATTATAAGAATGGGTAGAATTATTGCCAATATTATGTGTTACATTGGAGTTGGGCTCAGTAAACAAATAGTTACGTCGAGGAGGAGCAATAAGGAGTCTATCAATATGGACTCTGAAAGCTTTATTATCAGGTGCATGTAACCTCTTAATGGAAAAGGAAACTGGCGAGTGTTTTTGTACAACAATAAATGGCCCAGAATACTTGGGTTTAAATTTATCTATTGATTTCAAGTATACAACATCATGAACAGCAACAGGCCTCAGTTTTGCACGTTTTTGAAAATTTTGATATCTTTTGTCTTGATTTTCTTTAATGTTAGAATATGCTTTGTTATAGATGTTATCCAAGTCGTGTAATAATTTATATATGTCTACATTTTTATCTAAAAATGGTTGATTTACAAATTGGTCAAATGTATCAAATATTAAAGACAATTCCCTACCAAAATGAAGTAGGTTAGGTGAAAACAATGTGGATGAATGTGTTGAACCATTATAAAGTGATTTATGTATAGCTAATGAATTTTCAAAAGAATACCCCTCAGAAAGTAAAGTATTAATTGAGTACTTTATGGATTTATTTAACCTCTCGGAAATAGAGTTACTTTGGGGGTGAGCAACAGATGAATGTAAATTTTTTATGCCAAGTTTATCATTGAAAATATTATAAATAGTTGATGTAAATTGTTTGCCTAGATCTGATAATATTACTGACGGTCTACCAAATGTTGTAAAGTAATTAAATAAACATTTAACTATTTTTGTTGAAAAAATGTCTTTTAATTGAAATAATTTAATCTGTCGCGAAAAATGGTCAATCACAGTCAAAACTGAATGTCCATCTATAAAAGGACCAACCAAATCGACACTAATAGTATGCCCTGGATGTGTTGGAGTATAGGTGGGTTGTAGAGGAGCTGGTGGTGTGTTATGATGTTTATTTTGTAAACATAATGTACACGAAGCAACAAAATTTAAAGTGTCTGTGTACATACCTTTCCAATAATATCTATTTGATAAAAATTCGTATGTTTTTGTCAAACCAAAGTGAGAAAGGTGTGAAATAGTTAAAACTTTAGATTTTAAAGAATGCGGAACAACAATGAGATATGAAAAAGTATTTTTATGAAAATTTTGTTTCTTGTACATTAAAACTTTAGAATCTGGATGAATAAAAAAATTATCATTATTTTTTGAAAAACCCTTTCTTAAAATTTGTTTGTAAATAATTGACAATTTTGGATCATTCTTTTGCTCAGATACAAATGTATTATTTGAAATTTCCAAAAGGGGATCTTTATTTTGAGTATTACCAGAAACTAGAAAATTACTGAACTGATTTTGTTGCATCGACTGAGTAGAAGTGGAAATTTGATTAATTGAATGTGTGTCATCTTGTACAATAGGAAGAGGTTGAGAACTGAATAATAATTCTGGATTTGTTTTCAAATTTTGTTGATTATTTGAGAAGTCTAATCTTGATAAATAATCCGCTAAAACATTTGTAGGGCCAGGAATATATTCAAATTCAAATGAGTATTCTGACAACTCTAACAGCCATTTAGTAGTTAAATCAGCAGGACTATTTGTTTTTCTATATGTTTTTAAAGGAGCACTGTCAGAAAAAATGATAAACTTTCTATTGTATAAGTAATATTTGAAAGCAATTACAGATTTATAAATGGCCATTAATTCAAGTTTGATAGCCGGATATCTTTTTTCAGACGGTTTAAGTGATTTAGAGAAAAAGGCGACAGATAATAATTGATTGTCATATTTCTGCATCAAAACTCCTGCAATAGAGATATTTGATGCATCAGTGTTGAGAAAGAAAGTCTTGTTCCAATCCGGTAATCTTACCATAGGTGAGTTTAAAAATATATCTTGAAATTTCTTTAAAATATCCTGATGATGTTTATTCCAAACAAATTTTGTTTTCGGTTTAGTTAATTCAATAAGTGGTTGAATTAATTTAGAAAAATTATGACTAAGAGACTTATAAAAGGTTACAACTCCTATAAAGCGTTTTAATTGTCTTTTTGTTGTAGGTGTAGGGAAAGAGTTTATTTTAATGATGGTTGACTCAATTGGAGAAATTGAATTATTCTCTATGTGAAATCCCAAATAATTTACAGCACTCTTATGAAATGTACATTTACTAGGAGCTAAGATTAAATTATATTTAATTAAATTCTTAAGAATTCTTTCAAGTTTAACACATGTCTCTTCAAAACTATTTGCACCAAATATTAAATCATCCTGATACGCGTAAATTCCATCTATATTAATTTCATCAATTAAAGAATCCATAAGTGCTTGGCACTGAGAAGCCGCGTTTTTAAGACCAAAACATAGTCTTTTAAATTTGAAACTGCCAAACATTGATGTGAAAGTAATTTTATCCTGTAAATGTTCGGGTAAATCAATTTGATGATACGCTTGTTGGAAGTCAAGACAAGTGAAAAATTTATACGCAGATAAATCAGCTATTATATTTTGAATTTTAGGTAATGGATAAGAAGAACCCTGAATTATAGAATTTAACATTCTTAAATCTAACGCGAGACGAAATTTCTGTTTACCAGATCCATCTTGTTTTTTTTTTTTTTTTACTAATAAAATTGGGCAAGCCCATTCTGAGCAGTTTCGCTCAATAATCCCAGCCTCTACCAATTGGTTAATTTGATCTCTAGCTTCCTGTTGTAAAGCCTGAGGAATGGGAAAGGGCAAAGTCTTAATTGGATAGTCACTTAAAATTTTTAAATCTGGTACAATTTTGTCAGTATGACCACGGGTTTTCATATTTTTAGAAAAAGCGGCGAAATTACTTAATAAAATTTGTTTTAACTTTGTTGCATGAACCCCATTGAGATGTTTAACATCAAAGTCCATGGATGTTAAATCTTGTTTTCTCATTTTTAATACATCACTAGAAGGTTGAATATAATTAATAAATTGTGAATCCTCTGAAATTTCAACATTATCATTTTGTTTTGAACCATAATCAATAATTTGCTCTATTTCTTTTATTGTACCAATATTAGAATGTTTGTTTACATGCATACTTCTATTAGTGTTATTTTTAACATACAACTGAAATTTTACTCTATCATATTTACTATTGGAATTTTATTTCTGGGAATGATCAATATTAACTATTGAATCCAAAAAAATTAATTTGGAAGAACTCTTTTTACCCTGAAATAAATAATCACCAGAGGAAACTTTGGGACAATAAACAGTAATAGAAGACTCCTCTTTGGGTTGTAAAATAAGTTTTTGCCCAGTTTTTACTGATAGTTTCTTACATTGAGTATGCATATTAAGATTTTCTTCATGGTCGCTATATGTGTTTGTTATGGGAATACTTAGGTCTTTTATTTTTAACAGAGACCTCTTCATATCTAATATTACATGATATTGTTGAATAAAATCATAACCCAAAATAACCCTAAATGCTGAACCTTCAGGAATATCCACAATAAAAAAATTTTGTGGAAAAAATTGATTTTGAATTCTAAATGTAGTTTGTATACAAGAAGAAAACTGCACATTCGAATTTACAGTCTTAATTGTGACATGGGAAGATAAATGTTTATATTTCAAACTATGTTTTAATTTATTAAATGTACTTTCAGCTAACAAACTGACAGAACTACCAGTGTCAAGAAGTGTGTTTACCTTTTGTTTATCTAGCAAAATTTTAATAAGAGGTAACTTTGGAGAATTTACATGGACATTAAAAATGTTCTCCCTTTTATCGCTATTCGTTTGAGTAGACTTAGAATCAGAAATTTTTAAGATCTGTTGTGCTTGAGAAGCAGTAGAATTAACCAATCTATCACTAGATAATTTGGGTAGATTAAAGTCATAAGCAATATCCAGAGAAAAATTTTGTGCTGATGCTCTATTCAATTCTTGAGATGTAATTGCATCAGCTAGACTACATCTCTGCGCTCGTTTAAATTATTACCCTTTTTACTATAGCCATTCCTGTCATAATATTTACCCTTAGTCTGATTTCTCTGCCATCTAAAGCACCTAGTAGCAACATGTCCTTTTTTATTGCACAATTGGCAAATAGGAGAAGAATGATATCTGTTTTTATTTTGATTACCCCTGAAATTTTGATTATGGCTTTTATAATTTTGTCTTAGTTCACTTTGCCTATTGTTTTTTTGCCTATCTTGCACTGGGGATTCGTGTGAATGGTTAACCTCATCAGATTTATTAGCAAAGGACAGATTGTTTACTTTATCTGTCAATTCAACTAACTTTTCAGAAAGAGTGTTTACAACGGGGTTATTTAAACTCATTTGCAATAAGGACTCATTGGCATTAATATCCTGCAATTTTTGTGCTCTGTTAACTGCATCTTGATACTCAGAGATTCCCTCTTCTTGAATTTTAACTCTAATATTTGAGGGAATGGTTGAGATAAATTTTGTGAATTTTATAGAATTTAAGGCACCTTTAATTTGAGAATATACTACATCAGCCAAAATGCCCAATCTGTGTGAAAACTTTCCGATGGACTCTTGTGGTAAGAGTATCAAATTATTAAATTCCACAAGAGCCTGAATACTGCTCATTGGAGCAAAAAAATTCTTGAATTCGTCCTTAATAAATTTTAAATATGTAGATTTATATAGTAAAGGAGATTAAGTCATGAATTTTAATGCAGGGCCGGTTAATTTTCCTTTTAAAATTGCCACTGCCTCTTCTGAATTTAGTCTATTTAATTTTGCATAAGACTCAATCTGATCGAAAAAAAACTCAAGTAAGGATGAATCACCATCAAAGTTTAAAATATTGATATTGATATTCTTTTTAGTGGCCATCTTAATTATTTATGTTGGGTCAAATTAAATAACAATATATCTCAGAAATGCTTGAGTAAAAAAAATATATTGCATTAAAATCAATGAGCACCAAATATTACGCATTTTTCTTTTTGTTGCGCACGGAAAATGCATATGATAAAACATTTCACTAGAATATTATGTAAAAATATTACCAAATATATATATATATATCAAAATATTCCAAAAAATAAAAATAAATCATAAGGAGTTGTAAAAAAAATTGTAATACTATCTGTAATAAATCACATAAAAACAAATCACAATATGCAAAAAATTACTAATCATCATGAAAAACAAAAGAAAAAAAATATATTTATATGAAATAAAATATCCCATCAAAATATCATGTAAAAATTTACCAAAAAAATATATATTTAAAAAAAAAAAAATTCAAAATAATAAAAAAATAAATCACCTTAAGCTTTATAAGCAAAGAAAAATACCAATTATCATGAAAAACAAGAAAAAAAATATATACTTATATCAAATGAAATACTTTATTAAAATTTTATGTAAAAAAAATTTACCAAAAAAATATATTTCAAAAAAATTTCAAACTAATAAGGAAGATTTTTTCTTGACTCAAAGTTTCAATAAAATGTCAAAATAGAATTTCTAAAAAAATATGTTCCACATATAAATCTATATATTATATTCAAAAAAAATCTCTTCCTTTCTTTTTTTATAATCATTATTATTATTATTTCTTCCTAAAAAAAAATCGTAATCTTATACTAACTAACAAGGACCCTTGGTGAGAAAGAAAAAAAAATTTCAATAAAATCTGAAAATTATATATTCCATTTACCAAACTAAAAGTTCCATTGAGATATCCAAAATATAAGATAAACTTAACTTACCAATTCTTGGACATAACTTGGTTAAAAAAAAATATATTCTGTAAAAAAAAAAAAATTATCATTTAATTTTATTAATATTTCTCAATTAATTTTATTATATTTTTATGAAAAGTAGTTTTTCCCTTCTTCTTCTCATTTCCTTTGCTTGAATAGCTAAAAAAAAAAAAATACTTTGCAATCACTGCTATTCACTGAATTTTCGACAGTGAAGTGGAAAAGAAACTATTTCTGATCAAAAATTGATCAAGATCCTCTGCACAAAAACACATGATTCGCACACGCGAAGTTGTCGATTCCACACAGATCCACAGGTGTCCAACGGTAAAAAATTTCTTAAGTAGCCTGTTCAGATGATTCTCATGCCTCCTTGGCAACATAAACGACCCAAAAACACTTTGTCTAGTCTCATTTTCAGGCCTCACTCTCGGCCGCTTATTTCGATGTGAAGAGTTCAATCATCAACACACGCATATCTGAAGAGATCCTTTATTCAAAGTCACCAGCACGAAAAATGTTTCTTGACTATAGAAATTTACAGGCTTCTCTCACAGTCACTTCCGCACACCAATATTATAAATGTTTCACGGAGTGAGAGAAAAAATATTTTCCAAATTCTCGAATTGCATCACCGGACACGCACACTCCTGAAGAAAGACCGCATTGATCATCATTCCTGCACTCTCGCTGGCACACATCCGTAAATAAAATATATCTTGAAGAGGAGACTCGGAACATTTTCTCTGTTTATTACTTTACTTGATAATTAAACATCTGCAAGTCAATGTTTCCCTCCTTTTTTGTGAATGGCTCGTAAAAATTTTTCTGGCAATTGAAATCTAAAAATGTTCGATGTCTTTTAAAAAAATATCTCACTGGGAATGAGAATTCACTGGGAATGAGAATCTCAAAAAAAAATGTTCGATGTTTTTCATTCCTACCTCTCCCCCACGTCATCAAAGTCCGGAGAGAACCTGAAGGCACCATAAGTTTGTAGTGTTGAATTATATCAACAACACTTACCCAGGTCTTTATATAAAATGGCCGTGTCGAATTTCTTAAAAAATCTGTTGAATGAAAATTCCTTTGCAGAAGAAGCAAGCAGACACAATTAGCTACACTGGTGTTTTTATTGTTAGGTTCGTAAAAACATCATCTTCAAACATAAATTGCGTCTTTATTGAATTACAGGTGAACATGTATATCTCGTACGGAAATTGGGACGGGGAGGAGAGGAGGAGCACAAAACTTTACGTCTTAATCAAACAAATTCAAAATCGAAAAGCTTAACTAAATCTGCCAGCCTCAGAGAATTTAAATTGCAACCCCAAAAGTTGGCATCCTTAAAATTCAGCCAAAAGAATGCCAAGCTGTTTCTTTGTCCTCCTAACATATTAATACAAAATTTTTGAATATAAAAATGTCGTTATAAAGTTAGATCGATTTGACATTGAGAAGCAACGCCAAATGTCCTTCAACTCTCAACGTACACAAAACGGCGTCGCTTAGATGGCAAAAATCCATTATAAATCTATTTTTAGAACTATAATGACCTGCTTGAAATAATAATCGCTTTTAATGTAAATATGAGGGTAATAAATATAAATTGAAATGATTGTTTTTTATTTTATTAATAGCTATTTATGCTAGGAATATGCTGATAACGAATTTTAAATTACCCTGTCAAAAATAAATAATTATAGCTAAATTGATTTAATCCATTCGGGGAAATGTATAAACAAAATTCCTTTTCAAAAACCCCGATATAAAAATTGCTTTATTTTATTCTGAGAGTAATGTGTTTGTAACAATAAAGGGCAAAGAACAGAAATTTTGATTTGTAAATAAAACGGGAATTTCTATATAATTAATTAATTGAATTACATAAATTAAAAAAGATTTATTTTATATAATCTATATTAATCCCTCCTTTTTGTTATATATCAAATTTGAATAAATAAATAAACTTTTAAAGGACATATGTGTGAGAACACTCACACAAGGTCCCTTTCGGAAATCCGATTGCAAAGCGTAGAGCACCATTATACACAGTGTTCAGAGCCTTAGGCATTTTTTCCGAGGCTGTTTGATGGATTATACAGGCATATTCAATAATTCCACGAATAACGACGTTGACAGTAGGAATTAAGTCGAAAAAATCGTCCCCTACCGCAAGGAGACGATGTCTGTAAAAACATTAAGGCGCTTCAGTCATTTCCTTTTTACCTGCTAGATGTACAACTTAAAGGACAAGTTCTCAAAAAACACCCTTAAAATGTTCATGGAAATTTGCAAGGAATGGTAACACCTTTAAGAGAGAGGGTAGGGTTTGGTGTATCATTCTTACGCGAAAAATTAATAGCAGCACATTTAGATAAATCCTGTAAAGATTTTCGCTGAGCTTAACGACTTTTACCACTGATGTGTCGGAGTAATAATAATGTCATCAGCGTAGAAAACAATCCTAATACCTGAATCAATACATTTAAAGAGGTCGATCATGTAGATCAAAAAAAAAAGAATAGGGGAAATGACACTGCCCTAGGTAACAAAACAATATCATTCTACATAGTTGTGAAACTACACCACGGCATTGCACTTTTAGGGTCCTGTTATTTATCTAGTTGGTGATCCACAAGGCCGCATTACAACCTATTGGAATGGTGATCTTTTTGTAAATGAGAGATTCTCTCCAAATTGAGTCATATGATGATTGAGAATCGACTTTGACAGTCCACGCGTATTTATTTTGGCGCGTAGCCTATCAAATGTTTCTCTAAAAAATACATAAAGCTTTACACCTGTCGCTGTTCGGAAGGAAGCCAAAATAACTCTCGTTCAGGATATAATTAGGCATGATCGAGTCTAATATACGTATAAGGACCATTCTATACATTACTTTGCACAATATAGGTGTTAAGGCAATTCAACCATAAGAACCGACATTAAGTTTTGGTCTACCAATTTTCCAAAATGAACAAGATAATAGCAAATTTCCATCCTTTGGAAACAAACCAATTTTGAGCATGCAGTTCATCATATTAAGGACCTTTAATCTGCTTTGACGGTTGAGGGCTTTATGTCTGCTGACGGTGACCCGTTGTCGCCAGGAGTTGTGTTGTTTGAGTCATTATTTGCGTTATTTAATTCCTCTAAAGAAAAGAGATTATTTCAGACGCTGTTCCGATTGCTGAGATCATAGGAATTCCTAGGAAGAATTTCTGGATTTCTGAAATTTTCTGGGAAAGTCTGAGCCTGCACGCTCAGTCAAGAATATTGACGCCGTTTAGGTTAACCAAGAACTGAGAGTCGGCGCCGTGAGCACTTCTAAAGATAGCTTTAATAATTTTTGGTATAACTACTGAAAACCAACACCTCTCCTATCATGTTCAGTGTTTTCCAGGAAGGATCAACTCCAGTGCGGGGAAAAAAAGGATTCTGAATAACCAGAATATCAGCATAAGAGAAATTAGAACACTTAAGCCTATAAATTGTAGAGTGGATGCCTCTTCCATTCCAGTGAATAATACGAGTAGAAGATAAAGTCACAACTTGAGTCATAGAAATAAAAGCAAAATGGGGAGCGCATTTGAAGGGAAAGAACAAAAGAGGAGCAGAATAAGATAACTGAGGTAAAATACCAAATGTTCCCCTCCATAGATTATTGGAGGACTCATGGTAAAATTCAGCATCAGAGGGGTCGTTCATTAAGATAGAAGAAAGGGGTTCGTTAAATGGAGATGACGGAAATCGCTAATTATTTTTTATGTGCTGTAGCGGCTGTTGGAGTTTGTTTTCTGTAGGTTTGTCCACTTTAACTTGTATGCTTCCAATGCAATCAAATGTCAAAAAGCTGGTTAAGTCCTGAATGGCTTGAAGGGAAAAAGTTGTTTGTTGCTGCACGGTTTGCACTAGAATATATTTGGTCTGTTGTAAAAAAGTGTCTAAAATTATATTAAGTTCTTGTTTTAAAATGCATTTATTATAAAATTTTTCGGGAGCAGTGGAAACAGCTGCCCCTTAATTTTTCGCACGGGAATATTTGGCAAACTTCCTGCGAGCTTCTGTAATAGGTAAGTGGCTATTCGTCTTGAATGTTAAGAACTCTATTTCTTTAGTTCTTGCGGAGCAATGGAGATTAGAAAATAAGTGAGCAGACTCGCAATTAAAACAAGATTAGTGTCACGGGAACAGATATTAGCAGAATGGTAGCCACCCCATTTCCGGCCCACAATAGCATTCTTGCATAGTCAAAACCAACAATTTGAACATTGCCGAGGTCTGTCGTATAACGGGTACATTTTTTCAAGCATCTAATTGGAATCTATCTACTTGGAATAATGGTGACGAAGATCGTGACAAGCGCCGATGGTACTCCAGACCCAGATTGGTCTTTTCTAGTAAAGCGTCGCTTGTCCTTAACTCTTTAATTATTTGTATTTTGCATTTCTTGTACCACCTCTTGTAGGGAAAGATTACTGTCACTGTTCGCTGCGAGAGCACGTTGCCCGTCAATGTTTCTATGAGAAGTTCCGGCTCTGGTAAATTTAGCAGCAAAGGAGCGTTTATCCCGAGTTTTTGTCTATCACGGACTTGTGATTTACTGAGTTGCAGAGCACCAGGAAGACGGTCCATAAAAATGCAAACAATTGTGGCTCCATTAGAAAACACGTACTTACGGTCCCACTTCCGGTTTTTCAATTTTCACCAAAATCTGGAAATTTCATCTCTACACCAGACGTATTTTAATTCTAAAATTTCGTAGCTCTATCTTTATTAGTTTCTGAGCTATAGTAGCCAGAAGATTCTCCACATACACACACACACACACACACACACACACACACACACACACATACATACACACTGACCAATTGCCAAAAACCACTTTTTTGGACTCAGGGGACCTTAAAACATGTAAATCAGGTGAAAACCCGATATCGAATTTTCAGACCGAATACAATACTTCCATTACCTACGGTAGTAGGGTAATGGAAGTAAAATTATATGCTTTTAGTATTTATTGGCTGAAAGGTCGCACTTCTATAACTTTCTGTTTTGGCTGTGTCTCCGCATCTATTGGTGAAATATATACAAAATTGTATATGTTTATTTTTAAAGGGTATGTTTATTATTTTTTTTGCTTATATTATTTCCTACATGGTATTGTTACATAAAATTATATGCAATAAATTTTGTGATGGTTACAGAGTACTTGTTACGTTCTTCTATATTCGTAAGAAGAAAAAGCATGTAAAAATTGTAGACATTCAGTTTTAAATGACTTTACACGTTTTAAAATGACATAAACATGATTTTCTCATTTTTAGAAAATCAGCCTTTGTATCTGTGTAATGTGATAGCAAAAGTTGTATCTCCTGAACAAACAGGAGAATTTAACCAAGCTTCATATAGGGTTGGACATTATTTTAAATTGTTACTGAATAGCTATAGGGATATATCGCCCAATCGGTGACGCTGTTTTTTTTCCGATTTCCTGCATATAAAAAAAAGGTAATATATTAGCTGCTGTAGTATATAAACGCACTATTTCAGATGGATATCATGCAAAATTATGTTGTTCCAGTTTTGATGCATATCAAGTGACAGGCGGTCCTTCTAGGTTGCAATTTAATCTCGTTTATAGGAAGTCGATTTATCCTTTTTTATGACATATAAGTGCATTAAATTTGGTATGTGAGAAGGATGACGCTTAATATAACTATACAAATTCAATATCTCTGGTTATCGCCTGAAAGATGGCACTGCTTTTTACTTTCTGCGACTTTACAAAGGATTATATCTCAGCATTTATTTATAGGAATTCACCAAATATCATATGTAAAATGCAAATAGTGAGAAGTAATAGCTTTGCCATCTTTCGAGCGATATACCGCCGATTTCAAAGATAATTTTGCATAATATACATCTAACATTAAAGGCCTGGTGCATTTATGTTATATAGAATTGGAGATATAGTCTTCCTCTAAATGGAAAATTTTGCAGCAAAACAGCACCTCCTGTCGTTCGATATGCACGCGAATTTAAATAGCTTTCTTTTACATAATATTCCTCTTACTTAACTAGCATGCATCTCACATACCAAAACGTTTGGAAAAATTATCTTGTATTCAAGTCCATGAACTATAAAGTTTTAAAGTTTAGGAAATTTATTTTAGTTTTACGGATATGTTTGTTTTAATAGCAGTTATAATAGCAGTTTATTTTTATAATCTTAAAAATGTATTTTTAAAGTTAAATGTAAAATGAACATATTCGAATAAAATTACGTATTTTCAAATTTGTACAAGGAGCTATATGTGTAGTTACTCTGGATTACCTCTCAATGTAAAAGGATACTTAAATATATTATTAAAATAATAATAATAATAATAAATAAAAATTAACTTTTTTTCTCTTGTATATATATAGATATATATTTGAAGATATTCCTTTTTCAGAAAAGTACAGAATTTCGTGAAGGAAAAAAATAAATAAATAACAATAATGCACAAGCAACATCAATCTTATCTTATGGCAAGAGAAAGACAACATAAAAATATTTTAATGGATGATGTTCAACGACTTACCAAAACTATTGAATTTAGTCAGATATTCTCTAAATAAATCAGTACTTGAACTTATTTATTTACAACAGTGCCCTTATTGATATTATTATAAACAGATCGGGCAAAACGCATTTATTTATTTATTTATTTTTTAAAAATGTTAAAAGGAGGTTTTCAGAAATATAAAAAATAATTAATAATAATAAATAAATAAATATATAAATATATAAAAGTTTACCTAATTTTATATAATAGAAAAACAACTTATGTTTTTAAAATAGGTAATTTATAAACTTTAGTGCAAAACTTTGTTTTCTTACATGTATTAATAAATTTATATATTTATTTGTATTGTTAAAATTAGTGATTTTTAATTATCTTTTTACTGATTTTTTTTCTATTTTTTTTTTAGTTTTTGTTTTCTATTTCAGTGAACGAGTGGTTCTGCGCTCAAAGCCAATAGACGGGAAGTGCCGGGTTCGATCCAAGGTCGCGCTAGTCGATATAGCTGTTCGAAGATTCTCGTGGGTTTCTCTGAAACTAGAGAAAATACGGGATAGGACCACTTAGAAATAGGCCAATGGAGGGCATTCAAATAATAGGCCTATGTGCCTGGAATAGCCAAACGGCCCTAACTCACACAACTCCAACCAGAGCCTCTGCACTTCTGTCATAATAATAATAATTTTACGCTTACTTAAAAAAAAATGATTTAACAAAAAAAAAAAAAAAAAAAAAAAAAAAAAAAATGCGTACAACAAAATAAAACCTTGTTAGATGCATTTTTTTGTTTTAGGCAATTTGTATCATCATCATCATCATAAAATTCAACCTTTATCAATCCACTGCAGCATGAAGGCCTATCCTAGGTGATTTAAAACTGCCCAGTTTTTCCAATTCTTTTTCATTCTACTCGTCCAAACTTCACAATTTCATCTATCCAATGACACAATAATCTCTTTCTTGGACATTTCTTATCTCTTGGTATCCAACATAAAACTTTGGTGTTCCATCTATCATCTTTTCTTCTTGCAAGATTCCCAGCCTAGCTCCATTTTAACTTCTTGACTCTAGAAATAATACCACCAGTAACTTTGGTTTGTTTCCTAATCCAAGTGTTTCGTTTTCTGTCTCTTCGGGTTAATCCAAACATCCATTTTTACAAGCTTCTCTAGGTTGTTTAAAGTTTTTGTATAGCTTTATATTTTTATGTCCAAGCTTCGAAAACATAAGTTAAAACAGGCAAAATGCATTCATCAAAATATTTCCTTTTCAAACATATTAGGGTATCGCTTTTCTATATAGCGCTATTTCTTCCGAATGCTCTCCATGCTAGTTTAACTCTCTTGTTAACTTCTTGTTAACTTCTTGGTACCTCCATGATGATCCCATTCATCGTAAGGACTTGTCTCAAATAAGTATAACAGCATGTCGTTTTCAATTCATCCATATCAACAGTGACCTTCAGTGGATAAACAAAGGAAATTGACACAACTTTTGTCCTGCTGTGATTCATTTTCAATCCAATGAGCTTGCTTTCTTTTTTTAATTTCTGAAGCATTTCTTGCAAATCCTCAATGAGTAGGTAAGCAATACAATATCATCCGCAAATTTCGAATAATTTATAAACTCTCCGTCAATTTTTATACTTAAAAATTGACGGAAAAAATTAAAATGTTACCAATTTAATTTTTTAAAAACTTCTTGAAGTACTGAATTGAAGAGTTTGGGTGAAATTATACCCCGCTGTCTTACAACCTTCTACTTTTGAATGCATTGCTCGTTTTGTGGAGTTTTAATTTGGCTGTTACTTCTTTATAAATATTTCCAATAAGGTTAGTATATCCTGATTTAATATTAGTATTCCATAATGCATACATAACTGCTAGTGATGATACAGAGTCTAAACCTTTTTCGTAGTCTACAAAAGCCACACACAGAGTGAGTTTGTATTCATTACTTCTTTCAATAATTTCTCTAATTGTATAAATATGGCCGATGGTACCCAAACCACTTCGAAATCTTGCTTGACCTTTAGGTTGCGCTCAGGGCCAGATTATGGCATGGGCACTCGGGGCACTGGTCCAGGGCCTCCAAATTTACAGGGCTTCATTTTCAAAAATTGAGAAGTAATACAGTACGAAGCCAAAAATCCGGACAATTTCGGCGGCGTTAATCATCCTCATCAGCAACAGCGTTTTTTTTTTTTTTTTTTTTTTTTTTTATTTAAATATATCTAAATGAAGAACCGAAAAAGTATTTTATTTCTTAGTAATCTTAAAAATCAGTATTTGCAAAGTCTGAAAGAGGAGGGATGAGAAGATTATAATAACAGTAACAATTCTTAAACATTTATCTAATTAAAAACTAAATTCTATATTCTATTTCAATTATGCTCAAACTTTTAATTAAAAAACCTAAAGTACTTAAAAAAAAAAAAAAAATCACGAAAGTGTTTTTAAAATGGTATTTTTTTCTTATTTATTTTCTTTTATTACAACATGTACTAATTTTTGTATGCAAATATTTCAATAAATCTGTTTTCTTTTTCAAGTTAAATTTTTAATTTTATTTATTAGTTTAATATTTAATTTTATTAAGTTTATAAAAGAAAAAAAATACAGAATATATTTTAAAATCGTAATGCATTATTTTCTTACTTGAATTTGCATATTATCCAAGTACTTAAACCAAAATATTATATTTTCTAGGCATGACCAAAAATCTCGAAAATCCGGAATCGCCGCGGTCCCGACGATTCCGGAGTTTTGGCTTCGTACTGTAGTACATTTTTTTTATTATTATTATATGTCTCTTAAAAACAAAATAATGATTAAAATTTTTTTTCTATATTTATTAGAGAGCTTATACAATTATTAAAATTTGTGACTAATTTCCTAAACATTGGCTGATCAATGTGCTTCAGTTTTTCATTTGTCTTGAACATAAAACTAATGATTTTGTGATAGGTTGCTAAAACAATGAGAAAATAGAAGATATATTTCAAAGAAAATTTTTAAGAATGCACAATTTTTTTTTTTTTTTTTTTTTTTTTGAGAAGGAGTCCTTTTGGCGAGCTCTTTAGAGCAAGGTAAGAGGCCTCCAAATAGCATCAGTGTCCCGAGAAATATGAACTGCAAAAAACAAAGACTGATTTATTCAATGAATATATAAATAAATGTTTGTACATAAACATTCTATGCATGCTGTATGAAATTTTTATAGATAGATGTAACGCCAAAAGTGATGCTTGTAAGCACATAAAAAGGGAAAAAAATGTTTAAAGTTTATCAATTTATTTTTATTTTATTTTTTTTAAGTAATTTTAACTTTCCAATGCACCATAGTTTAATACCACTATAATTGTAGGTCGAATAATTAGTTATTCAACATTTAAAAATCTATTTATTTTTAGTTTTAAAATTGTCAGTTTGAAAAACAGATAATTTTTTTCTAACCATTGTTATCAGATTAAGTGATAATAAATAATCTCGGATTATGGAGTATTTCAGCCGGGCTGAAGTCAACCAGTCAAATGGTGAATCTGGGAACTACTGGTCATTGGCAGCATTAAAATGCTGCTACAACGAGAAAGATTTTTCACGTTTTGAAATTCCAGTGGCACTTTACTACTTGCCAACCTGAAAGTTAATATTATTAATTGAAATCTCTTCAATTGTTTTAAAATTATAGCACGAATTCCAGGTAACAAACATGTGCATTAATGATATTTCAATATTTACCAGATTGTTTGTAACAAATATTCAAAAGAACGTTTAAATTGTTTTAGAAAATATGCAGTTACTGTTTTATTCGTTGCACAAAAAAAAAAAAAAAAAACTGGGAAATTTAGTAAATCTACTATATTTCTTCATCGCAGTTGTTAAATCTATAGATCTGCTAAAACTTTAATAGATTCTACATTATTTAGAACTGGTATTAGGATAGCATTTTCTTAACTTATCAGAGCAATGAAAAATGTAATATACAGTCGGTAACAAAAGTCTCCGAACACTAGCAAAAATTCCTATATAAAAAAAGTACACTTAATACTGTTCTGTTAAATAAATCATTGTCGAATCTTGTTCTTAGTCCGTCTAAAAACAGGATTCAACAAGGATTTATTTAACAAAATTGTATTAAGTGTACTTTTTTTATATGGGAAATTTTGCTAGTGTTCGGAGACTTTTGTTACCGACTGTACCTTTAATCCGTAATATAGAAAATGTATTATCTCATGGTAATTTTAATTGTTTAATGTATCTTACAATTATATTAAATCTTAGATTTTAAAGTAACATAGAAAAAGTAATTGTCATAAAAGGCGAAACTGTAAACCCTATGTGTTTTAAATTATTTACACCCGAAAAGATAGGAAAAGTAGATTTCTATAATTATTTTAAACACATTTATTATAATACAAACATACTTTTAGTAACCAGCAATAGTATGTAGTGAAAATCTGAGGTTGAAAAAAGAAGAAAAAAGTAATTTAACAACATAAATTTAGAAAAAAAATTATGTTAGGTCAAGAAAATTAAGCAATTTATAATCCTAGGCAGAAATGTAGTAGGAAAATATCAATGCACTGCTACTGCTTGAAAGCAACACTAGAAAAGTACCATGAAAAGAAAACTTTGTAGTTGGACATTGACCTATGAACTTAAAGCAAATAACGAAAATTAGAATTAAAAGCTTGTTTTAAATACATAAGTTTAAATTTGAAAAAAAAAAAAAATCCAACATTTTATTTGTTACAAAATATATTTGTTTCCCCTTTTTCAAAAATCCAAATTGAAAATAATGAAATCGGTCTATAAAACTATGTTAGGTGATAAATTTGTCGTCTCTCTGTGAGATTAGATATTTGCGATATATTTCAATGACTGGACAATAGAGTGCTCAGGCTAGTGATGAAACAATAATGATAGAGATAACATGTGTTACAGTTTAAAGGTCAAAAACAATAAAATAAAAGGCTTAAAATTATAAACATACATTTTTACACAAAATGTACAATTTTTATACACATTTTCGCGACATATATTTAAATTTTGAATATATGCACTATTTAAAAAAATAAGCATATATCATTCCTTTTTAAAAAAAATTAATCTAACATATAGCTTTATTTTAAATCCTAAACTCTCACCATCAATAAAACCAGAAATGGAAGAACTTGTTATAAACAACAATTTATAAAGCAAAATACAATCCGTTTGTTTGAAATAATCCTCCATAACCCGTTTACCTTCTATACTTAGACATAAAATGAGCTGAAAACCTCCATCCAACAAATCACTATTCAAGTGAAAGGCATTTTGGCAGCGAATATGAATAGATACATGATTGGATACCCTTTCCTTTTCAAAAGAATAACCATTTAGTATCTAGCTTTATCCGACAAAAGACCTAAAAGATATCCTTCGAGGCATTCGCTTTCCTTAGCTTAGTAAAGAAACTTTTTCGCTTGTTAGGATAACTTTTATAATAATCCCTTTTATTGTAGTCGGAGAATGCTGAGTTATTAAATAAAGAAAAGTAAATTTATCTGTATATGCAAAGATAACTTTCCATTTTATCCACATACACTTTCATAAAATAATATGAATTTAGGATATGTAATATAAACTAACATGTATTATTTTTATTTTATTTATATACTTATTTATTTTTAGTATATTGTATATTTTACAACAGTTGAGAGTAGATTGTTTTATTATCTATGTACATTTATTTTTTTAAATACGAATTTGTGATAATTTTTCTATAAATAAATTTTTTTATTGTTATGTTGCAGCTATATGCAAATAAAGTAATTTAAAAAATATGTTAACCTTGGCCGAAATTAAAAGACAGGAAAACCTTAAATTTTGTCATTGAGCAGTCTATTAATACCTGAGACACTAATATATATGTGTATGTATATAGGCATATATATAATATATATACATACACACACATATATATATATATATATTTATATACACACAGAGACATACACATACATATGTATAAAGCTTCATTTAATATTAAAAAATCGTTATGGTCTTCTGTTTAAACCAGGGCAACGCTTTTTATTTCTAAAGTTGTAACCTTCATATATCTTTAATTAGATAATGTATACGTTTCAAATTAGTATCGGCAATTTGAAAAATAAATAAATAAATAAATAAATAAATAAATAAGTAAATGCTGAACACATTTTGTTGAATGCCGCATCTATGCCTTTATAAGTCTATGAACTAATTTAAAATTGCCACAAAATGTTAACAGTCATTTGCGGGTCATTATTTCCAAAAAGGTGACATTGAATTTAAAATACCTTAATAATTAAAATTTTATTAATATTGATTTTAAAATGTTGTGAAATTTGGTTAAATTGTGTCTTGAATTTTTTAATCAAAACAGCGTTTTATTATTAAATGTGATTAAATAAAAACTCACATGATTAACCCTTTTCTTTCTTTCTTTTTTTTTACGAAGTACAACATGAAAGATCGTAAAAAGAGGAATTGCTAAATGAGTTGATAATATATATATATATTAACTAAAAGACTGTTTTCTTTATACATATCAGCATTACTTTAATTCTTCAAACTCATATATGCTATTTAAACCAAGTATGGTTTGTTCCCTAATGGAAAGGATACAAATGGCACGACTGCTTTGTGTACAATGACATGTAAAATAATTCCAATAAATGCGTATTATGAGAGTCTCTTTTGTTATTAATTTTAAACACTTATAAAATGCACAAATGATAATGAAATTGGTGTTTGTTAATCATATGAAACTCATAAACATTGCATTATTTGCTATAGAACTTCTCCTGATTTGTGTTGAGGTTTATACAGTTACGTAAATGTATTCAAATATATTTGCGGCGATAAATAGAAAATTGTATGAAATGCATTTTCAGTTGTACAGACCATTTTAAAAATTTTAAACAATGTTTAATGATGATTATGAATTCATTGATTATCACCTTTAATCACCCATTATCATATAATTTGATTATGAATTCTATCTATTTGCATTTCTGACCGTCTGCCAGCCTATGTTCTAATTTAATTTAATATTTATAGAATACGTTAAAATTAGCTTACGTTATTATGTTTTACTGCTGCATGTTCGCTACTGAAAATGGTATGAATAGTCCATATAGTTTATATACAAGGATAAATAATGTATTTCCGATGTATTGCGACATATGAGAGGTAATTATTTAATGCATATCTTAAAATCTTTATATTGCGTTCAAAGTAAAGAAATTAATATATATAGTAATTAGGACAAACAAAGCCTTTTTCCTGAGAAATAACATATACTTTCCTGAGAAATAACATATATTTGATTGGTTTACAATGCCTCACAAGGTTTTGATTCATTATGTGACATTGAGGATAAAATATTTCAATGCCATTTGTTACTTTTGTGTAATGTCTTCTTACGTTATATATGATATATGTAGAAAATTTAGACAGATGATTTACAGGTCAACTTCGAAAAATCAATCTCTTTAATACTTTCGTCTTACCGAAACCTATTTTTAGCGTTGTAAATAAAGCTAAAAATATGCTTTTGTAAACTACTTCACTGCATTGCTAAAAACAAAATACAGGATGGGCGGAAAGTAACTCTCTATTTTGAATTTGGAATAGCTATTGATGTTATATGTAGATTGCAATGAAAGTTACCTTGTTCTGTAGACTGTAGTGTGGCATTATTTGTATTTTTTTTCCTTTTTTATATGTCTAATAAATGTCAGTGGCTTGATTAGTGATTCAGTGAACGCTGGATAGGCCGCCGAGGCTCCACAGAATGGCCTGCGAGCAGTCCAGACCTCACCTCATGCGATTGATTTTTATGGGGGTGGGCTAAGAAAGAAGTGTACCGCAGCATACCCCAAAATCTTGGTTACCTTGTGAACAAAATCTGTAAGGTCATAAGTGTTGTTCCTGATGAGTTCTTGCGGAAGGCCGTAGCAAACGCACCTGTCCGTTTAAGACAGTATATATAAAATACCGGGGCACACATTGAATTGTAACTTTTGTAATTTTCACGCCACATAATAAACTTAATGTGTGCAAAAAAATTGCTTTAATACCTACATTCATTTAGGAGAAAAAAAAAAATTTCCAATAGGGAGTTACTTTCCGCCCACACTGTATATTTTTATAAGCATACTGTTTTTCAAAAATAAAAAAGCGATAATTACCTGTGTTCATTGATGTTGTTTTCAATGGTTTTTTCAGTTAAACTGCCCCTACACTATGTACTAAATTCTCATAAATAGAATTAAAATCATGAAATCGCAAAATTTGTCTTTTTTATAATATGATATGTAGCTAAAAATAAGAAAAATTAAACAATAGTAACATAAATAATAATATTAATATTACATTGGAGAATGAGTGTGAAAAGTAAATATATAATAATTTCCTTCATGTGATAAACAATTTAGCTCCTATTTTAAGAAGGATAGCTAATGGAATGAATAAAATTTTACTTAAAACTTAAGGTTATTTTATTACAAATAATTTATTTGTCATTATTTATGACAAATATTAACAAATTACTTATGACAAAAATTTTATTTTATTTGCTATAATTTTTTTAGTGGTGACATAAAACATGGACACTGTGAGCCCTGAAGAAAAAAAAAAAACATTTCTGAAAATTATAATCCCGTTTTTTTTTAATTAAACAGATTTTTAATACATGAATTCAAAATTTCAAAATTTCAAGAGTTAAAAAATAATAATTTTTTAATCTACACACACACACACACACACATATATATATATATATATATATATATGTATGTGTGTGTGTGTGTGTGTGTTTGAATTTTGACCTTGTTGCACATAGTTTTCAGTCCTATATATATATATATATATACATATTATATACTTAATCAATTATTTGGGAAATTTCTTATCTGGCAAAATCATTACTTATTTCGGGAATTGAGTCAAATTTCGTTTGTAAAGCAAAATTTCGTTTGAGTTTGAATTTAGGAATGATTTTATCAGTATATTCTATAATATTGTATTATTACGTAGAAAATTTTTAAATATGAACTAAAATTATATTTAATACCATTGCCTTCTCAGTAGGTAAAAAAATGGTCTATGATAAAAATTTAATGATTCAAATAAATGGTATACTTTATGAGGAAATATTGATTTAGTTTCTATTTAATTACAAATTATTGTTTACCCAATGATTAAAAAAAGATTTAAAATAAACATATAATTTAAAATAAATATATTACAATTTTTTGTATTTCGTACTTTAAAAATCTTTTTGAAAACAAAGATGTAAGTCTTAACATTAATATATGCGCAACTAAAGAAATATCAAAATCTAGAATATAAAATTTATTAGTGCGTTTATTTACAAAATATTTTTACATTTTGGTGAAAATCTCTAATTAATTTAAATTCAAGTATTGAACCTTTTTTTCTTTTAAAATTTTTGAAAATTGTCTACATATATTTTAAACTTATAAAACATTTACGACGTGTCAAATTAATTGATATGCTCTTTAAAACCTAGATATATATATATATATATATATATATATATATATTAACTGTAGAGTTATTTAAACAAAAGTTTATTGAAAAAAAAAAATCAGTTTTTTAAACACTTTTAGATTAAAACATTTATCACCTAACTATTTCATAAGCAAAAGTATTAAATACATTCGATAAAAGATAAATTCAGTGCTCCCAGCGTTCCTAATTTTTTAACATGCGTTTAATTATTTTGTCACAAATATTTCAGAACAGTCATTATTGAAATATTATTACAGCAGTAAAACCTTCGACAAAAAAGTTTCTTTTTGAAAATAATATTAGCAATGTATTAAAATACCTGCAAAATTGTGAAATTGTAGGAAGGCTGCGAGACTTGTAAGTATATTAATGAATGAGAAAATTCGTAATTTAAAACAAATGAAATATAATGAAAATCGCAAAATTTAAAATTATTTTAATAATTGTATATTAAAATTTATAAATTCAAGAATCTAACAGTATCAAATTTAAGGTTTCCTTTATTTATCGAATAGTAACCTTTATTACTAGTAATACATTTCGATAAGGATACATATAGGGGAATGTCCTCTGTTATGGGCATTCTCCGGTTATGGGCACCCCGCCATATCTTTTAACAAAAAGCAAATATGGTGTATTTGAGTACTGTCAAACATTTGTTGTGACAGTACGCAGTTTTTGTGGTAACACCGAAGTGAATAGATGCATTTTCTTAGTGAGTACAAAAGTCGAAAAAAAAATCTGGGAAAAAGCGACACAAAAGTGATTTGTGAATATTTTCAGAATGCGATAAATCGAAGTGAATTAATTCCAAAATGTAAATGCAAGGTTCATTTATGCAGGATTTTCTTTATATTTTGCGATGAAATATTGCACTCAGCCAAAATATGGATCGAAATTTTTTTTTCTGTCATTATAAAAATGGCTACCATTCCCGGTTGTGGGCATATTCATGTAACCGCTTATGGGCACACTTGTTTTTTTTTTCTTCTTCTTCATTTAAAACGTGTGTGTTTGATTTACAAACTTCAAATATGGTCGTTTATATCAAAATAACATATTTTATTAGTGTTTATATGTATGTTTAGTTTTTTTTTTTTTTTTTTTTTTTTAGCAAAGTCAACCCCGAAAAAGTAAAGTCAACCGATTCAAAAGAAATGGATTTAAATGCGCTGGTTAAAGCTATTTAGATTTACTTAGTGGATAAGAAATCCATAAAATCATCTGCCCGAGAATATGGACTTCCTTGCAGCATCTAAGTCCCTGCAGAAGAAACCTAGAGAAATTAAGGCAACCTTTCAAATTGCCTGCTAAACGCGCTAAAAATGGGAGTCTCAAAAATCTGACGATGTCGACTTCTGTGTCATCTGTTTGAATCACCTACCAATATGCCTAACAAGAGCCATCTCAATCAAATGCAACGCATGTGATCGTCTGATGCATTTAAAGTGTGCTAATATACATGCACATTATTTTACTTGCAAGCAGTGCACTTCTGATTTCGAGGACGAAGATGATGACGAATAAAATTTGAAAAATGCCATTTTCTGTTATTATTATTTCGGCCACTGACTCTTTACAAAATGAATAAATTGTGTTGTTTTCAGAATTTATGGTGGCTTTTCTTCTTATTTTCCCATTTATAGTGGATTTTTCAAGTGTTCCCACAACCGGGTATAAAAATTTTTTTCGCCAAAAATGACCACTTCACAAAATTGGTAATAATTTTTTTCTGGTTGATAGAATCAATACAGTTACTTCATCAAACGTTAGCTAAGGGTTCTACTTTCCATTGGTATTCATATGTTTGCATAATATCCACTCTATCAAAAGTTATATGCCAAAATCAAAACTGTGCCCACAACCGGAGACATTCCCTTATAAGTGACGTGTATTCGATGGTGGTTCTATGAGTTATTATAATATAATTGTAAATGTAATGATGGAAACACAAAATACTTGCAAGGTGTTGCAATACATAATTTCAAATATTAAAATAAAAACGAAAAATTATTTAAATATAGTTTCAAGAATCTATATTGGTAAAACATAAGCAAGCAATTTTATTTGTAGTTTGTTTTCTTCCCAATTTTGTCTCACTGCTGTTTTTAACAAACATAACCTTAAATAACACAACGATATAGTTCAGGTACTGTAGATAGTTTAAAAAATTATATGCATAATTATAGTACATGCAAATGTTCTATCTTTTATTTCCTTTTAACAAGAAACTAAAACGAATTTATTTTACAAAACTTATACATGTGAATAACAAAATATTTACAGAAATAAAAAATACAAATACTGAAAGAAATGTAATTATTCATTTTTAGCGAAAAAATAAAATGTGTCACTGACAGAAATAAATTTATAATATAGTGCCCAAAGCAATGATGTAACCTATTTATCAAACACTTGAGTATATATACTTTTTTGTTGAAATCTTGACACCTTGTTCACTGAATGATTTATAAACTGATTCTTTATATTGATAAATGCTTCTGACATGCACATTTTCACAATTCTTTCAATGTTAAGGAAAATAGTGTATGTTTAGAAAAATGTTGCACTATTTGCATAAATAAAACATTAGAGCATATTCTTTCAAAGTTAAAATTTTGTAACTATTTTATATTTACTAGTGTTTAATAGAGAAATGGATAACAGAAGAAAATACATTTTTAACAAAAATTTCACAGCATGTTTCTTTAAGAAATTTAGACAAGAAAGATATTTTTAGATTATTTTACAATAGTTCAAGTGTTTGATTGATAACAGTACATTCCGAATGTCCTCTATATTGTTGATATACTACACTAAGCAATTTAGATTTAAATATTTCTTTATATATTTTAAAGAAATGAACAGAGATTCCAATAAGCTTGGTAATCATTTGACTAATTCAAGTGATAATAATGAAATATAAATATTTACTATGAATCTTAAATTTAAATACCCTTCTGAAACTGATATCATTAAGATTAAAAAGGGAAACGAAATTTCTTTATTTATTGAAATACAAGTCATCATGTTCTATGTCGTTGTTATCAGCAACATACCAATATTTCGATTATGACAAATAATTCCTCAACGTAGCTTTACACTTCATCCTCATTATTAAAGTTTTTGCATTTAGAAAATAGAACCATCGGCTGTAGAAAAAATTAATTGCTTTGGGTGTGGTCCTGGCTATTTAATAAACATAGAATTGACTCAATGACGTCGACTTCCAGGAGTTTAATACTTAGAACAAAACACATGGGGCAGTACATTTTACTATTGATAGGGAACATGCTATTGGATCAGATCTGGTAATTTTTGCATGAAACATTATATGTTTTTTCTAGTTGGTCAAAATAAAGGTATGCTGTGACGCCAAGACATTTGTTTACATATTTGATAAAATCATTACAATTGAATTAAACGAATAGCATTATTTTCTAGTCGTCTTTGTCCTCCACTTTTGCGAGCGGGGCTGTGTGTCTGATCATGTTCTGAATTTTGGGCAACTGGACTGCGAAAAAAAAATACTTTTTTAACCTGTTTTCATTATACGGATAATGAAACTGACGTCAATGAAAATGAGAAGAAATTAATAAAAACCAGTCTCCAGCAGTATTTTGGTGTGGGCTGGAATTTATTTATCTAAGACTACTTGTCATCTCCTCTTTGTTTTCTCAAGAATATGCAGGTGTCGGATAAAGTTTTCTTGTTGTTTATCCATTGTTCGGTTTATCCAGGTTTATCATGTAAAAAAAATAAATAAGTAAATAAATAAATAAATAAGCGTTAGCGACATGAGAGTATGACCATTTGAGGAATATCAGTAGTTTTGCACCATTTTTTTATTAATAATACAGAATTATTTTGGGCAAATATTAAAGTAATATAAATTATAGCATTTTGCATTTTGTTAAGATGATAAAATATATATAATTTGTTGTTCCATTCATTAAAAAAAAAAATAAACATAAAATAAACATTTTTTAACAGATTTTCATGAAGTTTTTGGTTTAACTCTTTAAAGTTCACTACATATTTCCTTTTGAAAATTGTGAAATCAATTTTAAAAAATGACTTTTAGCCGCATCACTGATCCTAAATGTACAAAATAATAATAATAATAATAAATAGCATTTTTTATTTTCCATAAATTTATGGTTTCGCAGTGAACCAATGAACGGTAACGGGCTACCTTTTTCTCCTTAAACAAACTAATATAAAAGCTGCAGAGAATAAATCAGATACTTTAGAAATCTAAAACGTTTATATACTCTATAATAAAAAATTTGACGCACCTTGAAGGAATAATGCAAAATGGACACAAATTGACATACATACAGCTTTTGATGGAATCAAGCACCAATTCATCATTATCGTCGATCCTACGTGCAACTGGTACTTCAGTGACTTCAAATACCCTTAATAGGCGGCTCAGTGGGGTTGAGCTCAGTCCCCGGATCTCTCTTCCACTGAGGACGTTTGGAGCATCATAAAAAGTGACCTACAACCAGCCATGGATTTTACCAATCTAACGCAACAGTTGGACAGAATTTGGCACGATACTTCACAGGAGCACATCTGCCAACTCTATCAATTAATACCAAGCCGAAAAACTGCGTACATAAGGGCCAGAAGTGGACCAACGTGTTATTGACTTGTTTACTTTGTGGAGCCCTTTCTCTTGATTAAATCATTCAAATTTTCTGAGACTGTAATCAATTGTTTTTCTCAACATGCACATCACATCTACCAATTTTTGTTCCATTCGGACCACACATTCCAATCTACCAATTTATGTCCCCACTTCTTCTTGGTGCGTCGTTTTTTTTTTTTTTTTTTTTTTTTTTTTTTTTTTTTTTGTTATAGTGTGTATTTTGACTTACTTATTAAGAAATTCAAATAATGATTTATTCAGAAAAGAAACAAGTGTTGTGTAAGCATTGTCACAGCAACAGCACCAGGCGCCTCGCCCAACATTGTTGCTACAGCTCTGGCTTTATAATTTAATTTTTTACTTTATTTACAAATTTACGAATTTATACATAAAATTCATTATACTTACTAATTGTTTTACCAGAAAAAAAAGAAACTTTATATTCATAATTGCAAAATGTTTAGTACATATAAATTATTTTAAAGAAAAAAATTACATAAAGATATAAGGTCGATTTGCCTAAATGCGATAACCCATAAATGCGACAAAGTTCTTCTACTGAAAATCTAAATGCTTAAATCACAAACTTATAAATCATAATGGTACATACACATTTCAAGAATGGTTCGCGAAACTTTTCATTAAATTTTAAAGGGTTTTTATAGTAGAATTTTCTTTTGCTATAAACATTGTTCATTATGGCTTTCCCCCATCTTTTCCTAATTGCGATGAAATATTTTCAAATAGTAACTGTAATTTTATCCTTTCATCTTTCAAGGTCAAATAACCACTGTTACGTCATGTGCTTGAATACCCTTTATACCTATCAGAAGAAAACAAAAAAAAAAATACTATATTTTTTTAAAAGAGGGGTTTAAAATTTTTATCGCATTTAAGGGTCTGTTTACACCATTTTCCTAAATGCGACAAATTTTATCCCTTAAATGCGGAGAGTTTTACAGTTGATATATTAAGGGAAGTTTAAGCATTTTTTCCTTTTTAACTCTTTCCATCAAGGTGTAAAAGTGACTTAGGCTTGTCTGTCCCTCTGTCCGTCTGTCTGTCCGCGCTCTAACTCCTGTAGGCACACCTGAAAGTATTCCAAAGCACTGTGTTCTATGAGAGGTATTGCTGTAAGCCATATTTAATACCTTAACTGTATACAAATCTTAGTGAAATTAAATCATGTTATTCAAGTTCACTATCGGATGTTTCATATATAAAATAGAATAAATGCCACCATTAGTTTGTACACAAGGACACTCGAAAGTACTCCAAAGCATTGCGTTCTATGAGAGGTATTTCTATAAACCAAATTTTAATAACTTTACTTTCCACAAAGTTTAATGAAATTGAAATATGTTATTCATATGCACAAAAGAATGCTTTGCATAGAATATAGCATGATTAGCATTAGATTTACAGGGCCACACAAAAATATTCAGTTACATTAAGAGCTGTTAATAAAAATTTGCTAGAATTGCAATTTCGTTTACATTAAGCGTTTTTAACATTGTCTAACAATTTTCATCTGTGAATATGATTTCAATTTAAGTATCTGTCTGTTCGTCTGTCCGAGCTCTAACTCCAGTAAATATTTATGTAATTTCTAGAAACTGATATATGTTATTTAAGTTTGTGTTCTATGAGAGATATTTCTATGAACCATATTTTAATACCTTTACTGTACACAAACCTTAATGAAATTGAGAAATGTCATTCAAGTTCACTATCGGATGTTTTATATATTAAATGGAGTAAATACCACCACTGGTTTGGGCACAGAGACACTTGAAAGCATACCAAAGCATTGCGTTATATGAGAAGTATTTCTATAAACCAAATTTTGATAACTTTACTTTCCACGAAGCTTAATGAAACTGAAATGTGTTATTCATATGCACAAAAGACTGATTTCTATAGAATATAGTATGTTTAGTATTAGTTTTACAGAGCAACAAAAAATATTCAGATACATAAAGAGCTATTAAGAAAAGTTTGCTGGAATTGCACTTTCGTTTACATTAAGCGTTTTTAACATTTTCTAACAATTTTTAAGTGTGAATATAATTTCAATTTGTGTATCTGTGTATCTGTTTGTCTGCCCATCTGTCTGTCTTTCGGCGCTCTAACTCCGGTAAATATTTATGGAATATCTTGAAACTAATATATGTTTTTCAAGTTCACTATCGGATGTCCCCTATTAAAAATGGAGTGAATACCTCTACTGGTTTGTGTACAGGGGCATCGGAAAGTACTGCAAACTATTTTTTTTTTCTATGAGAGGCATTTCTATAAACCATATTTAAATACCGTTACTTTACACAAATCTTAATGAAATTGAAATATGTTATTCAAGTTCGCTATCGGATGTTTCCTATGTGTAATGGAGAAAATATTACCACTGGTTTGTGTACAGGGAGACTTGCAAGTATTGCGTTGTATGAGAGGTATTTCTGCAAACCAAATTTTAATAACTTTACATTGCACAAATCTTAATGAAATTGAAATATGTTATTCATATGCAAAAAGGAATGCTTTTTATAAATACAGTATGATTAGTATTAATCTTATAGGGCCACATAAAAATATTAAGTTACATTATGAGATATTAATAAAAATTTGCTGTAATTGCATTTCCTTTTACAATAAGCATTTTTAACACTTTCTAACAATTTTTAAGCGCGAATATGATTTTAATTTGGTTATCTTTCTGTCCGATTGTCTATCTTTCTATCTGGCTCTCGTCCCGAGAGTTCTTAAATATTTTCAGAATTTTGAAAAATTGATATATGTTATTAAAGTTCACTATGGAATGTTTTCTATTTAAAATGCCATTAATATGTCGTACACAACGTGTTTGTGTACAGGGAATTTCCAATGCTTTGCGTTTTAGGACAGACATTTTTATAAATCACATCTAAATAACTTTCTACTGTAAAAATCATAAATAAATTGAAATGTATTTTAATATTCTAAAATAATGTTTCGTATAGAATATGATATGATCAACCTTCAGATTTACAGGACTACACTAAAACATTCAAATACATTAAGGGCAGCAGTTATAATCTAACGGGTGGATTTTCTTTTGCATTAAGCCTTTTTAACGTTCTTCAACGATGTCTGAGAGCGGTTTTAAATTCAATTAGTCAATCTGTATATTTTTCTATGCTTCTCTCCTTTGTTTGATAATTCAGGCAAAAAATATTGAAAGTTATACGATACAAAAAGCACGTACAATTGGAGAGTATTAATAACCAGTGCGTACTGCATGATTTTTCGTACTTTTTTAACACTTTCCAGCAAGGTTGAAAAGTGTCAATGACTTCGGTTTGTCTGTCTGTCCGCAGTCGAACTCCTGTAAATTTTCGTGGAATTTCTTGAAGCTGATATATCGTATTCAAGTTCACTATCGGATGTTCCCTATTGAAAGTGGAGGGGATTCCTCTTCTGATTTGTCTACAGGGACACCAAAAATTTTCCAAAGCACTGTGTTCCATGATAGATATTTCTATAAACCGTATTTTGATACGTTTACTTTAAACAAATCATAATGAAATTGAAATATATCATTTAAGTCCACTGCCGGATGTTCCCCATGTAAATTGAAGTAAATACCATCACTGGTTTGTATACAGGGACATCCGAAAGTATTTAAAAGCATTGCGTTCTATGGAAGGTATTTCTAAGCACCAAATTTTAATGATTTTACTTTGCACAAGTCGTAAATATATATATATATATATATTATTCATATGCACAAAAGAATGCCTTCCATAAAATACAACTTTATGAGAATTATATTTACAGGGACACACACAAATATTCAGATACATTAAAAGGTATTGTTGGAAAATTGCTTGAATTGCATTTTCGTTTACAATAAGCGTTTTTATCACTTTCTAAATGTTTTTAACACTTTCCAACAAAGTTGGAAAGTGTTAATGACTTAGGTTTGTCTGTCTGTTTGTCCGTGTTCTATCTCCCCCGTAAATATTCATGGAATCAGAGTTACACATACACTGCTCAGAAAAGAAGAGTTAAACACGGAGTTACATACTCTGTTATAAAAAGGCAAAGTTACACACACAATTACACACAAACTGTTAATAAAAATGCAGAGCTACACACAGAGCTACATACACACTGTTAGCAAAAAATTAGCGGTACACAGCGTTACACACATTGTCAAAAAAGAAAAAGAGATTTACATACGGAGTTACACACACTGTTAAAAAAAAGGCGGAATTATACAGAGTTACATACACTGTTATAAAAAGGCGGGCTTACACACACACACAGTTAAACAGAAGGCATAGTTACACAGTGAGTTACACACGCACTGTTAATTATATACAGGGTTGCACACACACTGTTAATTGCACATAGTTACACACACTTTTAGCAAAAAATCAGTGATACACACAGAGTTACACACATTGTTCAAAAAAAAAAAAAAAAAAGAATTGAACATTGAATTACACACACTGCTAATAAAAAGGCAGAATTATACACAGAGTTACATGCACTGTTAATAAAAACGCACTGTTAATAAAGAGTTACACACATAGTTACACACACAGAGTTAATAAGAAGGCAGAGTTGCACACACACTTTTAATTACGTACAGGGTTACACACACTGTTAGTTACACATAAGTAAAATTACACACGCTGTTTGCTAAAAATCAGCGATACACACAGTGTTACACACACGATGTTAAAAAAAACTGTTAATAAAAAACAAAATTACACATGGAGTTACACACACTGTTAATAAGAAAGAAGAGCTACACACGCACGGTTAATTGCATACAGGGTTGCACACACAGTGTCAGTTTCACATAGCGTTACGTACACTGCTAGAAAAGTTCAGCAATACACACAGAATTACACACACACTGTTAAAAAAAAGAAGAGTTACACACTGTTAACAAACAGCAGAGTTCCACACAAAGTTCCACACACTGTTAAAAAAAGGAAGAGTTACATACACTGTTAAAAAAAAGGAAGAGTTACATACACTGTTAAAGGCAGAGTTACACATAGAGTTACACAACATTTTATCTTGAAATAGTTATGTGATATTAAGTATTTTATAAACTATAAAAAAAGAACGAAAAATCATGCATTACGCAATGATTATTAACACTTTCCAACTGCACGTAATTGTTGTATCTTATAACTTTGAAAGTTCTGTACCTACGTTATCACACAACAAACAAACAGTAGTTCTGAAAGGCATACAGACAGACTAATTGAATTCCTAATCATTCTTAAACATTGTTTGAAAGTGTTAAAAATGCTTAACATAAAACAAACCGTCGCCCTTCGATTGTAATTCCAGCCCCTAATCTATCTGAAAACGACACGGACAGATAGACAAATGGATATTTGGGCACATAGATACAGAAATTGAAAACACGTTAAGACTTAAACAAGAAAGAAAAATCATGCAGTACTCATTGATTAGTAACACTTTCCAACTGTACGTAATTGTTGTCTCGAATAACTTTTAATATTCTTCGCCTACGTTATCACACAACAGACAGAAAGACTGAAAAATGTACCGATAGATTAATTGATTTTAAAATTACTCTTAGGCGTTTTGCAGAGAGATAAAAAGGCTTAACGCAAAAGAAAATGCAGCCATTAGATTATAATTGCAGCTTTTGATCTCTCTGAATATTTTAGTGTAGCCCTGTATATCAGAGAGTTAATCATATCATATCCTATACAAAACATTATTTTAGAATATTAACAATACATTTCAATATTTTTATGATTTCTACAGTAGAAAAATTTTTAAATATAGCTTTCAAAAAATTCTGTCCTAAAACGTAATGCAGTGGATTTTTTTTTTTTTTTTTTAATCCCTGTGCACAAACTAGTTATACATGACCTATTAATGTCATTTTAAATGGGGAACATTCTATAGGGAAAATATTTATAAAAACAACACTCATAGAACACAATGCTTTTGAATGCTTTTGGGTGTCCTTGTACACAAACCTGAAGAGATATTCACTCCATTTTCAATATGAAACATCCGACAGTGAACATCAATAAAATATATCAGTTTCGAGAAATTCCATAAATATTTACAGGAGTTAGAGCGCGGGCAGACAGACGGACAGACAGATGGACAGATACACAAACTGAAATCATATTCACACTTAAAAACGTTAGAAAATGTTAAAAACGCTTAATGTAAACTAAAGTGCAATTCTAGAATTGTTTTATCAATAGCTCTTAATATAAATGAGTATTTTTGTGTCACCCTGTAAACCTAAGGCTAATCATGGTATATTCTATGCAAAGCATTTTTTTTTTTTTTTTTTTGTGCATATAAATAACATATTTCAATTTCCTAAAACTTCGTGGAAAGTAAAGTTATTAAAATTTGATTTATAGAAATATCTCTCATAGAACGCAATGCTTTGGAATACTTTTAAGTGTCCTTGTACATAAATCGGTGGTGGTATTTCCGCCATTTTATACAGGAAACATCCAGTAGTGAACTTGAATAACATATTTCAATTTAATTGAGATATGTCTACAATAAAACCAATAGAAATACCTCTCATAGAACACAATGCTTTGAAATGCTTCCGGGTGTCCCTGTACACAAACCAGTAGAGGTATAAACTTCATTTTAAATAGGGAACATCCGATAGTGAACTTGAGTAACATATATCACTTTGAAGAAATTCCATAAATATTTATGAGATTTAGAGCTCGGACATACAGACAGGCAGACAAACAGACGGCCAGGCAGATACACAAAACTGAAATCATATTCACCCTTAAAAATTTTTAGAATGTGTTATAAACGCTTAACGTAAACGAAAGTAGAATTCTAGCCATTTTTTTAATAGCTCTTAATGTAACTGGATATTTTTGTGCCACCCTGTAAATCTAATGCTAATCATGCTATATTCTGTGCAAAGAATTCTTTTGTGCATATAAATACCATATTTCAATTTCCAAAAACTTCGTGGAAAGTAAATTTATTAAAATTTGATTTATAGAAATATCTCTCATAGAACGCAATGCTTTGGAATACTTTTGAGTGTCCCTGTACATAAACGGATGGTGATATTTCCTCCATTTTATACAGAAAACATCCTATAGTAAACTTTAATAACATATTTCAATTTCATTCAGATATGTCTACAGTAAAGGTAGGAAAATATGGTTTGTAAAAATACCTCTCATAGAACACAATGCTTTGAAATACTTTCGGGTGTCCCTGTACACAAACTGGTAGAGGTATAAACTCCATTTTCAATAGGGAACGTCCGATAGTAATCTTGAATAACATATATCAGTTTCAAGAATTTCCATAAATATTTACGGGAGTTAGAGCGCGGACAAACAGACGGACGGACGGACAGACAGACGGACAGACAAACCGAAGTCATAAACACTTTTCAACCTTGTTGGAAAGTGTTAATAACAGTTTTCAACCTTCTTTGGAAAGTGTTAATAACACTAAAGTAACTCCCATGCATTAAATGCATTATCGCATTTAGGGAGTTTGAACATCGCATTTAGGATATAGTACCTTAAATGCGACAAAAATTCCCTAAATGCGACGCTGGTATATATTTTCATAAATTACTGATATTTTTTTAATTTCTTGAAAAAAAATGACACAAAACACTAGTTTAGAACTATGAGTATAATATTCAACCATTTTTTCTTTCTTTTCATAATTATTTGTTTACTAAAATGTCATAAGTTTCCTAAATGCGATAAACTTACCAAAAATCACGTCGCATTTAGGCACAATGACCTTATACGTACATAGTTATATATATATTCATATAATTCCAGAAAATGATATTTTAAGAAATTGTAGAAAATCCAAGAAATGTTCATTTTCTACTCTTATCGTAAGTTTTTCGAAATTCGACCTTTACTGGAGTTTAAATTTTGCAGAACTTTTCGGACATTTCTGTTTATTTATATAAAAAAAAAATTGAAAGTTGCAATTTATGACTGAAAATGATTATAGTAAGTTCATGTGCTATTATTTTAAATAAATATTTTTTCTTTATTTTTAAAATTGATACAATTTCAGAAAATTAAAGTGACTTCTACATCTTGCTTCATTTGAAATAGCATTTTTTGGATTTTGCTGTAGTGCTGCCATGTTGTGCAAAGAGAATGACTAAGAGCTTAATATTCTATTAACATTTTGTAAAAATACTGAAAAATTGCTACCAAAAAAAAAAAAAAAGTGCAGTGTTTGTTTTCTGTGTGAAACCAATGAGCGTTAAGGGGTTTATCATATATTTTATTTAAATTATGTGTATATAAGAATAAAGTAATACAATTTATCAGATAATTATTTAGAGATATATTTTAAAGTTCTTGTATTAATTTTTTGTGCTATCTATGAATAAAGGTATGTTACTAATAATAGATTTATGTGTGATTAAAATCAGTTTTATTCTAAAAGTTCAACTTCGATGTTCTAAACGCTGCTTTTAAGAATTCTCAACTGCGAGTTTTGAAACTAGTAGACTATAACATAACCAAATTCGTGGGTTCTTTTTTTTTTTTTTTTTTTACAATTTATGAAGTGTAAGTGCAGTTAAATTTGAAATAAAACTACCGCGTTTTTGCTATTTTGAAATATTTAACATAGCATTTTCATGTAATGTAAGGATAAATGCAAAAAATATCTTGTTTTAAAAGTATCAATGATGCAATATATTATGCTTGTTACAGAGAAAATATAAGAAAAGAGTGTAATTTTATAAACTATTCATTATAATATTGTGTAATAGTGTGATCAAATTTCGCCTTCATTTTTTTTTTTTTAGGACTGAGGACTATTACTCTCAATCTGGGATTTTCGCGGTGTCATTTTCCGATAGTTGGACATTTATCGAAATCTAAAATTTATCGAAAATATAACTAAATAATTTGAAAGCGATGTTATAATTTGAGAAAAAAAAAAGAAAACTAATAGTTCTCCGTCCTAAACTAAATTCTGCTTTTGCCAGAATTTCATCAAAATCTTTTTTTTTTTTTTTTTTTTTTTTTTTTTGGAAAGAAAAAGAAAAGAAAAGAAATTTAATAATAATCAGTATCGAAAGCAAACATTATCAAAAAAGTTTTTTTTAATAATTTTCAATTAGGAAATAAAAAGTGCGCGTGCAAAATGAAATAAAAATAAGTAAAAAATTGAATTTAATGATTTAATTTTTATATAAAACATGATCGCGTGCTATCTTAAAATGTATATATAAAATTTAAAGTTTATGTAGTGCGTGTGGCATGTATAAAAATTGTTTTAAGAAATAGAATAGAATAAAGAAGGCAACGATGTTGTTTGCATTTTGTTATATAGATTGATTTTTTCTTTTTTTTTTTTTTTTTTTTTTTAAGAGAAAGCTACCGTTTATGTTCAAATCACCGTAGGTGGTATATGGGTAAAAGATAAACGAATAAAATATTTATAAACAGCATGACTGGTTATGCGTAATTTATATTGCTCATTCTTTGAAAGACGATGACCATCAGATAGTGACCTCGCACTTTACCTCTTTTTTTTTTTTTTCTTTTTTCTTTTTTTTTTTTTTTTTTTAACAAATTTACTACGATGTATGTATATATATATTCAAAAAATTACCAAATAATATTTTGCTAAATAGTTTTGATTTCAGTTATTACAGTTTTATTATTATTGCTATTAATATTATTGCTTAAATATTTATATAGCTAATATTGTTTTCATTATTGCTAATAATAATTTTGCAAAAATATATTTTTCGTTAAAAAAATTCCATCTGTCAGTATACTAATTGGATTCAAATTTAAGAATGAATAACAAATTAGCATACATTATACATTTTTGTAATTTTTTAGTAATTACATTTCGTATACTTTTAAGCAGGTGCATGAGATGACTTTATTTACTTGTACGTATAAAAATATATTATTTCATGAACATAAAAGTTATAAAACAGATTTTGTGTTACTTAAGGCGTAATAATGTGTCTTATCTTGAAATGAAAAGAGAATACTTCTTTTATGGGCTTATTGGCAGCTGGTGCTGTATCAGATTTATTTTATTTCTTATCGAAAAACTGTAAGCTAAATAAGAAAGTAAATTGTAAGAGATGATTGTTCTCTTATATACGTGCGTGTATAGTACACAAAAAACTGGAACATTCCACTTCTAATTTCTTTTTATTTTGTATATATTCGCTAATTAAAATTAAGAAAACTTATATCAAGAAATATATTGCATTGTAAAAAAATTTTGAAAGAAACAGACACCATGATAAAAGTATTAAATAAATGCATGTACACAAAATTAAATCTTAAGCGGCCTCAGTACTTCTAAAATGCGAAATGTTTGTGGAAATGCCAATTTTGTAAATTTTATAGAAAATTTCCTCATATCTTAACTTACATTACAAAAACTATCCAGAAAAATCGTCTGCTGGAACGTTTGCCTTGGCTGTTTCAAAGTTTCGAGGCTTTCTTTAATTTTCTTGAAATTCTTCCAAATTTAGTTAACTGATAAGTGTATCTTATACAACAGATTGATGAATAAGATTTGTATTGTTTAAAAGAAAAAAATTAAAAAGGTTACCATATGCATATCATATTAAAAAAAAAAAAAAAAAAAAAGTATCGGAAAAATATCATATGTTGGGTCACGGTAACCTAGTAACTAGAACATGGCGCTCGTAAATGGAAGATTGTGCGTTCAATACTAGAGTTGGCCGAAGACCGTCGTGTATAGTTACAACGACGTTCATATTTCTGGGACCATTCCAAACTCCTTTCAAAATTATATTTCTGGGGCTAGTGCATCAGGTGTTACTTGTCCCTAATTTGGTTCAAAATTACGAGCTGTTTATAGATGGTGCTGCAATTCTTTTTTTAATTTAAAGTGCAAAATAATAATAAAAATATGTTTGAGATGACGATAATATTTATATCCTGAAGGATGCATATAAAGGAAAACAAATTGCAAATGAATACTTAAACTTCACTAATCTCAAATTTTTAAATGCAAATGATATATTACTTCAATCAAACACTGAAAACTGTTTTTAATATATATATATATATATATATATATTGTATTCTATAAAATATAAATAAATATTATATATATATATATATATATATATATGTATGTATATTACATTAATAGAAAACGTTTATAAATTCTTATCATTTTTCTTTTGAAGAAAAGAAAAATTTGTTTGCGGATCTTATTTCAATATTTCTTAAGCATATTTAAGTTAACATTTTATAGGACCACTTTTATAGAAAGTCAATTAGACATTATTGTCCAATATATATACATATATATATATATATATATTCAATATTAAGAATCCTCTGCTTACGTATTTCCTTTAATCTCATTAAACAGACCACACAGTTTTCTTTTTGCATTTGCTTTAGAAATCCAATATTTCAAAATAATACATATTTTTTTCAATATAAAGGTCCAATGCATTTTACTTATTTTCAATAATATTTTCAAAGAGACCGCATAGTCTTCATTTTGCATGTGCTTTAGAAATGTAAAATTTTCAAAAACCTTCTCTCTCTCTCTCTCTCTCTCTCTCTCTTTATATATATACTAGCAGGCTACACCCGCATCGCTGGTCACTATTTTTTAATGAATTACTATAGTTAATGCATTTTCAAGATTGCATTAATTTTTATCATGCGAAAAAAAAATAATAAAAATAAAAAGAGAGAAAAAAATTCTGATTGGAAAAAATGTCGCACCCGGTTCCCACTGCCTTCGGCAGCACTGGCCATCGTGCATTTATGTTCGATACTTTTAATGATTCAGTATATTATCGTAAGGGAAAAACATAAATATAAAATACAAAAAAAGAAAAAAAAGAAAAAAAAAGAAAGAAAGAAAAAGAAAAAAAAAAAAATCTTCTGCCATCGGTGGAATAATCGGTCCTGTCCCGCACTGCCTGAGGCAGCCTATACAGGCGCGCAAAGCGTGCATGGTCCCTCACCTACCGCTCCCGCACTCACACTCGTTCTTTCAAACCTCATAATACTAATTTCCAACATTCTATTTGAATGTTTTTATTTTGACCCCTGCTCCCGATCCCTACCCGCCCCTTCTAATAATTCTGTACTTTCGAAAATATCGGCAATCGAAAATACTCACAATCGTTCTCTCGGTCTTTCAAACCTCATAATACTAATTTCCAACATTCTATTTGAATGTTTTTATTTTGACCCCTGCTCCCGATCCCTACCCGCCCCTTCTAATAATTCTGTACTTTCGAAAATATCGGCAATCGATTTATCGGGCCTCAAAATCTAAGAACACTAATTTTCAGCGGTCTGACTCTTATTTATATATTTTTACACTTTCACACCCTTCCTGTCTATCCTAATAATTTTACAAACTCGAAAATATTCGGAATCGATTTGTAGGTATCAAAAACATCCATGTACCAATTTTGAGCGACCTAACTCTACTTTTATTTTTTGCAACTCTGCCCCCCCCCCTTCCACCCCTTCTAATACCTTTACAAATTCGAAAATATCCGGAATCGATTTGTAGGTATCAAAAACCTCTATGTAATAATTTTGAACGGTCTAACTCCATTTTTTTTTTTTTTTGCCCCTCAGCCCCCCTCCTTTCTGACCCTCCTAATATACACTTTCAAAAATATGCTCATTCGACTTGCAGGCCTCTAAAACCTATCTGTACCAATTTTGAACGGTCTAACTGTATTTCCATTTTTTTTTTTTTTTTTGCCCCATAGCCACCCCTTTCCCGCCCTACCTGGAACGAATTTCTAAAATTAAAGAAATTAGTTTTTATGTGTTTGTGGGAGTTATATTTTACACCAAAAATCTCACATATATCTTTTTTTTATAATTGCGATATAAGGGATTATTTCAAATCACGTTTTTCCCTCTCCCCCCACCCCTTGGGAGCTGAATTTCTAAAATTCTAGAAATTTGTTTTTAGGTATTTGTATTAGCTATATATTTTAGCAAAAATTTCACGTATATCTGTTGTTTTTTTTTTTTTGTTTTTTTTTGTTTCAGATATATAGGAGTATGTGAAACCACGTTTTGCGCATGTGAAATCACGTTTTGCTCCCTTTCCTCCCTTGGGGACCGAGTTTCTAAAATTCCAGAAATTAGTTTTTAGATACATTTGTTAGCTATATTTTAGAGCATAAATTTTATGGATATCTGTTTTTTTTTTTTTTTTTCTTTGAGATATGAAGGTTTTTGTCAAACCACATTTTCCCCCCTACTCCCCCGAGGTGCAAATTTCGCAAAATCGCTTCTTAGGGGATGCTTACACTATATGTTCTATAATCCGACCCAGTGGCTCTAGTAGATTTTGCTGTGCGTTGATGAGTCAGTGAGTGAGTGGAAGTACTCTTTTATATGTATAGATATATACATTATAATTTCAGACACTAGATAATTTTGTTAAAATATTTGTGTTTCTTACTAAGAACCATTTCACTGTGTTCGATGGAGTACATTCAGGTGAAAAATAAATTAATTAGGGTAAGTGCACCAGTGATTGATACTTTTAGAGCAATTTTTGGTGTTTTTAATGTTTTAGTCATCAGAAAATAATTTTAGAAAACTTAAATTAATATATATGGCATGAAAGACTTTCAGAACCACATGTATGTTAAAATATATACATTTGATAATTATTATTTTTTTTTTCTTCTTATGAATTTTTATTTGACACCCACTCAATGTTCCAGTAATTGACACAGCCAGTTTTTCACTTTACCTGTAATTGTCCCCCTATGTTTCAGTATTTGACATTGCTATTTTTCCGTTTTACCAGCAATAGGCACCCTTAGCTCCAGTGTTTGATATACAATGTTAAAATTCTTATATGTAAAACATTTTCTTTTATTTTTTTACCTATTTAATAATTATTTCGGGGAAGGTGTCAGTTACTGGAGCGTGTCAATCACCTACCCTACCTAATAAATGTGAACGGCATACTCAGAGTTTAGATTTAATATTTGTAAACTTTCTCATAATGTTCATATTAAGAAGCACAACGAGTAAAACTCTTTGCTGTTAACTATAACTCCTATACAGAACACAGAAATCGAAAGGTATACTTGAAAAAACGCTGCTTCATCTGAAAGACACGAATTGCTTCATTTGATATCTTTCGGTAATCTGATGTCGTGTTATTAAATTATGAATCTATTTAGCCAATTAATAAAAGAAACATTTCTCACATAAAAAATGTAAAAAAATTATCATTTCTCTCTCTCTCTCTCTCTCTCTCTCTCTCTTTTTTTTATGAAATTTATTTCAATTTCCCTTTCTGTCATTCAATGTTAACAAATTCTTTATTTATTTATTTATTTATTTTTAACACAATTGGATTGGATTTTTTTTTAATAGCATATGCTTAGAACATGTGTAAATGCTGACTATGAAAACTTTGATTTTGAAAAAGCAGCAAGATTGATTGCGGATTTTATCTCTTTAAGACAAGTCTGATTATTATATTAGTCAGTGTGTGTGTTCTTGTCTTTGTATGATGGAGCGGGAGTATTTTGACAATTATATCTGACATTATATATTTGACAATTATATACAAGACATGTCTGGTGTATTTATGAATTTCTAAACTTGTTCTGCAATTTAAATGATTGGAAGCAAGACATGGGAAGTATTTTAATTTAATTCATCATTAACAAAAGAAAAAATCGCTTTAAATGCTTTTTTTTTCCTAATTTTCTTCATACACCCCCTTTCAGGTGTAATTTTATTCTATTACATGGTTAGTAAAGAATAATTAATATGTATTTTGATTTGGTAGGACAATTTTAGATGTCGGAAGTGGTTGTATTTAAAAAATAGTTTACGTATTTTCTTTGCACTCGCCGTATTATTCCATTATTAAAAGTAAGGGTACAGATGATCTTGGTACGTTTAAGTGCAAATTATATGTGGGATCGAAAATCGGTATCTCAAAAAGTCTCTAAGGATAGTCTACAATTTTTTCTATAAACCAATTTTAAACGCTCATTTCTATGTATTAGATGATGATAACAGGTAAAATATCAAGTGTCCTAAATAGATAATTCAGTGTTAGACCTCAAAACTGATTATGTAAAAGAATGACTCTGCTATTTTTCTTAAAACTCGCATTTAAATGTCTTTATGTATATTAACGTAATGCTACAGATAAACTGTACGATCCTGATTAGTTATGACATTTTTGTCTTCTAACAGCACTATCTCCAAAAAACAATTGTAATATGTGTAGTAGTAAGTAACGGTTTTCATATAGTCGTTACAAATCATTACAAATCACACTCCCCCTCAAACGAACCGATTTAAAAATAGTAATGTCAGTAATTTTAAATATTTGTGTTTATAATTTACCGTCCTCTCATTTTTACTTTCTTCTGTACTCAATAGAAGGAAATATTGGATTTGTAAGGACAATCAACTTCTTGTTTTCTACGTATTTACACGTTTTGAATAATTCAGAAAAAGATTTGACTATGTTTAGGAAAAGTTTATCTGTCCGTCTGCCTGCGTGAGTGCGATAAAAATATTGTGGTGATTGTAATTCAGGAACTAATACTCATAATTGCATAAAAATTCATATGTACATGCACCGTGACATAAATGAGGGACTTTCAGCTTTGGTGCATTTTGCTCAAGAGGTGGCCTGCTATAGAGCGATTTCTACAGTTTCAAGGAAGGCAATATCTCAGGAACTACTGCACAGAATTGCATATAATTTTTTATGTGGATATACATTATAGTAGTTAGTGCCTGTCAACTTTTCGTCTCAATAGCTCAACAGGCGCCGCTGGAATAAAACGATTATCCGCAATTTCGAGGAAAACTATATCTCAGGAACTGCAACACAGAATTGCATATAAATTTATATTGAGATGAACCTTGACATGATTTAGTATCTGTCAACATTTTATGCAAATCTCGAAAATGATGGCGCTGCTATACAATGATTTTCGCAATTTCAGGGAAGGCTATATCTCAGGTTCTATTGCGTATAATCGAACAAAACTTAATATGTAAAAACACTATTATGACACATTATGCTGATTCAGTGGGACTGCATATCGGACGATATGCAGCGCTGCTATACATCAATTTTCCCCGAGAACGGAAAAAATATCATCTGCACTGTAAAAATTCACTTCCTTTGGACATGGACATTTAATGTAATACCTCTCTGGGAAGAAAATGGCCTGAATTCATAACGGAAAAAAATAATATTTTGTAACGCGTGTATTTGTATTGGAAAATATAGAAAAAAATATGTGATGGATACAATATACTAGTTTCATTAGCATCCTATGTTTGTCTAACACTCGACTATTTTGTATTTCTTTTACCTATCACTGATGTTTTCATTAAATTCAATTTTTAATAAAATTTCTGATTTGCTATTCCTTTCTTTTTCTTTCTAAATTCTAAGAGATCTTTCTAATTAAAAGTAGTATAGTTCATAATGAATTAAAATTGTATTAACACAAATTGAAGCTACATTACTGTAAGATTATAGTATTGTTGCGTACTTGGGGGTTCGTGAATTGTCCGAGAATGAAAGGCAAGACTTACAAAAATTCAGTAAATTATTCACAGAAAGTTCCAGAGAAATACAGGTCTATAACCCAAGTATCAGCTTCAATTTAACCAATAAACACAGCTTAAACAACAGCTGTCAATAGCAAATCAACAGTACAAAATGTATAGCAATAACACTTGAAGCACGTCTCTTTCAAAGAGGCTCAACACAATACAAGCATTAGCAAAGCTGGCTGAGATCTGAACTGAACTGACTCGCCTTGGCGAAGAAAGCAGGCTTATATACCCTTGTAGAAAAGTGTGGAACGTTCCAGAAATCTCCATATCGCATCAGCCAATGGGATTAGACCTTCCATATTTAGTATATCCCTTATAAGGATTTTCTCGCCAAGGTCGCCAAAAAAATCGCCAAGGTGGGAAAAGTCGCCAAATTTGGCGCCAAATCCACTACCTGCCTTATTGGGGCTTTTTAATGCGTTTTTAAGGGAAAATAAGGCTATTTCAACGCTAAAACGACTAGAAATGCACAAAATTATCACTTTATCAACTTACTAAGCCTCTTTGAGAGAATTTATACAAAAATAAACGCAATTATTTACAATTTTGTAACACTGCCCCCCTCCCAAGGACTGCACGTCCCGGGCAGTGCAACCCATTGGTCAAGAGGCGAAACTAACCAAATTTTCACAATCTAAAATACAAAAACTAAGTTGCATATAACGACAAAATACAAACAAAAATCAAGTGAGAAATATTTGCAAAATTCACAAATATGTACAAGTATTTATATACAAATATTTACATCACGTATGCGCAAATTTTACCAGTATTTACATTTTAAATTTTAATATTACCGTTAATTGTGGTACTTGGCTAGCCTGTTATAGTGCACCACCTTCGGTTTTGATGAAGGTGTTTTGGTGATCCGCACCACTGCATCATTCAGCCTTTTTAAGACTGCGTATGGTCCGTCCCAGTTGCACTGTAACTTGGGAGAGAGTCCTTTGCGTCGAACAGGATTCCACAACCAGACCTTCTCTCCTTCCTGGAACTCATGTTGCGTAGCTTTTAGATCGTACCTTGTCTTCATTTTCTCCGTTGCATTGTGAATCCGCTCCCGAGCAAAGTTGTGTACGTCCTCAAATCGTACCTGGAGACCTTGGATGTACTCCTCGGCCGATGAAGGCGCATCGGGTGGACAACCAAACAGGAGATCACAAGGGAGACGAAGTTCACGTCCAAAGAGCATCTGGGCTGGAGTATAGCCGGTGGTTTCATGAACAGCACTTCGATAAGCCAGCAGGAACAATGGCAACATCAAGTCCCAATCTTGCTGGTTCCTTGATACTAGAAGAGAGAGGTTATTCAGGATGGTACGGTTGAACCTCTCGACCATGCCGTCCGACTGGGGATGTAAGGGTGTTGTCCGGGTTTTGTCTAGGCTGAGTAGTTGACACAGTCCTTTGAAAACAGCAGAGGTAAAGTTCCTATCTTGGTCGTTATGAAGTTGTAGCGGCGTGCCGTATCTTGACACCCATTGCTGCACTAGGACCTCTGCGACTGTGCATGCCTCTTGATCGGGAATTGGATACGCCTCAAGCCATTTGGTGAAATAGTCCATCACGACGAGGATGTATTTATTTCCACTGGAGGTCCGTGGCAAAGGACCCAAGATGTCGAGTGCAATCCGTTCAAATGGTTCTCCCACGTTATACCGTTGCAGTCTTCCTCGACTTCGTTTCTGCGGACCTTTACGTGCCGCACAAGCATCACAGGATTTACACCATTTCTCCACATCCTCCTTTGCCTTGCACCAGTAGAAGCGTTCCCGAACTTTCTGAAAAGTCTTCATTACCCCAAAATGGCCTCTGGTAGAGCTACTATGCAGTTGTTCTAAAACATCGGGAATTTTTTATCTTGGTAATACAATCTGCCATCTGAAGCTTTTCCCATCATTAGATTCCCACTTTCTGTATAATACGCCGTTTCTGATATGAAGAGAGTCCCAAAGTGCCCAATAACTTTTCGTAATGGGACTAAATCTGGAAATGTCCTGCCAGATAGGTCTGTTGCTGGTCGTCTCCTTCAGCTGTAATATTGGCTTTATGTCAGGATCTTCCAATTGGACTTGTCTAAGTTCTTCGTCACTCCATGGATCGGGATCTTGTTCTGATGGTGTTGAGACAGTAACTTGGCGAGCGACTGGCTGTATTCTTTGGGGTCTATCATCGGCTTTACAGCTGTATTTATGATCTTCATATGGAGGCTTCCGCAAGAAGGCATCTGGATTTTCCCGAAGAGCTCCTCCTGGGAGGCATACTTCAGAGAAATTCTTGGTTGCGTCTCTAGGTTTTCTTACTGGGCAGCTTCGTTTGATATGCCCGTCTTTTCCACAGCCCCAGCATTTAGTTGTTGGAGTCTTCCCTTCTTTCTTGCTCTCAAGAATGCTTAGTCTTCTATTAATTTCTGCAATCATTTCCTGAATCTCTTTAAGATCATCTTGAGAGACGTTCACTTTGTCTGCTGTGCTGTTCTGGCGATGTTTACAGGAGGCTTGTTGGGCTGTCTCGAGCTTTAGGGCATACACCAAGGCTGACTCCACATCCTTCACGCCGGAGAGTCTGAGGGCTTTTTGAATATCTGGATCTCCGACAGCATCAATGAAATATTCTAGAGCCAGATCATTGCGTGTTTCAGGATGACAGTCTGAGAAAGCCAAATGTGAAAGCCTCTGGATGTTTGATGCCAGTTCTTGTAAGCTTTCCCCTGGTCTCTGACGACGGGACCTTAAATGGAGTCGACTATATTCTTTGGACTATTTCGCTCCAAAACGTAGCTCTAGTGCTCTGGTCACAGCTTCGAAGTCATATCGCTGTTCCTTCGAAAGGTTCTATCTGCGGCGTCGCCCCGCAACGACCCTACCAGATGAGCCGTCTTTGCAACAGAGTCCCAGCCGTTAGCTTCAGCTACGATGGAAAACTGCGTCTTATATACATGCCAGGAGGAACTGCCGTCGTAGGTGGATAGCTTAATAAATTCCTGATTCTGGATTCTTCTCTCTTTCTTTTCAGTTTCCTGGGGCATGGATTCTAACTTTTCTTCCACTTTTCTCTCCAGATCTTCTTCTATTCTCTTCAGTTTACCTTCTATCTCTGAAAACCGAATCTTGCTCTGCAGTTCATTCCCTATTACTTCTCCGTTCCACTCTTCTTTCATTTTTCTCTCAAGATCTTCCTCCATTCTCTTAAACTTGCTTTCTATCTCTGAAACCTTTCCTTTCAGCTCTTGATGAAAGTTTTCTTTAAATTTCTCCTAAAAATTCTCTTCTATCTTCATAAATCTCTCTTCAAAATTCTTTTCCACTTTCAAAACTTTCTCTTCAAAATTTTCTTCTATCTTTATAACTTTCTCTTCAAAACTTTCTTCTATCTTTATAACTTTCTCTTCTATTCCATCCATTCTATTTTTCATCACCGTTAATTTACCCTCTATTGATTCTTTCGCCGTTGAAAGCTCTCTCTTCATCTGATCTTGATTAGATTTAATTTCTTCGGTCAAACTGGCTTCCATCTTTTCCTGAACTGCTTTCATTTCCTTCATTTCTTCTGTCAAACCGTCTTTCAATTCCCTTTGCGATGTTTCCATTTTCTCTTTTACTGCTTTCTTTTCTTCAGTTAATCTATTTCTCAACTCTTTTTGCCCAGTTTCCATCTTTTCCAGTCATGTTTCCATTTTCTCTTGTACTGCTTTCATTTCTTCAGTTAATCTATTTCTCATCTCTTTTTGTCCAGTTTCCATCTTTTCCAGTCCTGTTTCCATTTTCTCTATCAATCCGGTTTCCATCTTTTCCTGTCCAGCTTTCATTTCATTCATCTGGGTAGCTAAGCTTTCTAGCAGTTTTTTCATCTCTTGCTCCATAGCTCTAGTTATCACCATTTACAGACAAATCCCGCTTCTGACAACAGAAATGTTGCGTACTTGGGGGTTCGTGAATTGTCCGAGAATGAAAGACAAGACTTACAAAAATTCAGTAATTTATTCACAGAAAGTTCCAGAGAAATACAAGTCTATAACCCAAGTATCAGCTTCAATTCAACCAATAAACACAGCTTAAACAACAGCTGTCAAAAGCAAATCAACAGTACAAACTGTATAGCAATAACACTTGAAGCACGTCTCTTTCAAAGAGGCTCAACACAATACAAGCATTAGCGAAGCTGGCTGAGATCTGAACTGAACTGACTCGCCTTGGCGAAGAAAGCAGGCTTATATACCCCTGTAGAAAAGTGTGGAACGTTCCAGAAATCTCCATATCTCATCAGCCAATGGGATTAGAGCTTCCATATTTGGTATATCCCTTATAAGGATTTTCTCGCCAAGGTCGCCAAAAAAAATCGCCAAGGTGGGAAAAAGTCGCCAAATTTGGCGCCAAATCCACTACCTGCCTTATTGGGGCTTTTTAATGCGTTTTTAACGGAAAATAAGGCTATTTCAACGCTAAAACGACTAGAAATGCACAAAATTATCACTTTATCAACTTACTAAGCCTCTTTGAGAGAATTTATACAAAAATAAACGCAATTATTTACAATTTTGTAACAGTATTAATAAATAAAAGAATAGGTTTTCAAAATTAATGATTATATAGATATATATACGTATCTTTCATCTTACACTTACTTGTGTGTACGGATTTTAATAGGAATCCCTTTCTATACCATTTTGCGTGTGTGATAAACTGGTGCAGCAACTATTATACCATAAAATGTAAAGAATATTTCTAGCGTCATGCTACGTTAGAACTCATATATATATATATATAGGGTGTTCCAAAAGTCCCTCACCCCTCATAACACGTAAATGAGTCGGAATTGTGAAAAATGGTAAAACACGTGTTAAATGAATTCGAGAACGACATCTTTAGGTGAAAAAAGGGCAACTTTAAAATTTCAAATAGGAAGGTATGTTTTGTGATACATCCTTGTAAACGTCTCTTCAAAACTATGAAGTTGATATAAATAGTTTTGCCTTACGATGATTATTAAGGCAGATACATGAGGTTGTAGACTTTTGAAATGTTAATTTTATACTTATGTATCCCCTTTAATAATCATTGCAGGATAAAACGGTTTACATCGAATTCATTGTCTTGAAGAGACGTTTCCAGGGATGCATCACAAGACATACTTTGCCCAAAAATATTTCTGTCCGTGCAATGGGGTTGTAGTAGTACCGCTAGGGAGGGCAACTTTAAAATTTCAAACAGGAAAACATGTCTTGTGATACACCCCTGGAAACGTCTCTTCAAGACAATGAATTTCAAATAAATAGTTTTGTACTGCAATGATTATTAAAATGGATACATAAGTATAAAATCCACAATTCAAGAGTCTAAAAACTCAAGTATCTCCATTAATAATCATCGTAGGGCAAAACTATTTATATCAAACTCATTTTTTGAAGAGAATTTTAAAGGGATGTATCACAAGACATGCTTTCCTATTTGAAATTTTACAGTTGCCTTCCCAAGCGGCCCCCCTAGTACCCCCCGGGCCCAAACTTTTTACACCAAAAGATGTCCCTCTAATTCATTGAACAGGTATTTCGAAATTTTTCATAATTACGACTCATTTTCGAGTTAGGAGGGGGTGTGGGACTTTTGTAAAACCATGTACATATATTACACACACACATACATATATATATAACATGCTATACAATAATAATTTACGCAAATTAATTTTAGTTTAAATATAAATACTATGTAACCCATAAGGTGCTAAAGAGATTTTATGTTAAATTTTCCCAATGCGGCAATAAATTAGTTCGTTTTGGTTAATATTTTAATCAACATCTGGTTTTGCACACCATTTCTAGTGAAAAAAAAGGAGTATAAAATTTGTATAAAATTAAAAAGGTCTTTTTTCTTAAATTTTAAAGTACATAAATTCATACTTTTTTTATTTTCAATTAACAGACTTTATGTATACTAATATGTTTAAATTAACTTTTATATAGCATATTAATATTAACTAGTATTGCCCAGTGGTCGATATTCGACCACAAATTTATTCAAATCTCAGAATTATTTTACGTTAGCACTAAATAAATAAATTTTGAAATTTAAAATTTCTCTGTAAACAATGTTCTTTGTAAATACTCTTTCGTCTATACTACACTTTATGCTGATTTGAATGCATCCTTCAAAAAAATATCACTATCATTATCTTCATTCACATGACGATGCATATTTCTACTAATTTCTCTACGCCTTCGCCTTTCAACTTTAGGCGTCAAAGGTTTTCGTTTAGGCATTTTAATAGTCAAGTTTTTGTCAGTCAAACGATAAAAGAACCAAATATTTAAATAAATAAATAAAGTCACTTTTTGTTGCCAAAAGACAAATAACAAAGAACATTTGAAGATTCAAAAATTAAATAATATATATTATTTACATATTAATACACAAACATGAAATTTATCGTACGGCTAATATCTCTTTAAATTACAGCTGACATAAATCATAAAACAAAAAGAAAGAAATTAGATCATAAATAAATTAGAAAATAAAAAAATGATTTCTCATAAATCAAATCCTTAGGAAATCTTTTTTGTGGTTCCACGGACGGCCAGTGACGTCATCCCTTCGCTTGCGTATAAGGATGCTATACAAATTACTGTGTCTATGGTTTTGTTTTATTTGAGTTTTATGAAATTGCCAGATTTATCAACTTTCCACTTTTAGGTATTTTTTAATGTAAAGGAATACGTGTATAAAAGGGAAAAATGGGGGAAAATGCATAAAAAATAAAAGTATTTTTAAATGCCTTCTTGACATCGTAAGAAAATAATATTTGTATTCGCACCTTCCGGCTAACCATACCTTTCGAATGATACCATTTTCAACCCTCTACTCCCATAATTAATATGTTAAAAAGGGACTACAAATTTTATGCTTGCCTATTAATATATAGATGTAACTTTCGTTTCTCATTTTTCAGTAAATCTAATATTTCACTTTTCTCAAACATAATATTAAAATTTTCTGTTTATTTTAATATCGATATAATATTTTCTAGTATTTACGTTTTTTTTTTTTTTTTTTTTTTGTTTTTTTTACAATAATCTTTAAATCGGATTGAAGTCCACCAAAAATAAAATGGCACATTCTATAATACTAAACTATTTTTCGCTAGTCAATTGAAAATGAAAGAAAATTTATTTTCTTCAAATCTTTTCAATTTCTTACGATATATTTGATAAATAGGTTTTCAAATTGTAGATATTTCTAGTCTGTGATAAATGCGTAATCGAAAAACTCATAAAATACATAGAAGAGAGCCATGCATATAGTAATGAAACCACTGAGCTGAAGAACAACTGGAGGAATTGCTAGACCGGTTTTTTCGTGTCGTTTTTGGAAGGTTTGTCTTCAAGCGTTGCAAAACAGAAAGCATTTCATATCTTTATATTTCAAAGTAAAATTGTGTAAAGATTGTCTGTTTGAACAACCACATGCTAAACATGAAATTACAATTTTAAATATTTATTCTTTAAAGAGTATAATACTAATAGACGACCCGACAAATATTGCCTGCCGTGCAAGGTTCGACTCTGTACAGCAAATGATTGCAGAAAAACTGGCACGCACGAACACTGTGTAAAGGTATTGGAAGCATTTGCTCCAGTTGTTCTTCAGCTCAGTGTATAACACGCCTTAAAATTGGTCACGTTTAGAACTAAATTAGATCGTTAAATTTTAATATATCCCAATTTTAAATAAATTTAGTTTTTCTTGATCAATGCCTTTAAATCTTTGATAGTTCGTTGTCGCACAATTCGCTTAAGTTGAAATGACATAGGCCGAGTTATCTATCTGTAATTTATCTTCTAACAGTTACATCAGTCCAGACCTTCTTTTTTAAAAAAGCTCCAGGATAAATATTAAATCTTTTCGCCATTATTCTATTTCTGAAAAATACAAAACCAAATCAAACCGTTTTTCTATCCCTTTCTTTTTTCATTTTCTTTTCCCTGCTCGTGCGCGTGGTTTTTATTTTCTCAATTCAATATTATATTCATTTTAATAAACCATAGTATAACTTAATTTTTATTATATATCTTTTTTTTTCTATGCTTTTAATCTCTTCTTTTTATTTACTCTTTATGATAATTCTTCTAATTTAGATATTTAGGTATTTTGGCTAAGAAAGTATCCCACGGACTCTCTTGGCTATGGATTTTCCCCACGGACGTAAAATTCGTGATAATAAGATTTGATGCATGTTATTTAACTTACGAAATTTAAGTACGATAAATAATGCAATACAGGTGCAAATTACGAATAATAGATAATATTAATCGACAAATTACAACAAAGGAAAAAATTATGACTGAGAAGAACGGAAAAATTCCACTTCTTTAAAAGGGAACAATGGTGTATTTTCTTGTTGAAAATTCATTAAAATGACTAAAATAAATTTTACAATAATTGATGTTAGCAGTGATTTGGACACAGTCTATAAAATCAAAAGTGTTTTAGAAACAGTGGATGATTTTTAAAATAATGAGATTAATGAGAAAGACTAATGCAATTATCTCTTCTACATATTTTAATTTACTGTTATTGATGGCGGATCATTTTCTTGTTACATGTTTTGATTGGTCATTCGAGTTTTAAGCAGTGTCATTTAAAAGACTTTTCGTAATTCAATAGTTTGAGATGGTCAAAAAGCATGGACATTTTTTAATATACGGTATCTGAAACTGCAAAGCTCTTCTTAAAAAATAGAAAAAATGAAATCACGTTCTAAGTGACATTTTTTAGGATTATTTTTTTTTTTTTTTTTTTTTTTTTAAGGAATTATTAAAATTTCTTTTCCCCTTATCCCTGCATCTTTGGTTATGACAGATAAGGAAATCGTAATTGTTTTATTCAATGTCCTTCAGGATTTTTAAAATTACATAATGTTTCCTTTAATCGTGCATAATATTTTTTATTTAACGTACGAGACGTATTTACCTCTGATGACACGTGATAATTATAAATAAAACAAAACCTTTTTAGTTTAAATATGAAAACAAAATATTTTGAAATACCTATTTGTATAGATTTTATTAAACGAATAATTAAAAATATTAACAAAGACATTAAGAAGATTTTCATCTGAAATATAAACAGCACCGGTCCGGATAATATTTGAAAAGAACGTCTTTTAAACTGTATCTAGTTGGACACAGTGTATTAAATATCTCACTAAGAATGTATTTATTGAATAAAATTGTTAATTCTTTTTCAATTAAAATTGAAAATTATAAAATTTATAACTTAATTCAATGAAGATGTCTGTCTCCACTTTTGTACTACAATGCATGACTTTTCAAAGTAAACTGTCAAAAGTCCTGTCTGCTGCAGTTTGCTGCCAGAAATTTTCTGAATTACAGAAAATTCCTGGCAGCAAACTGCAGCAAACAGGACTTTTTTTTTTTTTTTTTTTTTTTTTTTTTTTTTTTTTAAGTGTAGAATGCGCTCTTCTACATATACGTGTCAAGGCCAGTTTAATCGTATTTTAAGTAAAAGTATTTTAATGCTGTTAGAATTTCATTACAAATCACATGGAATGTATATTGCTACGAATTTGTAAATAATAGTAGTTACTTTTATGTAGAATCATTCAAAGAAGTTTAGTCAGGTTATAAATTTTTCTGCATTTCTAGCTTGTTTTCGCGTTAAAATAGCTCATTTTTCTTTTAAAAAAAAAAAAAAAAAAAAAAAAAAGCTTCAGCAAGGCATGTTGGCACCGAATTTGGCGGTTTTTTTTTTTTTTTTTTTTTTTTTTTCCCGCTCCTTTGCGAGATTTTTGGTGACCTTGGCGAAAAAATCCTTATTATCGGTATATTAAACATCTAAGCTCACTCGATTCCTTGAGAAGTTACCAGATAATTCTGGGTTTGTGGAAGGGTGTAAAAGGAAGCCCAATCCGGCCAAGCGAGTCAGTTTCTCACCAACCGCCTTACGGTAAAGTGCTCCTGACTGGTTTCTTATTCTTGTTACTGTTGTATGCAGCCCATTGTTGCGTTTTAATGCTATAATACAGTTTATACTGTGAAATTGATGTTGTCAGCTGTTATATAAGCTGTGTTTTAGGGTGAAACTAAAGTTGATACTTGGTTTATAGAACTGCAATCTCCTAGATAATTCCGCAAATAAACTTTTATGCCTCTGCAAGATTTGCCTTTTTTTATCAGACAAATCACGAAACTCCAGTACGCAACAATATATCTGTTGATAAAATTTCATGCATGTGCGCATGATAAAAAATGTGAATAAAGGGACAACATGTATACAGAAAATGTAGAAAACAGAAAAGTTGAATATATTACCTTAAAGCTAAACACTGCAAAATACAGTCATCAGTTATGTATCATAAATACTTTTTATGAATTGTTTCTAAGCTAACTTGCCATTCGTACATGAAATTTTATCTTTATAAAAATTAAAACGTTCTGTATGTGAATAGAAATTATATCACGTTCCACATGCTTTGTATAAGGTTTAAATTACAAATTTATTACATTTTATTTTGTTATTAAAATATACAATTATATATATATATATATATATATCCTAAACATTATCTTAAGAAAAGTTCTAATTGCTTTTATCATTCTTATGATGTGCAATTTTTTTCGGCTTGTCTTTTTTTTTCTCTTTGAGAAATTAATATCTGTATATATGATATTCACATTTAGATATTGATTATATTATTGTTTAAAAAATAGTAATTGCAATTTAAAATATCCTAAATTCTAGTTTTTATATAGCTGGGATTTCAAAATGAAATTATTATTATTAATATTATTATTATTTTAATTGGACGTTTTATTTAATTAACCATGATTTTTTTTTAAATATTTTTTTTTTCTCTTTTGTAAAACTAGAAGTTTATGCAGAATATAATACAACGAAATTGTTACTGATATATTTCCTTTTTGTGAAATTTGAATGTGAATATAACAGTTATAAAGTGCAGTAGTCACTTTTACCCTTGTCATCCTAGCATCATGTAATCGAATTTATTGCACAGCAGTCCTTACATATTGATAAAATACCAGGAAAAGTCCAGAAGTGGCGTCCAATAAATCAAAAGTTGTCAATATACTTTCGGTGTTTTGTTGAAGAAAAATGCTCAAACAAAAAGAAAGAATGTACATTAGAGTGGTTAATAATATGTAAGTTGTAGTTATGAAAGTTATGTTAGTAAAGCTATGGCATAATAGATATTTTATAAAGAAATCAATTTTCCATGCCAGTATTGGAAGAAATGACTTCTATGCATAACCATGACAATAAATTAATTGCATTGTGCTAAACAAAGTTAAATTTATATTTGTTTATAATTCGATAATTCTATAAAATATTATTTTAGTACATTAAGGATAGCAAATAAGATAGACCCATAACCAATTCACAAAACAAAATTAATTTATTTCGATTTTTTAAAACTTTGTAAACTTGAAAAATTCAGAGAAACGTTATTTTTAATGAACATTTTTCAAGGATTTGTACTGCTGATATATAACACCTTTGTAAGTATTTCTCGTGTCATCACACGGATTATAATACCGGCAATATTTGTGAGGTAAAGCATAGTCAATATCATAACGTATGGAGAAACAATTGGATCGAATGAATAACATTAAAATGTGATATAAAAGTCTAAAAGTGATCTAAAGAGACCTACAATTATATAGCATGGTTACAATAATGCAAATAATTTAGCCCAATTTAATTTACGATTTTACAATGCTAAAAGTTGATGAATCAATCATTCACTAATTTGCCCTGTATTCGACCATATTATGCCCGTAAACACAATATTATTAAACAAAGAACAATATTAATAAAGCAATATTTATCTGTCTATTTGCAACGTACATAAATGACTATGGAACGCACTGTTCCAAAACTTTCGTATTAGGTAAAAGAATGCGTGTCTGTTTATTACATATCTTTAGATTTTGGATGATTTAACAAATTGCTTATCGTTTTAACAAAATCTTTGTTGTTAAAATAAATAAATAAATAATAATAATAATAAAAATGTTGAGACAACAAAACTTTTATTAAATCACTTTTTTTGTTGTTGTTGTTGAATTAATCTAAAAAGAAAAATGTTGTTTCTTGTTCATTTTGGTGCTAAAAGAATATTTTCATCACTGAAACGAGGCCAGTTTAGCTGTATTTAGAGAAAAAATATTTAAATTTTGTTAAAATTCTATTAACAGTTATCTAGTATTATGTAGAGGGTTTTCTTTTACTACGGAAATCGTATTAGATTTTTACCATATTACTTCACGCCAAAGAGTTCATATTTTTGTTCAAATTATGCCGCAATTCATTATGTTACCATATTTAAAAAAGAAATACGAGTAAGAGAATACATGACGCTTTCTCTTTTATTACACATTTGACAATAAAAATATAAACCATAGTTAAACACTATTTCAAATTAAAAAAAAAAAAACTTTTATCATCAATTATATATTAAGAATTACAAATTATTTCTAAGTTAACATAGTACATACGTTTTTGTCATTATTAAAAAGGGGTTTAAAGTAATAAACCGGGGTGACTTTTTATCCGATCAGAAATCTTTTTTTTTTTTTTTTTTCTTTTATTAAGACTAAAAGTTACTGTTAGTGATTCGTTTGAAAATACTGACCAGCTAGTATTACATAAAAATTCTTACATATTATCAATATGTAGTTACTTATTACTATTCTTTAACAATGGGAATTTCATTTTTAAATGTACTAAGTTATAGTTTTTCTAGAGTAGTGGAATTAAAATGAAATTAAAATATTTTAAAAGCTAAAAGTTCTAATTAATAAATCATGACTAAATGTATATATAGAGAGAGTGAGAGATTATTTTTCTGTAAAATCTAGACAATTATGCGAAACATAATACAAGGTAATTGTTGCTGATTCATAACCTTTCCTTTTTACTTTCTCTTACCCATAAGGTAGAGAAAGTATTGCTTTAGGGTCAAATTTTCGAACGTGAGTTTTTGTTATATTTACACATTTTGAGGTAACCTGAATCAAAAAATCATGTTTTTAGCGAATGGTCTGTGTGCCTGTGTGTGTGTTATCAGCATCGCTCAAGAACAAATAGTAGCAGAAAGTCCAAATTTGGTATTCTAAATGTGTATGATATAGGGATGCTACACTGAGCTTTTCGTTGAGATGAAGCAAATGGTTCGTGCACAGGGATGCCCTAGAGAATTTAAATACATTACGTCTATGGGGAAAAGTACAGTTTAACATGTATACACTGCACTAAACCAAATGAAACGAATATATATTTTTTATATGCGTAAAAATATTTCTCATGTAAAATATGGTAAGGAAATCATTCACTGTTCGTTTACAGGGCTACACAAAAGAACTAGATAAAAGTGCGACAATCATTGCAAATTGATGGAAGTATATTTCAGGCTGGGCCATGTATTATTACTATAGGATTATATTTAGGTGCACCATGTGGCCAGTATATAATATTCGAAATATATACAAGGCTGCAAATATTTAAGCGATAACATTCTTTTTTGTTGTTAGTGGATGTGCTTTATTAATAATATTTTGTCATTTCTAGGAAAGCTGTTCGGGAATTGAAATGAATTCCTCATAGAGATATGGTAAATAATGTATGTTTTCACGCTTAATATTCATCGCTTGTTTTTTGTATATTTACACGTTTTGAGGCTTCCTGATTACCGTAGTCAAGTTTTTTAATGTTTGATCTTTGTCTGTGTCTCTTAGAGTGACTGAAAAACGAATAATTTTAGGAGATCCAAATGTTGCATTTTGAAGTTAATATAAGTATGTTGATGGAAAAGTTTGATGAAGACTGAAAAGTTTCAAGGAATGGTGCGTGTGAAAATTGCTTGAATAATTTTAAGTGAACTTTTGATTTTGCTAACAGATTTAAATTCTATATAAATGTATGTGCATTAATGAAACGGTAGGTTGAGGGGGCAGTAGCCTCCCTCACACTGATGTAATTATCATATAAAACTCTTCTGAAGCCTAATTTGAATTGTTTTACACAGTTTTACATAACAGTTCTTTTTATCTTACCTCTTTATCTCCAACCTGTATTTATAGTATTAAATTTCTGGGTAAAAGAAAGTCGTGTAAGTGACACACCAGATTACTTTAGTTGTTTACGAACATAAAAAAGATAAATTACCTTGGTGATTTTCAACATTCCCATCGTAGCAAAATATAATCAAATTTTGAGGCTCAGGGATCCATGTATATTATATTTGAACTGATATGTCTATTTAACAGAAATATGGGTTTCTAAAAAAAAAATCGACTTTGGGATTTCAGAGGATTTACGTAATTTGAGAAGTCTAGAATATAATTTGATTATTTTTATTTCACACTATTCATTTGTTTTGGTATGATGAAATATGCAACTCCAATTATTAACCTTTCATATAATGTCCATAACGGAATATCTCCTGAAGCAGAACTGAGGGCTACTGCTGTTGCCACAGTCAATGAAATATACCCTAGTGACAATTGGTACACATTTTTCAGATGACTCAGCCAAGAGAACTTCTGAGGGAGTTGTTCTTGTATTTTTTCCCATATTTTCCAACTTACAAAGCCTTTAAGTTTAAATTCATGTAACTTCGACGAATAAAGTTGTGTCATCTACCTCCCTCCATAAGAAGTTAAGGAAATATCTGAAGAGAAACCTATCCTCTTTATTGACTGCAAATCTGCAATTCACACTGTCTCAAAATGCAATCTAGAATCTAAATTCATTGAATTGAATTGAAAAAACATAATTAATACTCTGCTATCCTCAGGAAATGAGACAATCCTGCATTGGATTCACGTTAAATGTGGGTTAAGAGGAAATAAAAAAGCAGACAAACTTGCAAAAGAGGTATTTCTAATAGAGCTCCTCAATCCCCCCCCCCCCACACACACACACCGTGTCTCTATTTAATCTATGAAACGTTAAGCTTCAAATTAAACAAAAAATTCAAAGTCAACGTCAACTAACAAAGAAATAAGAGTTATTGGTAAATCTTGGGAAATCCTTCTTACTTTTTTTCCTACTAAAAAAGCCTCTCTAAATCTGTCTTGGTTCTATCCTTCCAACTGCTGACTGAGCATGACTTTTTACAGACACAACCACTCTACTTTGAATTTGTTCACTCTCCTAATTGCATGTTGTGTCAGGAAAGTATGAAGAGTTCATGAATGAAGAGTTGCTCCGAATCTTTTCCATTCTCTAGGATATCCGATGTTCTTCACACTTTTAAACACTTTCCATACTAGAGATATTTCCTTTTGTATTGGATTCTAGAACTTCGTATGATCGAAAGTGCGAATTGAAGGACGTAATTGAAAAATTCTTTGTCTGTCAGTGTGTGTTTGTCTAAATTTGGGGCAACTGTGTCGCAGAAATGCTCCACAAAATTTCTTACAAATTGTTATATAAATTCATATTTACATAAATTAGTGCCTATCAACTTTTGACGAAAATCGTCCAACAATCGCGTATTTTCTAAATTCTTAACATGGCGGTATACGGTCAAATAGGTGTCGAATTTTCAATATGTGTATCCCTCAAATTAACTTGTTAGTACCTTTAAAACGAGTGGTTTAACCATCCATCTCTGATAATCTATAACATTTAAAAGGGAATTTTGTCTCTTTTACTGTCTCTCTCTTTCTCACTGTGTGTACAGCTATGCATACAGCGATTACGTCTCAACATGTGGATAAAATAAAATGCACAGAAGTTGGTAGTGAAAAAAATTAAATAATAATAATACTAATAATAACACTTCATAATAATAATTATAGTAATATTATTATTATTATTAATAAAATATTTCCGTTATTTTCTGCATATACTATACCACTTCATAATAATAATTATAGTAATATTATTATTATTATTATTAATAAAGTATTTCCGTTATTTTCTGCATATACTATATATCGTATTGTCATAAATAATATTCACATCCATGTTTTTTCAGATACTAACATATATGTTCTTCTAAACATATTTTAAGTTAAAAGAATGAATATTTGAATATGTAAACGTGGATATGAAATTAGATTAAATATTAGATTAACAATGAATATATATATATATATATATATATATGTGTGTGTGTGGGTGTGGGTGTGGGTGGGTGGGTGTGTGTGTGTGTGGAGAATGGGTGGGAAAATAACAGATTGTGGAACATAGTTGATTTCACAATCGTTCTTTAACTTCGTTGAATTGGCGGGTTGCTGATTATATATTATAAAAAAAGTAAAATTGTATTTGCTATATACATCATAATATTTTCTTCACACTGTTGTCGTGCAGCTTGGTTGCGGATGATTACATATTTTTTTCCAATATCTTAGTGATAAAATGTATTTTATGATTTTCATTTTGTCATCATTAAGTTTAGTTATGCAGAGTTGATAATATTTTAAGATAATATAGATGGATAGATAGATAGATAGATTATCTGAGCGTACAGTAGAAATATATTATCAGTACACACAGTTGGAATTTAAAGATGATTTAATATCAGTATTCAAACAATTAATATTATTAAAAAAAAGACTATCCAAATAAAACCAAAAAAGAAATAAAATAAAATCTAAATGAATTAAAGGCAAGTCGGAATAAAAAAAACAGCATTATTTGAATTCTAAAGTTATCAAGGGCCTGGTAGAATGTAAAGATGCTAAGTAAATGAATGTTTTTCTGTCACATAGATAGCGAAAGCTAAGTATTTCTTTGTGCATAGGCCCGAAACATCCATTGGAAATAAAATAAGAAAAAACGTATATCAAAATAAACTCACCACAACATATGAGAAACCAATAAATTAGTTTAAAAATTATGAGTGATAAAACACCAATAAAATTTGTAATTATGGACCAAAAATCCCAAATAAAATAAGCAAGGAATAAGCAACATAAAAATCTATGAAATGTGTGTCACATGTAAAAGTTATTAAACTGATAACCGTTAAAAGTACAGTTAATGCCAGTACAATAATGGCAAAGAATCATGGAGTAAAAATAGAGATATCACAAACAGATTCATGTTAAATCCTCAATTTAGGATTGAGATTTACAGTATAGTTACATGAATAGTGCTGCCATCTACAGTTGTAATATAAAAAGAATGTAAAAAAAAAAAATACAGTTAATGTCAATAGATTAATTACAAGAAATCATGGAGTAAATATAGAGATGTCGCAAACCCATTCAAATTAAAATTCGTCAGTTTAGGATTCAGATTTTCAGAATAGATATTTGAATAGTGCTGCCATCTGTGGTTGTAATTTGTAACGAAATTTTAAAATGTTGAAAGACCATAGAGATAATCATACTAAACCAACAATATAACAACATCTAATTTTAAATTAAGTATTTTAATTTCTAGACCTAAAAAAGTCTTTATTTTGGAATAAAAATCCACTATATATATTTTTTTAATTAAATGTTTGGGATAAACATTAATAAATGATAAATTTTTAAATGATCGAAGTTGTACGCTTTTATAATTATCAGACTCTAAATGTTTTATTCGTCGATTAAAATTAAGAAGAATATTAACAAAAATAGATTTATGAAAACATGTTTTAAAATTAGTAAAAAAATTAAATATGTATATATATATGGTATATTCAGTTTATATAAATTTGGTTTTTAAATGTCAATATATATACATATAATATAATAAATTATTTTCAATAATAGTATAAAAGTACATAAAATATTATATTTTAATATTACAATTGTTTTTAAAGAGTTTTGACAAGCATAATTTTCAAAACTATGTATAATATTTTTTTTTTTTTTTTTGCTTGCTTATTTTTCTTTTAAATTAATTTTTATATTCATATTTTTATTTATTTGCAGAAAATATTATCCTCATTTTAACTTGTTTTTCTTTGTTATCATATGGTATTGAAGAAGATTCTTGGAAAGTTGGCCGCCTACTAAACTAGTTTAAAAAGCTCCGTCTGTTTTAAATTATGATATCCTCCGCTCCGTCTTATAATAAAAACTAGTATTTGAATTATTTTGCTGCTGTACTTTTTTTCATATTCGTTATATATGATTTGAAATATCGATGTTTCAGAAAAATGCTCGTATTAACTTTTTCAATAGCTATACATTTATTATGTTATATCTCTTTTATTTGTTTGGATTTTGCCCTCTTTTCACAAAGTATTCAGTTTATATATATATATATATATATATATATATATATATATACAATCGAACCTCTTCAACGTGAATCTCAAGGAGGATAAAAAATTTGTTCACGTTATCCGTAGTTTATACTATCAGTAACTAATCTTTATATAACTAATCTTCATTTTAACGGCGATTGCGGAAACAGTTCATGTTAAAAGTAATTCTCATTAAGCGGGTTCACGTTAACGATGTTTGACTGTATGTATATATATATATATATATATATATATATATATAATAAATACTCGCATAATGCCAAGAGCATCTATTTTAAAGTAATTTATTTCTAAAGAATAAGCAATTTTATGTATATTTCTAATATCCTTTTTAAAGAAAATGCTTATATTCTAAGATTAAACGCAGAATTGATGTAATATTGTTTAGTAACAGTAGATGGTGTTTCTACGAGACAGATTTTATATTTACTGTTCTCAGATGTCTCATTTATATTGATTAAGAAACGCTTGCACAAATTATATTCAATCCACTGGAGACAAACTGCATTTTTCATCAAGCATTCTTGTTAGTGTAAATTCTTCTTCTTGAATAGAGAAGAAATGTCTATAATTATTTACCATTACAGAATAATTTTAATGTTGTTAAATCTACATTTTTTTTTTTAACTATAACGGTTTCACCTAAAAGTGGTATCTCGCTTTTTACATCGAACATAAATACTTTATATTTAGGAAATGTATAATTATCATGTTTTTCCTGCAATAAAAAAAGAAGTTAGTATTGTTCTTACTTTTTCAGTTTTAAAGATTTTTTTTTTTTTAATCCAGTTAAAAGTTCTTATCAAAAGTAAAACTTATTGTAAATATATATATATATATATATATTGTTTATCGTAATATTATTTTAATATTAAGTAATTAAAATAAATATATATCCCCTTTTATTTTCTATTAATATATGCATTACAAAATGCATCATGAAATTGTTATTAAAAATTAACTTCAGATAATAATTTTATTTAATGTTTAATAGTTTAATGAAACACTTTTTGTCCATACCAGTATATGACCTCAACTTTTTGCATAAAATTTAAAATTCAATTCAATGTTATCTTATTGAAAAATAAAACATTAAATGAAAACGATTTTAGCAGCTTCTTGCTTTTAGTGTTGTATTGTTCAATCTTTTTGTACAGTTTTGTATATGATATTTTCATATTTTACAAAAGATTTTTTGACGAAATCAAATTCAACAGTTTATTGTTATCAAAATTTCAAATTCTGTTTGTGCGTGTATAAGTGTGCACAAAGTATTTAGAACATACACGAATATAGAATGAAAACTAGTATATTGTGGCCACCACAAGACTTCTTTCTATATTATTCCATACAAATTCACTCAATATAAATAATTTATAACAAATATTATACATGACGAATGCAGACGATATTTTCTCATAGAAGTGCGACACTAAATAACTAGTGACGATATCTTAAAAAGGGGCTTTCTTCTTCTTCTTCTTTCTTTCTTTTTTTTTTTTTTTTTTTTTTTTTGTTATTGTTTTGTTATTTAAAAAACAAACAAACAACAAGAAAAAAATATAACTTTGTTTTAAATTATTACAGATAGGTGGTTCAACCATTCATTGTAACGGTACTTACAAGTTATTTTGAAAGTTTCTCATATCAAAATTTTGCTTTCTTTGGAGAATTTCCAACCCCTCCTTCCTTTCCCATGGGGGAACTTTTATACTACGTGACCAAAGTTTTTTTTTCTTAATTTACTATTCTTAATATAGTTTTTTTTTTTTCTTTAATTTTCTTATAATGATTCGTTGAAAGCAACTCTCGCCGTACACATTATAGCAACTTTTACTGCCATATTAAAAAAAAAAAAGGCAGGATAACGACGCCCCCGCTGGAGCCAATTTTCGCCAATAGTTGATTGGCACTATTTTATGCCAAGGTGCAACTATAATATACCAATGTGTATAACATTTTTTGCAGTGGTTCTTGAGATACAGTTGCCTAAGAATTTTTGTGACGTAGACAGTCACACATTTTCCAATTAAATGGTCAAAGCACACACTAGACCTATCAAAATGTGTCAATCCATCGACAATCCGAAGTCTAAAATTTCTACGAAACCAATTACTTTCTTCTATTGAACATAGAAGAAAGTTATAAATGGCTTACGCATAAATAACAAATATGTTGAAAATCTCATGTAGAGACTATTACATATCTTAGTATTCCTATTTCTTTTTGTTTAAAAACAATGCAAGTTATATTTTATTTATTTTTTTTTTAATTATAGCGTTTTATAAATAATGATAGCATGGGAAGAGTTTAGAAACGTATAACAGTATCAAAACTTACGTCTATTTTAAAAAGTTTTAAAATATTTTTCCATAAAAATCCATGTATTTATTTTAATATATGTACCTGTGACTGGTTTGCAGTACTTAAATTTTTCTATTACTGTTCCGTTATATTAATTTTTGCAATTAATATTTTCCTTGATGTTTTGGTAAATATATGTGCCGTATAATTGGAAAACTGACCAACTCCTTAAATTCGGAAATTGTTATTTTGTTTTTCAGCTTTTTTCATTCTAAGTAAACGTTTCCACCAACTGGAAACAAAAAATTGTGCCAAAGCTGATATATTTTTGTGTTATTTGCGTTTGAAAATCGTGATGTGCTGCAAAACCGGCCATCACCATATCTGCGAAATCACGATTCTACCACCAGACTACAGCAGCACACTTGTTGATTGGGTTAGTTTTATCATGTTTTCTCCTTCTTGTGATTGCCCTTTCTTTCCACATCTTTATTGCCAATATTTCTAATAATTAAATTTCGTGTTTTCTTCAACTGTAAAGTTGTTTGTGGAAGAAATATTTTCTGATCAATCAAGGAAGTGGACAAATGAACCTACGATTTTAAAAAGGAATAAAGTAATGTACTATCAAAAATAATGTAAGTTCAAAAGTAATGTACTATCAATTTGTAATAAAAAACTATTAACTAATAACATAATAGCATCATAGTTACCGTATAATGGTTAATTAAGCATACATTATTAATTTAATAACATACCTATAATGATTCAGCAGGTTATACAGATAAGTTTATGTAAGTTTATTTACAACTCGAATGATTTCCAACTGTATTAAGTAATAGCTCGAAATTAAAATGATTTTGGATTTTTTGTGATACATTTTCATTATTTTCTAGAGCTATTTTTTGTTATGGATATCAGTTATTTTTTATCAATATATATATATACATATATATTGATTTTTATTTTATTATATATATATATATATATATATATTTAATCAGGTAACCGAAATCAGTTATTTTTTACTAAAATATAACTGAACAAAATATTGTGTATATTTAAAACCTTAAAAGTCTAATATTCACATTAAATTTAGCAAAAATTCAGTTATGTTTTTTTTTTTTTTGCAAAACCGGCAAATTCCAAAATAAAACATAAATAAACCCTTCCTTTGACGCGCCCCTACGCCTTATTTCCAGTTTATATACATATTGCCCTAATGACTATAAAACAAAAAAAATTGTATTTTTTTTTCTTTTTTGTCAAACTTATTTTGTCTAAGTTTGGACAAATATCACCATTTACCCAAAATTTTATTTTTTTGTAAAAGGTTGATTTTGTAACAACACGACACATGAGTATCAATTAGAAAAAAAATAAATTAATTAACATACTTCTTATTAAATTATTTTGTAATTTCTTTATACACTCATGTCTATAAATTAAGGATAATTCAGAATCACACGGAAATCGAACTTTAATGCAAAAATTTCACCTGTAAAAATACCACACATATTTTTAAGAATAATATGAAAATTATAGTAAGACATCAGATGACGCAGATATGATGTTACAATGACGAAAGTTTAAGAAGGGGGTAGATAAGGAATGGGAGCAAAGAAGGAAAATTGTTCACAAGCGTTCAGTATGCCACTCAGTGCCACAACCGAATAGTTATGACACAGAGGACGCATGCAGATATTTTTTTACGTGGTAGGATTATCGACCGACTAGAATGTGGGCGTACTCAGATAGAGGTTTCTGGGAAACTTGGAATCGCCCAAAGTGCCATCTCTAGGCTTTTGCAACGATTCCAAAATGCTGGAAATGCTAGTCAACATTACAGTACTGGTCGGCACCGAGTTACAATACCGAATGACGACCAGTATTTGGCAGTAACTGTCAAAATAAGTAGAAAAAGCACCCCATCAGACCTGTCTCGTCAGCTGTCTGCAGTCACGGGTACCACAGTTTCAAGGCAAACCGTGTATAGACGTTTGGGAGATATTAGTCTATATTCTCGCAGGCCTGTTAGATGTGTTCCGCTCGCAGCAATGCACTGTTTTCCAGCGGTTATCTTGGAGTAGAGAACATGCATTGTGGACAGCGGCACAGTGGGCTTATGTGATGTTTTCCGACGAGTCCAGGTTTAACTTTCAGTGTGATTCACGCCAGACATTCATATGTAGAACGTCAGGTACCCGTTACTACCAAAATAACTCCATTGAACGACACCGTTACTGTGTGTGTGTGGGGGGGGGGGTGCACGTTTAGGGGGGATCATATTGGACACCAGAACAGATCTGCATGTTCAAATCGGAACCATGACAGGCCCAATTTATCGGGGCATCATTCAGGAACAACATGCACGTTTGTTTAGGGGTGTCATGGGCCCAGACTTTGTGTTTATGGATGACAATGCGCGTCCTCAACCTGCAAACATTGTACGCGGATGCCTACAATGTGAAGCTATCATCCGCATGGAATAGCCAGCATTCTCACTTAACTAGAATCCAATATAGCATGTGTAGGACATGCTTTTCCGACGAGTTGTAGCCCGTCAACCACCTCCTACGTATGTACGGAACTTTGGAGAGCATTGCTTACTGAGTGGAGTAATCTCCCCCAAGATCAGATCGATAATTTAATACTCAGCATTTCTGGGCGTTGTACGGACTGTATTTCAACATCTGAGAGACATACAATGTATTAAGCATCATGCCAACCATGTAATGTTATGTTTTTGTAAGGGAGATAATTTTTGTAAATGCTTCAGGGAGCAAAAATTGTTGTTTTAATAAATGGTATCATACATAAACCACCTTTTTTCGTTCTTGATCTTTTGTTTAATAAATGGGCTTTATGAATAAGTCGTATTTGTTTTGCTTCCGAACCTTTATTTGCCGCATTTAGCATTATCCTTAATTTATGGACATGAGTGTATTTTGAGAATATGAGAACTGAAAAATGGTTAGCAATAAACATAGTTAACGGTTTGTTACGTTTTTCAAATACAAAAATTACCTGAATCTTATGTCTTTTCTTATATAAAAGCATTTAGTTTGCACTTAAGACATATTACACTTTAATTTAAAATAACATATTTTGCACAATTTTATCTACATTTTGTAATAAATCTTTTTCTCTTTCTTTCTCGTACATATAGAGAGAGAATGAAAAACACAACTTATAGAAAGAGTGTCCTAAAAATTACTCGGAACAGTTCTTAAATTTTTGTGCATAATTTTTTGTGCATATTAATTAGTTATCGTAAACACCTTTAGTTTGCTTTTACTGCTGGTATAAATAATGTTAATTTTCATAAGGGCATTTCTACGCATACGTATTAATTAAGTGAGGTTATTTCTCCTTTAGTAAAATATTCTGTTGTTGTGAAGTCATTAAAAATAATAAGAAATCAGTTCTTGCCAGTTTTCCTATTTCCATTAAGCCTAGGTCTTTAGTATAGACAACAGGGCTTAAATCGAACACACTCAACACTAAAATTGCAGTGAAAGTGTAAGTAAAGCTTCTTTTTGAATTAGATTTGCTAAGTTTTATGAGTTTGTTTCAATTTGATCAACAGCATGTCGTAATGCCCCAAATTAGTTTGTTCTTAATACGGACAGGTCTTCAGACACAACCTTAAGAAAATGTAGGCAAATACAGATGTTATTATGTCATTCTACGCATTCCCACAGAGTCATAGCAATACTTGCAGGTGTTTCGAAATCGATTGGTAACTTCATTAAAATAAAAGTGGATCTATATAAACAGACCGCGTAGAAAAATTCAATAGAACAAGAAATACCACGCCTTGTACCGTTCGTAAAATCAGGGACATTTTCATCGAAAATTTTAATATGAGTGTGGCTCCTCTGATTATGATTTTAAACGACGAATGTATTAACGTCTCCAAAAGGGGAATCGTAGGAAATTTATAGAAAAGAACCTGATTGTTCATCGTCGTGTTAGAAAACCACGTCTCACCAAGGTCGATCACAAATGGCCAAACAACTTACGAATAGAACTGTTGCGTGCTGAAATCGATAATTGTTTTAATGAGAGTATATCTTAAATAACGATTTTTTTCTTAATTATCTAATTCAACAGATATTCTTCTCTGAGGAATGAACACATTAAATTTTGATTACAAAACCTAAAAGCGTACAAAAACGTTTACGGGAGCATTTCCACGCCAAATTTCATGTGGAAGGGGTTAAACATCTGGTTAGTATCATGGTGTTGTCGTTTACCTAAACGAAGAGAACATGAGGTACCTACAAATCGAGGATGAGACCCTCAATGAGGACCAGTACAAGCGAGTAGTAGAAACTTGACACCTGCTTTAGCTCTACTAATGGCTCCCTATTGATTAAGACTGCATTTTCGTGCACGATTTAGACAATTGTCATAAATCCAGAATTTCTAGCTGACAATAACATTAGCGTTTTGCCTTGACTGGAAATCGGTTTGAATCCCATAGAGAACATGTGAGAATTCACCAAACTGGCGAACGCTAAAGGAGTGATCACCAACAATCGGCAGTTACTGAACACTATCACCCCCAGAGAATACATTCCTACACCGAACTAAAATAACATGTAAGTATTTGAATAGAGAACATGGCTTAATACAGAAAATCTGTAATGACAGGAAAAGGTGGATTCCTCAAATAAAAGGTTGTTCTCGTTAGAATTTTCGTGAATGTAAATATCGATTTTACTAAAATTAACTAGAAAAAGTATTTACGTACGAAACATGTTATTTTTATAAACTAAATAGTTTATTTTCTTAAATAAGAAAAAATACCTATAACACCTACAATCGTTTACTTTAAAAAAAAAATTAATTACAACTAGAAAATACAAAAATATGAGTAATGTTTATAATACTTTGTTAACCTACTGTGTATCATATTATATATCATATTTTTTGTTTATTTATAAATTTTACTGTTTAAGATAACATATATAACATTAAGATAATATAATATTTTGCGTAAAAGATTTTTTTTTTTTTTAGTTTTTGAGTAATTTATATCATTACTCATACTTAGTTTTACTTATTTTTGCGTGTTCTTTCTGTTTTTTTTTTTTTTTTTTTTTTAAATCTATTTTTGAATAAAAGTATACTATAAGCATACATTTGACAAAATGTTGATCCTTTAAAAAATCCATTTTAGTAGGATATTTAAACAATTTTTGTATGAAACATAAAAATCTATCTGAAACTTAAGACACACGTAATTGTACCCGAAAGAAATATAAAACATTCTTTTACGCTCAAATATATAACCATGAAATTTTAAAATAGTAACATGATTTAAATATAAATGAACATTATACAACTATTTGATTAATTTTATAATAAAAATGATGTTTTTTAAACTTTAATGCTGAATTTTAGCATATCGAATAATATAACACAGAAACAATCGTTATAAGAATCAACTCTCAATTATTACTTATTTTGATGAATAGAAATTAGAAAAATATTTAAGTATGAGTTTTTTTTTTTTTTTTTTTTTTATATATATTTTTTTAATACATTTTACTTATTTTGTATAAACATACCTTTTACAATTTTGTAGTATAAATATATCTTTTTCCTCCTTTCTAGTGTAAGAAGTAAAAGTGATTATTAATTTTCCCCATCGTAGACAAAATAATTAAATTAATTATGTGATATCCTTTACATTTCATTCGTAATTACGTTTGAAAATATTAGATGTAATTTGTTCAGTGTTAAATATATCTTTCATATTGATATTTAAAGATATTGACGTCAAAGAAATATATCCACAGTTAATGATCCCAGATTTTTTGTATTATTTAAAAGAATAGTCAGTTGCCATTTTCGCAAAAAATTCAGTATAATTAATGGGTTTTCGTAATCGATTAAATAGCTGAAAGGTAGTGACAAATGCAATAAAAAGATGACTGTTTTACTTGCAGGGTCAGGCAATACAGGTCTTTATGTCATCTTCTTTGAGTCAGATAATTAATGATCAGATGTCATATTAAAGGCGCCTTTTCATTTTATTGTTTTTCGTCATAGATTATATTTTTCAATTGTATTTATAATACAATGGTTTTTATAATTAAAATGAAAAGTTATTTGTCCATACAATTTTTTTTTTTCTTATTCTGTTGTAGAAATGGCTTAAGCAGTCTTTGTAAATGAATTTTAAAATAAATACATTGTTATGCAATTTATAGCAAAAAATACTAATTTACTTTAAATATGCATTATCCTTTTCTTCCCCCCTCTTATTTTCTGTTTCTAAACTTAGAGCCTATATGTAACTACAGCGCGTATCCCTCATCGAAGCAAGTAACCAACATCGAAATCACGTGATGAATGCTTTTCAGGATCACACTCCTCCTCGGACAAGGGGCCCTACAATGAAGACATCGGGTTCATCTCACTCTCGGGAATTCTTGGTTGTGATGTCACATTTCTACAGCTCCAAGTGTTACGACGTCTTCGTAATCGTCTACTCCGTTCTCACTGTCGGCGATTCTCGTCGGGATCTGCTTCCGAAATCTCCCTTTGTATATGGCAACCGAAAACGTGTTTCCGATAGTGAGACAAAGGCTATTTCGTCAGCCATTTTTTTATAAAGAAACTGATGATTTGAAAACTTGTTACTGTGTATGTATGTATAATTTCTTATTTAATTTACAAATTATTTTAGACTTCATTGTTAATTAATTTTAACATTTTTTGTTTCAATTAAACTTAAAAAAAAAAAAAAAATATTTTTTAAAAGTAAGCATTTAAATTTTAAAATTTAAATGCTTATTTTTGAAATATATTTTTTATTTTAACGGGAAAAAAAAGTTAAATTTATTAAATAATAAACTGGAAAATAATTGCTAAATTAAAATTTAGAAATTACAAATTATTTGTTTTAAATAAATATTATATATATATATATATATATATATATATATATATATATATAAAGACTTAACGAGAATTGAGCTCAGGTACTTTTGGTCTAAAATTAAACGCTCTATGATTGAGCCACTGATCGACTTGTAAGGCAAATCCTGTTATCCATATTGTTCTTAAAATAGTATTATTACAATTCTTTCATTATAAATGATGACATCGCATGATTTAACTTAGAAAATATAGATCTGAGGACTTCAAATTTGATTATTTTCAGAAAGTAATACTTTAGTTTTTAATTTTAGGCTTGTTTTTTGCTTTGCTATTTTGAGGTAAAAGCAACAGATCTATCGTCACTAGTAAACACTGTAAAAAAAAATTTCAGTATTTTACAACAAAAGGTGCTGGCACCGCGGCTGCCAGCACAGTTGCTGTAAAATTTACAAGCTGCTGTTTTTTATGGTGCTGTAAAATTTGCTGCACTTTGCTGTAAATTTTACAAGATGCTGTTTTTAGTAGTGCTGTAAAATTAACTACATTTTGCTGTGAATTTTACAAGATGCTGTTTTAAAAAGTGTTGCAAAATTTACAACAAAGTATAGTTAATTTTACAACACTTTTTAAAACAGCATCTTGTAAAATTCACAGCAAAGTGCAGTTAATTTTACAGCACTACTAAAAACAGCATCTTGAAAAATTCACAGCAAAGTGCAGTAAATTTTACAGCATCATAAAAAACAGTAGCTTGTAAATTTTACAGCAACTGTGTTGGCAGCCGCGGTGCCAGCACCTTTTGTTGTAAAACACTGATTTTTTTTTTTTTTTTTTTTTTACAGTGTAGGCGCGCCACCAAACACAGAAAGATCAAAAGAGAGAAAGGACGTTTGTTTGTTCCTTCAAAGAAAACATGATTCTGCTAGTTGGATCTAGCCCCTAGGTGCTAGAGATGTCTTCTTCATCAGCAGGAGGGAACACATCCATTAAAAAATTATGTAATCCAAACAGATTTCTGAATGTATGCCAAGCTAGCATACACCAAATTATATTACAACAATAGAATAACATAGCAAACTTGAAATTATAACTACTGAAATATGATCTATTTAATATAAATTATTTAAATTTGTAACTTCAATAACTGATTTAAAAAAAAAAAAAAAAAAAAAAAAAGATTTTATATTGAGAATTTATATTCAGGCTTTTTTTAAATAATTGTTTCTATAAATTCCTAAAATGACATGATAGCAAATACATACCCTCACTTGAACCTGTTGAATGAAAATTAAAAAAACTCACAACCTACTAAAGTCGACGTTGGCATTATTAGATTCCAACTTTATGAAATTTTTTCATAAAATTTCTCATTTTAAAACTTTAATGAAAATTGAAAACTTTAATGCTTCTTCCATGTCTCTAGAAGCCCATTTCAATTCCTGGTTTGGTAGTACGTCATATATCTCCAAACATAAGTCTCCCAACCTTCCCGAAAAAATAGACTTTGAGCTTTCAACATCAAATAGAACATCTACTAGGACCACAAATCAATGCAAAGTCCAAAGCTGCGAGGCTGTCACACAGAATAAACTAAAAATTTGCATTACTAGTATAACAAGAAATAAACTTCAAAGGACATAAGTTTTTATAAAATAAAAGTGCTTGAAAATATTGTATTTGTTTGTCGAATTTAAATTTAAAATTGCACAATCACTTAATTCTTAAAAGCTGATTAATTTTTACACTTATGTAAATTTTATGGCTCAGATTAGAATACCAGAGCGGCATACAGTTAGTGTTGAAGTTAAAGTTTTTTCTTTCATCATATAAATCAATATAAAAAATCTTATTTTTCAAAACTAAAGAAGTATCTAATAAATCAGCTTCAAATTTGTTAATATTTTATTTAATTTTAAAGTATCCGGATACATTAAATTAAAAATATTATTAAAATTTGTATTAAAAATAATCAAGTCATCTATGCAACGATAAACGTGTAAAATAAATTACATGTATTATAAATTACAGGAAAATTGTATTGGAAGAAGAATAAGAAAAGATTAGCCGCACTAGAAGAATAATTTCTCCCCATTCCAATACCATGTGACTGTTTAAAAATCTCATTTTGAGAAAAGATGTAATTACTATTCAAACAAAAATGACATAAACTAAGGAAAAAATCTCTAGGAATATTTAATTCATCTTCAATGTAAAACATGTCAAAAATCCTTTTAATGATTCCCTAAAGTTGATTTACAAAATAAATTTTCAGAATAGAAAGTTTTAACAGACAGAGGCTTAAAAAGTAATTCTATTAATTAAATCAGTGCTTATTATCAATGGACCAAAAAATAACTTGTATTTTTATATTTGAATTTTACAAAATCATAAATTTTCTTCAAATAGAATTGCAACTGTACATTGAAATATTTTCCATAGTAGTACAATATATAAATAAAATTTAACTGGATTTTTATTAAATTTAGGTGACATAAATAAAAATGGAATATTACTCACATTAGAAATTTTAAAACTATAAGAAAAAAGAGATTTAACCTGTTTAAAAAGCAGTAAAACATTTTTTAAATAATTTTAGAGTTCATGGATGGAACACGGGCGCAGAATTCATACCGGAATTTGTTTAAGAAATTTCTCCACCTATAATATCGTTGATTCAAGAGGTAGAAAATTTTCTTATATTGATAGTGGTATGAATTCTGCGTCCGTGTTCCATCCCTGAGAGTTTAAATTTTAATTTAGTATAAAAAATGTCATTATTCAGTTCCTCTAAAGTCCTTTCAAAATAAAATATTTTTACATATAATACGATAATTGTTTGCAACCTTGTCTACTGGAACAAAAACAAAATTATTTTTAATTAATTCTGATTATTCATTGTTCATTTTATTAAAATGCTGATAAATGTAATGTGTTTAGAAATTCAACGAAAAAATTATCAAAATAACATATTAAATTATATGTCCATTCATGAAAGGCCTCAATAGGAGTATTATACTTATTGCCAATCTTAAAAATAAATTTATTTATATTTTTTAAAAAATGATTCCTTAACACTTGATTTTTTAAGCTTCTTATTTAATCTAAATTTTATACCCAAATTCATCAAAAACCTTATATTGTCATTTTTTATTATTTTGAGATCCCCAGTTATAAAATGTTTGTAATTATTATCAATATAACACTTTAAATTATCACTATTGTAAATACAATCTTTCAGCTTGGAAGACTCATCTGATAAAGCAAAATTTCATTTTTTTTTCTTTCTTTTTGGTACTGATTGTTTATTATATTTGAAAACAGTAACAATATTTATAATTTTTAATAGAAAAGGAAAACTATTTTTACGAATATGGCTGTATTTAATTTCAAATTATCAAGGAAGTGGACAAGGAAGTGGACAAATGAACCTACGATTTTAAAAAGGAATAAAGTAATGTACTATCAAAAATAATGTAAGTTCAAAAGTAATGTACTATCAATTTGTAATAAAAAACTATTAACTAATAACATAATAGCATCATAGTTACCGTATAATGGTTAATTGAGCATACATTATTAATTTAATAACATACCTATAATGATTCAGCAGGTTATACAGATAAGTTTATGTAAGTTTATTTACAACTCGAATGATTTCCAACTGTATTAAGTAATAGCTCGAAATTAAAATGATTTTGGATTTTTTGTGATACATTTTCATTATTTTCTAGAGCTATTTTTTGTTATGGATATCAGTTATTTTTTATCAATATATATATATACATATATATTGATTTTTATTTTATTATATATATATATATATATATATATATATATATATATTTAATCAGGTAACCGAAATCAGTTATTTTTTACTAAAATATAACTGAACAAAATATTGTGTATATTTAAAACCCTAAAAGTCTAATATTCACATTAAATTTAGCAAAAATTCAGTTATGTTTTTTTTTGCAAAACCGGCTAATTCCAAAATAAAACATAAATAAACCCTTCCTTTGACGCGCCCCTACGCCTTATTTCCAGTTTATAAACATATTGCCCTAATGACTATAAAACTAAATTTTTTTTTTTTTTTTCTTTTTTGTCAAACTTATTTTGTCTAAGTTTGGACAAATATCACCATTTACCCAAAATTTTATTTTTTTGTAAAAGGTTGATTTTGTAACAACACGACACATGAGTATCAATTAGAAAAAAAATAAATTAATTAACATATTTCTTATTAAATTATTTTGTAATTTCTTTATACACTCATGTCTATAAATTAAGGATAATTCAGAATCACACGGAAATCGATCTTTAATGCAAAAATTTCACCTGTAAAAATACCACACACATTTTTAAGAATAATATGAAAATTATAGTAAGACATCAGATGACGCAGATATGATGTTACAATGACGAAAGTTTAAGAAGGGGGTAGATAAGGAATGGGAGCAAAGAAGGAAAATTGTTCACAAGCGTTCAGTATGCCACTCAGTGCCACAACCGAATAGTTATGACACAGAGGACGCATGCAGATATTTTTTTACGTGGTAGGATTATCGACCGACTAGAATGTGGGCGTACTCAGATAGAGGTTTCTGGGAAACTTGGAATCGCCCAAAGTGCCATCTCTAGGCTTTTGCAACGATTCCAAAATGCTGGAAATGCTAGTCAACATTACAGTACTGGTCGGCACCGAGTTACAATACCGAATGACGACCAGTATTTGGCAGTAACTGTCAAAATAAGTAGAAAAAGCACCCCATCAGACCTGTCTCGTCAGCTGTCTGCAGTCACGGGTACCACAGTTTCAAGGCAAACCGTGTATAGACGTTTGGGAGATATTAGTCTATATTCTCGCAGGCCTGTTAGATGTGTTCCGCTCGCAGCAATGCACTGTTTTCCAGCGGTTATCTTGGAGTAGAGAACATGCATTGTGGACAGCGGCACAGTGGGCTTATGTGATGTTTTCCGACGAGTCCAGGTTTAACTTTCAGTGTGATTCACGCCAGACATTCATATGTAGAACGTCAGGTACCCGTTACTACCAAAATAACTCCATTGAACGACACCGTTACTGTGTGTGTGGGGGGGGGGTGCACGTTTAGGAGGGATCATATTGGACACCAGAACAGATCTGCATGTTCAAATCGGAACCATGACAGGCCCAATTTATCGGGGCATCATTCAGGAACAACATGCACGTTTGTTTAGGGGTGTCATGGGCCCAGACTTTGTGTTTATGGATGACAATGCGCGTCCTCAACCTGCAAACATTGTACGCGGATGCCTACAATGTGAAGCTATCATCCGCATGGAATAGCCAGCATTCTCACTTAACTAGAATCCAATATAGCATGTGTAGGACATGCTTTTCCGACGAGTTGTAGCCCGTCAACCACCTCCTACGTATGTACGGAACTTTGGAGAGCATTGCTTACTGAGTGGAGTAATCTTCCCCAAGATCAGATCGATAATTTAATACTCAGCATTTCTGGGCGTTGTACGGACTGTATTTCAACATCTGAGAGACATACAATGTATTAAGCATCATGCCAACCATGTAATGTTATGTTTTTGTAAGGGAGATAATTTTTGTAAATGCTTCAGGGAGCAAAAATTGTTGTTTTAATAAATGGTATCATACATAAACCACCTTTTTTCGTTCTTGATCTTTTGTTTAATAAATGGGCTTTATGAATAAGTCGTATTTGTTTTGCTTCCGAACCTTTATTTGCCGCATTTAGCATTATCCTTAATTTATGGACATGAGTGTATTTTGAGAATATGAGAACTGAAAAATGGTTAGCAATAAACATAGTTAACGGTTTGTTACGTTTTTCAAATACAAAAATTACCTGAATCTGATGTCTTTTCTTATATAAAAGCATTTAGTTTGCACTTAAGACATATTACACTTTAATTTAAAATAACATATTTTGCACAATTTTATCTACATTTTGTAATAAATCTTTTTCTCTTTCTTTCTCGTACATATAGAGAGAGAATGAAAAACACAACTTATAGAAAGAGTGTCCTAAAAATTACTCGGAACAGTTCTTAAATTTTTGTGCATAATTTTTTGTGCATATTAATTAGTTATCGTAAACACCTTTAGTTTGCTTTTACTGCTGGTATAAATAATGTTAATTTTCATAAGGGCATTTCTACGCATACGTATTAATTAAGTGAGGTTATTTCTCCTTTAGTAAAATATTCTGTTGTTGTGAAGTCATTAAAAATAATAAGAAATCAGTTCTTGCCAGTTTTCCTATTTCCATTAAGCCTAGGTCTTTAGTATAGACAACAGGGCTTAAATCGAACACACTCAACACTAAAATTGCAGTCAAAGTGTAAGTAAAGCTTCTTTTTGAATTAGATTTGCTAAGTTTTATGAGTTTGTTTCAATTTGATCAACAGCATGTCGTAATGCCCCAAATTAGTTTGTTCTTAATACGGACAGGTCTTCAGACACAACCTTAAGAAAATGTAGGCAAATACAGATGTTATTATGTCATTATACGCATTCCCACAGAGTCATAGCAATACTTGCAGGTGTTTCGAAATCGATTGGTAACTTCATTAAAATAAAAGTGGATCTATATAAACAGACCGCGTAGAAAAATTCAATAGAACAAGAAATACCACGCCTTGTACCGTTCGTAAAATCAGGGACATTTTCATCGAAAATTTTAATATGAGTGTGGCTCCTCTGATTATGATTTTAAACGACGAATGTATTAACGTCTCCAAAAGGGGAATCGTAGGAAATTTATAGAAAAGAACCTGATTGTTCATCGTCGTGTTAGAAAACCACGTCTCACCGAGGTCGATCACAAATGGCCAAACAACTTACGAATAGAACTGTTGCGTGCTGAAATCGATAATTGTTTTAATGAGAGTATATCTTAAATAACGATTTTTTTCTTAATTATCTAATTCAACAGATATTCTTCTCTGAGGAATGAACACATTAAATTTTGATTACAAAACCTAAAAGCGTACAAAAACGTTTACGGGAGCATTTCCACGCCAAATTTCATGTGCAAGGGGTTAAACATCTGGTTAGTATCATGGTGTTGTCGTTTACCTAAACGAAGAGAACATGAGGTACCTACAAATCGAGGATGAGACCCTCAATGAGGACCAGTACAAGCGAGTAGTAGAAACTTGACACCTGCTTTAGCTCTACTAATGGCTCCCTATTGATTAAGACTGCATTTTCGTGCACGATTTAGACAATTGTCATAAATCCAGAATTTCTAGCTGACAATAACATTAGCGTTTTGCCTTGACTGGAAATCGGTTTGAATCCCATAGAGAACATGTGAGAATTCACCAAACTGGCGAACGCCAAAGGAGTGATCACCAACAATCGGCAGTTACTGAACACTATCACCCCCAGAGAATACATTCCTACACCGAACTAAAATAACATGTAAGTATTTGAATAGAGAACATGGCTTAATACAGAAAATCTGTAATGACAGGAAAAGGTGGATTCCTCAAATAAAAGGTTGTTCTCGTTAGAATTTTCGTGAATGTAAATATCGATTTTACTAAAATTAACTAGAAAAAGTATTTACGTACGAAACATGTTATTTTTATAAACTAAATAGTTTATTTTCTTAAATAAGAAAAAATACCTATAACACCTACAATCGTTTACTTTTAAAAAAAAATTAATTACAACTAGAAAATACAAAAATATGAATAATGTTTATAATACTTTGTTAACCTACTGTATATCATATTATATATCATATTTTTTGTTTATTTATAAATTTTACTGTTTAAGATAACATATATAACATTAAGATAATATAATATTTTGCGTAAAAGATTTATTTTTTTTTTAGTTTTTTAGTAATTTATATCATTACTCATACTTAGTTTTACTTATTTTTGCGTGTTCTTTCTGTTTTTTTTTTTTTTTTTTTTTTTTAATCTATTTTTGAATAAAAGTATACTATAAGCATACATTTGACAAAATGTTGATCCTTTAAAAAATCCATTTTAGTAGGATATTTAAACAATTTTTGTATGAAACATAAAAATCTATCTGAAACTTAAGACACACGTAATTGTACCCGAAAGAAATATAAAACATTCTTTTACGCTCAAATATATAACCATGAAATTTTAAAATAGTAACATGATTTAAATATAAATGAACATTATACAACTATTTGATTAATTTTATAATAAAAATGATGTTTTTTAAACTTTAATGCTGAATTTTAGCATATCGAATAATATAACACAGAAACAATCGTTATAAGAATCAACTCTCAATTATTACTTATTTTGATGAATAGAAATTAGAAAAATATTTAAGTATGAGTTTTTTTTTTTTTTTTTTTATTTTTTTTTTATATATATATATTTTTTTTTAATACATTTTACTTATTTTGTATAAACATACCTTTTACAATTTTGTAGTATAAATATATCTTTTTCCTCCTTTCTAGTGTAAGAAGTAAAAGTGATTATTAATTTTCCATCGTAGACAAAATAATTAAATTAATTATGTGATATCCTTTACATTTCATTCGTAATTACGTTTGAAAATATTAGATGTAATTTGTTCAGTGTGAAATATATCTTTCATATTGATTTTTAAAGATATTGACGTCAAAGAAATATATCCACAGTTAATGATCCCAGATTTTTTGTATTATTTAAAAGAATAGTCAGCTGCCATTTTGGCAAAAAATTCAGTATAATTAATGGGTTTTCGTAATCGATTAAATAGCTGAAAGGTAGTGACAAATGCAATAAAAAGATGACTGTTTTACTTGCAGGGTCAGGCAATACAGGTTTTTATGTCATCTTCTTTGAGTCAGATAATTAATGATCAGATGTCATATTAAAGGCGCCTTTTCATTTTATTGTTTTTCGTCATAGATTATATTTTTCAATTGTATTTATAATACAATGGTTTTTATAATTAAAATGAAAAGTTATTTGTCCATACAATTTTTTTTTTTTTTCTTATTCTGTTGTAGAAATGGCTTAAGCAGTCTTTGTAAATGAATTTTAAAATAAATACATTGTTATGCAATTTATAGCAAAAAATACTAATTTACTTTAAATATGCATTATCCTTTTCTTCCCCCCTCTTATTTTCTGTTTCTAAACTTAGAGCCTATATGTAACTACAGCGCGTATCCCTCATCGAAGCAAGTAACCAACATCGAAATCACGTGATGAATGCTTTTCAGGATCACACTCCTCCTCGGACAAGGGGCCCTACAATGAAGACATCGGGTTCATCTCACTCTCGGGAATTCTTGGTTGTGATGTCACATTTCTACAGCTCCAAGTGTTACGACGTCTTCGTAATCGTCTACTCCGTTCTCACTGTCGGCGATTCTCGTCGGGATCTGCTTCCGAAATCTCCCTTTGTATATGGCAACCGAAAACGTGTTTCCGATAGTGAGACAAAGGCTATTTCGTCAGCCATTTTTTTATAAAGAAACTGATGATTTGAAAACTTGTTACTGTGTATGTATGTATAATTTCTTATTTAATTTACAAATTATTTTAGACTTCATTATTAATTAATTTTAACATTTTTTGTTTCAATTAAACTTAAAAAAAAAAAAAAATATTTTTTAAAAGTAAGCATTTAAATTTTAAAATTTAAATGCTTATTTTTGAAATATATTTTTTATTTTAACGGGAAAAAAAAAAGTTAAATTTATTAAATAATAAACTGGAAAATAATTGCTAAATTAAAATTTAGAAATTACAAATTATTTGTTTTAAATAAATATTATATATATATATATATATATATATATATATATATATATATATATATAAAGACTTAACGAGAATTGAGCTCAGGTACTTTTGGTCTAAAATTAAACGCTCTATGATTGAGCCACTGATCGACTTGTAAGGCAAATCCTGTTATCCATATTGTTCTTAAAATAGTATTATTACAATTCTTTCATTATAAATGATGACATCGCATGATTTAACTTAGAAAATATAGATCTGAGGACTTCAAATTTGATTATTTTCAGAAAGTAATACTTTAGTTTTTAATTTTAGGCTTGTTTTTTGCTTTGCTATTTTGAGGTAAAAGCAACAGATCTATCGTCACTAGTAAACACTGTAAAAAAAAATTTCAGTATTTTACAACAAAAGGTGCTGGCACCGCGGCTGCCAGCACAGTTGCTGTAAAATTTACAAGCTGCTGTTTTTTATGGTGCTGTAAAATTTGCTGCACTTTGCTGTAAATTTTACAAGATGCTGTTTTTAGTAGTGCTGTAAAATTAACTACATTTTGCTGTGAATTTTACAAGATGCTGTTTTAAAAAGTGTTGCAAAATTTACAACAAAGTATAGTTAATTTTACAACACTTTTTAAAACAGCATCTTGTAAAATTCACAGCAAAGTGCAGTTAATTTTACAGCACTACTAAAAACAGCATCTTGAAAAATTCACAGCAAAGTGCAGTAAATTTTACAGCATCATAAAAAACAGTAGCTTGTAAATTTTACAGCAACTGTGTTGGCAGCCGCGGTGCCAGCACCTTTTGTTGTAAAACACTGATTTTTTTTTTTTTTTTTTTTTTTTTTTTTACAGTGTAGGCGCGCCACCAAACACAGAAAGATCAAAAGAGAGAAAGGACGTTTGTTTGTTCCTTCAAAGAAAACATGATTCTGCTAGTTGGATCTAGCCCCTAGGTGCTAGAGATGTCTTCTTCATCAGCAGGAGGGAACACATCCATTAAAAAATTATGTAATCCAAACAGATTTCTGAATGTATGCCAAGCTAGCATACACCAAATTATATTACAACAATAGAATAACATAGCAAACTTGAAATTATAACTACTGAAATATGATCTATTTAATATAAATTATTTAAATTTGTAACTTCAATAACTGATTTAAAAAAAAAAAAAAAAAAAAAAAAAAAAAGATTTTATATTGAGAATTTATATTCAGGCTTTTTTTAAATAATTGTTTCTATAAATTCCTAAAATGACATGATAGCAAATACATACCCTCACTTGAACCTGTTGAATGAAAATTAAAAAAACTCACAACCTACTAAAGTCGACGTTGGCATTATTAGATTCCAACTTTATGAAATTTTTTCATAAAATTTCTCATTTTAAAACTTTAATGAAAATTGAAAACTTTAATGCTTCTTCCATGTCTCTAGAAGCCCATTTCAATTCCTGGTTTGGTAGTACGTCATATATCTCCAAACATAAGTCTCCCAACCTTCCCGAAAAAATAGACTTTGAGCTTTCAACATCAAATAGAACATCTACTAGGACCACAAATCAATGCAAAGTCCAAAGCTGCGAGGCTGTCACACAGAATAAACTAAAAATTTGCATTACTAGTATAACAAGAAATAAACTTCAAAGGACATAAGTTTTTATAAAATAAAAGTGCTTGAAAATATTGTATTTGTTTGTCGAATTTAAATTTAAAATTGCACAATCACTTAATTCTTAAAAGCTGATTAATTTTTACACTTATGTAAATTTTATGGCTCAGATTAGAATACCAGAGCGGCATACAGTTAGTGTTGAAGTTAAAGTTTTTTCTTTCATCATATAAATCAATATAAAAAATCTTATTTTTCAAAACTAAAGAAGTATCTAATAAATCAGCTTCAAATTTGTTAATATTTTATTTAATTTTAAAGTATCCGGATACATTAAATTAAAAATATTATTAAAATTTGTATTAAAAATAATCAAGTCATCTATGCAACGATAAACGTGTAAAATAAATTACATGTATTATAAATTACAGGAAAATTGTATTGGAAGAAGAATAAGAAAAGATTAGCCGCACTAGAAGAATAATTTCTCCCCATTCCAATACCATGTGACTGTTTAAAAATCTCATTTTGAGAAAAGATGTAATTACTATTCAAACAAAAATGACATAAACTAAGGAAAAAATCTCTAGGAATATTTAATTCATCTTCAATGTAAAACATGTCAAAAATCCTTTTAATGATTCCCTAAAGTTGATTTACAAAATAAATTTTCAGAATAGAAAGTTTTAACAGACAGAGGCTTAAAAAGTAATTCTATTAATTAAATCAGTGCTTATTATCAATGGACCAAAAAATAACTTGTATTTTTATATTTGAATTTTACAAAATCATAAATTTTCTTCAAATAGAATTGCAACTGTACATTGAAATATTTTCCATAGTAGTACAATATATAAATAAAATTTAACTGGATTTTTATTAAATTTAGGTGACATAAATAAAAATGGAATATTACTCACATTAGAAATTTTAAAACTATAAGAAAAAAGAGATTTAACCTGTTTAAAAAGCAGTAAAACATTTTTTAAATAATTTTAGAGTTCATGGATGGAACACGGGCGCAGAATTCATACCGGAATTTGTTTAAGAAATTTCTCCACCTATAATATCGTTGATTCAAGAGGTAGAAAATTTTCTTATATTGATAGTGGTATGAATTCTGCGTCCGTGTTCCATCCCTGAGAGTTTAAATTTTAATTTAGTATAAAAAATGTCATTATTCAGTTCCTCTAAAGTCCTTTCAAAATAAAATATTTTTACATATAATACGATAATTGTTTGCAACCTTGTCTACTGGAACAAAAACAAAATTATTTTTAATTAATTCTGATTATTCATTGTTCATTTTATTAAAATGCTGATAAATGTAATGTGTTTAGAAATTCAACGAAAAAATTATCAAAATAACATATTAAATTATATGTCCATTCATGAAAGGCCTCAATAGGAGTATTATACTTATTGCCAATCTTAAAAATAAATTTATTTATATTTTTTAAAAAATGATTCCTTAACACTTGATTTTTTAAGCTTCTTATTTAATCTAAATTTTATACCCAAATTCATCAAAAACCTTATATTGTCATTTTTTATTATTTTGAGATCCCCAGTTATAAAATGTTTGTAATTATTATCAATATAACACTTTAAATTATCACTATTGTAAATACAATCTTTCAGCTTGGAAGACTCATCTGATAAAGCAAAATTTCATTTTTTTTTTCTTTCTTTTTGGTACTGATTGTTTATTATATTTGAAAACAGTAACAATATTTATAATTTTTAATAGAAAAGGAAAACTATTTTTACGAATATGGCTGTATTTAATTTCAAATTATCACATAATTTTTGCAAAAAGGAAATTGTAAAATATTTATTTATTACTTTATTTTGATTAATTTTTAAAAGCCTAAAATCTATTAAATCTGTAACTAAATCTTTAAATTGATTACTGACAAAATTATACTTAAAAGAAAAAAAGATTTTTTTTTTTTTTTTTTTAATAGTTTATATTTTGAAAGAAAAAATATTCTCAGACTCTTTGATTGTTAATAAGTTAAAGAAAATAGTCTTTATTTTTATTTTTATTTATTTTTATCCATTTATTTATTTTTATTTATTTTTATTCATTTATTTATTTTTATTTATTTTATTTTATTTATTTATTTTGAAAATAGAAACTATTAAAAATTTTTGTTCTTTCCTTTCTAAGTATAATTTTATTAATAATCAATTTAATGATTTAGTTACTGATTTAATAAATTTTAAGTTTTTAAAAATTAATCAAAATAAAGCAGTAAATGAATATTTTACAATTTCTTTTTTAGCAAAAACCATTTGATAATTTAAAATTAAATGCAGCCATTCATAAAAATAGTTCTCTCTTTCTATATATATATATATATATATATATATTGTTACTGCTTTCAAATATAATAAACCATTCAGTTAAAAAAAAAATAATAATATTAATAATAATAAATAATTATAGAAATTTTGCTTTATCAAGCAATTCCTCCTAGCTGAATGATTGTATTTGCAATAGTGATGATGATTTCAAGTAACAAACATGTTAGAACTGGGGATCTTAATTTGATTTAAAAAAATGACAATATTAGATTTTTTATGACTTTGGTTACAAAATTTAGATTAAATAGGGAGCTTAAACAATGAAGTGTTAATAATTCCTTTTTAAAAGGTATAAATATTTTTTTTTAAAGATTGGTTATAAATATAATACTTCTATTGAGGCCTTTCATGAATGGAAATATAATTTAATATGTTATTTTGATAATTTTTTCGTTGAATTTCTAAACAATAATAATTACGTTTAACAGCAATTTAATCAAATGGACAACGAATAATAAGAATTAATTAAAAGTAATTTTGTTTTTGTTCCAGTAGACAAGGCTGCAATCAATTATGGTATTATATTTCAAAATTTTAATTTTGAAAGAACTGTGGAAGAACTGAATAATGATTTTTATTATACTAAATTAAATTTAAACTCTAATATTGTTAAAATTGTTTTACTGTTTACTCAAAAGAAGTTCAAACTCTTTTTTCTTATAATTTTAAAATTTCTAATGAGAGTAATATTCCATTTTTATTTATGACGCCTAAATTTAATAAAAATCCAGTTAAAATCATGTTTATATGTTGTACTACTAATAGTATTGGAAAAGGTTTCAATGTACAGTTACAATTATTTTTGAAGAAAATTTACAAGTTTTTAAAATTCAAACATAAAAATACAATTTATTTTTGGTCCATTGATAATAGGAACTCGTATAATTAATAGAATTACTTTTAAGCCTTTGTCTTTTCAGACTTACGATTTTGAAAATTTATTTTGTAATATTACTATAAATCAACTTTATGACATTATTAAAAGGATTTTTGACATGTTTTGTATTGAACATGCATTAAATATTCCTAGAGTTTTTTTCCTTAGTTTATGTCTTTATATATATATATATAATAATTATATCTTTATTCAAGATGAGATTTTTAAAAGTCACATGATATAGGCATGGGGACAACTTATTCTTCCTGGGTGGCTAATCTTTTCTTACACTTCTTCGAATACAATTTTACTGTAATTTATAATACTAGTTTACATGTTTATCTTTACTTAGAAAACTTGATTATTTTAATACAGATGTTAATAATATTTTAAAATTAATATATCATGATGTTTTAAAATTAAATAAAGAAAGTACTAACAATTTCGAAGCTGATTTCTTAGATATTTCCTTCGTTTTAAAAAATAAGATTGTTTGTTTTGATTTATATGATAAAAGAAAGAAACTTTAATTTCAACACTAATCTGAACCATAACATTTACATAACCATAATAATTAATCAGCTTCTAAAAATTAAGAGATTGTGCAATTCTAAATTTAATTTCGATAAACATATGTATAATTTTCAAGCACTTTTGTTTTAGAAAACTTATTTTCTTTAAAGTTTATTTCTTGTTATACTAGTAATGCAAATTTTTAGTTTATTCTGTGTGACAGCCTCGCAGCTTTGGACTTTGCATTGATTGGTGGTCCTAGTTAGATGTTCTATTTGATGTTGACAGCTCAAAGTCTATTTTTTCGGAAAGGTTGGGAGACTGATGTTTGGAGATATATGACATACTACCAGACATGGAATTGAAATGGGCATCTAGGGATATGGAAGAAGCATTAAAGTTTTCAATTTTCATAAAGTGTTTAAGACGGAACTCGAATATTGCCAACGAATTATCAAATACTTATTAAACTTCTTGGTATTTATCTAAGGTCTGAATCCTAAATACAGTAATAGTTACAATCCTGGATTTCTGCAAATTATCACATTTCTGTTTCTGGCTGACCGTTTTTTCAAGATCGATATTTACTTCTAGGTTTTATACCAAAGTGACCTTATACCAACGGGAAAAAAAACAATGTTTTAATTTTGGCAATTTAAGATCGATTTTAATAGAAACTGAGAATTAGTCACTGTTAATTCTAATCAAAATTTAGACGAAAATTCGTTTTAATCCGTTAAGAAAGATGACTTTTAGATAATTAAACATTTATACTTCATTTCTTTTTCTTTCTTTCTTTCCTTTTTTTTTTTTTTTTTTTTTTTTTTTAATCGACCATGGTTAATTATTAGAAATATACTGTTAAAAAAAAAAAAAAAAAAAAACACGAAAGAAAGAAAAGAACAATTAAACTGTTCAGAAGTAAGAATTTTAGACAAAAGTTCATTTAATAGTCAAGACACGTGACTACTATAAGAAAAGGGCTAATTCGTTCCTTTAAGGTAAAATAATAATAATAATAATAATAAATGCTGATGGTAGTCTTCGTGCATTTTCTTTGATATAGTAAGTGAATCTTTTTGTAGATATTCATAAAATATTATAAAACTTAGTGATTTTAAGATGACATATGACGCGGTAGTAACTCTCTGCATTACGAATAAAAAAGCAAAAAAATATATTATTTTTACTTGTTTACCTACTAAGAATTCGAATTTGTCAAAGAGATGAATTCATACATGCTATCAACAAATAAAATCAACTTGAATGCTCGGATATGTAGTAAGCTTTTACAGAAAATGATTACGTTAATGATATATGCAAAAAAGATTATTAGGACAGCCACAAAAAATAAAACTAAATAATCCTACTCTTTCAAATACAAAATTATCGATTGACTTTCAATATAGATGGGCAATTCAATGCAAGATCGAAATTGATTTTTTTTTTTTTTTTTTTTTTTTTTTTAATCTGAAGGATAGGTTAAAATTCAACTTAAATAAAATATATGAGACGTGCTTTTAATGAAACTTAAAAAAAAAAAAAAAAAAAAAAAAAAAAGAAAAAAAGTTATTAGAAATAAGAAAAATTTTATATATATATATATATATATATATATATATAGTACACATATACATACCAAATACTATATTTATATTTAGCACAGCAGGAAAATTGTTCTTACAATTTGAGATACGTTTTAAAAAATTTCCAACAAAAGCAATAATATATTCGAATTCTTTTGCGTGGTCCTGTAAATGTAGAATGAATGCTTTTCATGGTGTATTCAACGTAAAACACGTTTTTTATGAGTATAAAAAAAAAAAATAATAATCCATATTAACTTTATTTAGTGTAGGATATATTTGCTAAAATGTAACCGATGGAAAATTTCGTACATAGACGTAATGTATTTGAATAATGTTGATTGTGACGTCACATGCTTTAGGCCACTTTTTATGCACATCTTTGTAAATGGATTTAGAAATATTTTGAGATGACAAGAAGCTATTTAGTATACTAAGATTATGAGAGTATTGGAATGTACAATTAAAAGAGAGAAACATTTGAAATTGCAAACATAAAAAGGGAAATTACGCTTTTAAAAATAATTTATTTTTCTCCCACATAAGTGAGAGATTTTATGTATGACTGCTGGTGTTTACCCTTTTTGCCTACTAGTAATGTTAATAAAAATATATATGTTTGGTATAGTTATTCAAATGCTGTTTTTTACTCCCAGTTTTATTTATTATATTTATTATTTTAATATAATTACTAAACTAAAAAATATAAAGTTTTAATGAGAAATAACCATTTACCTATAAGTTTCGGAAATTTTTAACAATGAATCCGAGAGAAAATTTGTCATTTGACTAAGTTTCATTTTGAATCAGCGTGAAAAGGAAAAAAGTAATATATGCAGAAAGAAAAAAAAAAATGTTTTCGGAAATCACCATTATAGACATATTTCTTGAATTTTTAAGATTATGTACTCATATTTCAAAAAATAAGATTCATTTCGTTAAATAGGACAATAAGTCACATAGATTTCAAATGCAAAAAAAAAAAAAAAAAAAAAAAAAGACTTGTTCGTTATTTTTAGAACTATCATTAGAACCTAAAAAAAAAAAAAAAAAAATTCTGATTTTTAAAGCAGAATATATAAAACATTTTAAACTTTATAAATTATACACGTGTGTCTGTGTGTATGTATTTATATATTTGAAATTTGAATTACTGAGATAAATACAGAAAGAAGGTCAAAGAAAGATATTAATATTAAAAAGGATAAATAAGTCATACAGTATTATAAACAAGATTATCGTTTAACCTTCAATGTACGTTGCTTACGTGATCACACTACAGACAGAAAGACAGATAGATTAATTTAATTCACTCTTAAACATTGTTAAAAAGTGTTAAACATTAGTACAAACAGAAATGCAATTCCAGCATTTTCTAACTGTAGCCCTTAATGTATCCAAATATTTACTGTAGTCCTGTTAATCTTAATGCCTAACATACCATAATTTATAAAACATGTTTTAGCATATAGAAAATAAATGTAAATTTAATTATGATTTGTGCAGTACTATGTTAACTGTAATTCTTAGAAGTGCTTCCCATAAAACACAGGGCATTAGGATTCTTTTTTGGTGTACCTGGGAAAAATAGTCGTGATATTTATATCACTTTCAATGGAAAACATGCCACTATGCACATGAATAACATATATCAGTTTGGTGAAATTCTGAAAATATTTACACACCCTAGAGGCGGACAGACAAATTGAAATCATAAACTATTTTCAATTTTGTTGGAAAGTGTTCAAAATTAATATTAAATACGTTTCAGTTGAAAATTTTATAAATCTTTATTTTATTACATTTTTCTTTTTTTTTAATCAACACAGCTTCTCACAATACATATTTTACAAACTAATTTAACCAATTGATGCTGAGATATAACTATCTGGATATTTACAAAAAGTAACAGTAGCGCCGCACGTCATCTCATGTACTATATCCAAATTGATTCGGCATAGTGTTTCATAACATACATCTTACATATAAAATTCAATGCATATATACATCATAGAAGCATATATATATCATATATACCATTTCAAAAATCCAATACTTTATTGTTATGTAAATAGGAAAAAAAAATAAAAATGAATTTTAAGTTATTGTGGAAATAGTATATACAACCGAATGTTTACGATCGAGCATAGTTAAAAGAAAAAAAAATGTTTAAATTAAAATAGCAAATGGTCCTTAAATTTAAATGTGCTAAGACTGAAACAATTAACGAGAAATTAAATATATGTTTTTAATAAGATAACATTTGTTTATCACAAATACTTAATATGCTACACATGAACAATTTGATTTTGAATTGGGAACAGAGTAACTAATAATTTAAACTCATATTATTTTTGGTTAAATTGGTTCTTAGAAAAAAAAAAAAAAATCAAATTTTTAATAACTAAAAATATCAACCTTTTATTACAATCATCAATCATTTTTAATGAAACAATTAACATGAAGTTGAATAGATATATATTTACCAAGATATCTATTATTTATCACTAATAATTAATATTGCGTACAAGAACAATTTGATTTTAAACTGAGAACAGAATATAGTATGTAATAATTTAAATTCATATTATTTTTGCTCAAATTTGTTCTGAAAAATTTGGTATCAAATAGTTAATAACTAAAAAGTCAAAATAAAATATCCATTCTAGCATAATTTTGAATGAAGTTATGAATGAACCGTGTAAATATTCGATTGTCTATATATAATATATTTGTTTTCTTTTTCTAATATATATATATATGTATATTGCGTCAACCATATCACTTATTTGTTATAAATATTCTATATTATTTAATAATAAAGTTATCTTTTGATTTAAATACACGAAAACTAAATTTAAAAACAAAATTCATTCTTCCTTTTAAAATATAAAGTTGCATTCGTTAACAACGTGGCCCACTCTAGCGGCCGAACAGTTCTGCTCTCATGGCTGGTAGATGGGAAGTGTTGGGTCCGATCTCAGGTCGCGCAAATCGACCTAGCCATTCGGCGTTTTCCGTGGTTTTCTCCAAACTTCGCGTAAATGCGGGCTAGTATCTTTTAGAAAGAAACCAAGGAGAGCCTTCCACTTCCACCTATCGGCTTAGAACCCTTGCTTAGTTAGTCGGCCTTAAACCCTAGAACCAACCAAGCAAACTTAACAACGTTTACCATAATAATTTCGGAAAATTTCTTTCGCACATTTTCCCTCAATTTAATTTTTAATATTTTTAAACTATTTTTCCTTTATGTTCATGATAAAGGGAAACTGACGAGTTTTTTTGGAATATACCCATTTTGAAACTTTATATCATACCTTTGGGAGATACTTCCCAAAATTCGTCCATACATTTACTAAAAAATTTTCATGATTGACTTATACAATCATAAATAACTAAGATACATTTTTAAAATAACAGAAATGTTACATCGCATATATATATCACAAAAAAACTTTTCCTGATAAGGAAAAGGGTACCACTAAAAAATTGAAGAAAAATAAAAATGTTTTACGTCACCCTGTAAAATATAATACTTGAAATGCATTTTGGCTACCGCGCGTGATTATAAGGATTCCTCTAATTATCTGTATAAATTTTAATAAGGCTACGGCATATATTCATGGAGATATAACTATTTTTTAAACACTTTTTTAATTATAACACGTAGGGTGTTAGGCCCAATGCAAAGCCATTGTTAAGAAACTTGCCATTTTACATTAAGCGCAGCATACTGCTATCAAAATGCTAAAGTGTTTGATATCTTACGAAATATGAACATTTTACTAAATAATTTTTAACTACGCATGCACTGGCTTTTTAAAGAAAGTATTTAATAGCCAAAAATAGTGAGCTACTTATATGAAAACCCCAAACAAATATCGTATAAATTAAAACATTTAGGAGTTATAGATCGAACAGATTTTCAATTACTCTCAATAGAAAAACTAAATTGCAAGGTGTTTTACTCTTATTTTCATTCAGTTAATGCCAATGGTAATACAGTATTCCATGATTGTAAATAAATATTGATAAAGCCCCTATAATCTTCGTTTATTTTGAAAGGAATTGAAATTTTACTCATTCTATAACTCTTAATTGTTTGAAATTACAGGATGTTTGTTTGGGGTTTTCATATAAGTTGTTCAATATTTTTACCTATTAAATTATACAAATAGCTATATATTCGTGAGAAACAGTATTTAAATTGATAAAAAAAAATCGAAAATATCTTAAAAATTCCCAATTCCAGAAATATTAAGGTGTTCTTTATTATTATTATTATTATTAAAAAATATTGTATTTTGGAAACCTTATCAGAAAAGTAAAACCATCCTAAGTGTATTTGGAAAACTTCTTTTACTCCACATTAAAGCCTAATAAACATTTGCATTACTGGAATTGCCCTCTCGAATTAATATTATTATTTTTTTTTCAGGAAGATTATGGATCTGCAAAGTTTTATGATTTTCCTGTTTCATTTGCTGGAATGTACCGAACAGTTTAACTATTTTTTTCTTACGTCTTCATATTGTAATAACATCATAAATATTTAATTAAATATTGTTCATTTGGTTTTTACAATCAAACTTTAAAACAATAATATTGTAAAATGAGGTTACGGTAGCAGGCCAGTTTATCTTACTTTACTTGTCTTATACTTGTCGTCATTTCTTCATTTCATGTTGGACAGGGATATTATATATTTTACATGAAAATAAAAATATTTCAACAGATTTAAAATATGTTTACGATTTGTATATTTTCACTTATAAAGTCAAATGCTATAATCCTATCATAATGAAGCTCAAGCGAACTTATAGAAGAGCAATGTAAGGTGAGTCGTAGCAATCCCGATTGACAGTTTTAGGGCCTTCCCTTGCTTGACTTCGAAAACTTTAGAGCTTCAAAGCATCTTCGCTGTATAACAGCATGACTATACAACGCGATATGGAAATCAGTAATTGAAATGTTTGAAATGAAAAAAAAAAAAAATCTAAGTAAATAAAAATTAGAAAATGATAAGACAGAAAAAACCATTGAGCTTTAAGAAATGGAAACACAATTTACTAAGAATGAGAAGGTTAAGTATAGCATTATAACATTCACGGAAAGAATAGGAATAGTTCATTTATTTTTTTTCTTTTGTGACTTTATTTTTTTCTTTTTTACATTTAAAATTTCACATATAAAAAGTAAATATAAAAGAGAACACGGAATTAGGCATTCCATGTTTGAAGGTATTTCTTTAGTTTTTTTTTTTTTTTTTTTTTTTCAGCAATGCTATTTTGTAGGCATTTTTTCATGATTTTCTAGATTCTCTCTTTTTCTCCCCTATTTCTACCGTTCTAAACTGCGATGATACAATTTACCGCAAATGTTTAAAATACGGGAAAATACGGAGGAAAACAACAGAGAAAAAAAATATCAAAATATCAAGAAAATAACATGAAAATTTCAGAGCATAAAAAACAATTAACACAAGTCAGAAAAAGTTGAGAAAATTGTCAGTAAGCAGAAACCGAAGATCGAAAAGGATCCCTGGTACTAACGAAAAGATTTCTGATGCCACGCTTAATGTAACTCTATAAAAAACTATTGCAAGTTTATATCTTTTATCAAATCTATTGACCTATCTGTGGAACAAATCTGTAGAACATTCAAAGAAACAAATAAACATAAATAATAGCTATTTTTTTTTTTTTTTTTTTTTTTTTTTAGAGAAAATGATATTTATGGGACCAATATTATTTGAATGTCTAGTTTCAACAATTAAAATCTGTTTTAATTTTCTTATTCAAAAGAATGAAACACGTTACAAACAATTTACTAATTTTAGAGTTTATGCATGTGATTATTTATTTAAAACAAAAAAATGTTATTTTATACAAATGTTATATAACTAATAATTATCGACGTTTAAAGTAGGACTGATAATTTTAATACTTAAATATCACATAAAAATAAAATTTTAAATTAAACAAGCACCAAACTAAAACAAACCTTAACATGACAGGAAATAAATGTTTATTCTTTGTTCGGATAGATATACGGTCTTTAACGACAGCTATTAAATGAGGTAGAAAATAGAAATCATGACTTAAAATGGGCGGCACACACCGAAATCAAATAAATGATTGTTTTGTGTTCTGCGAAAAGGTATTGAAACATAAAAGCTTGGCCGACATTACAAACAAACAATAACTATGGCTGTAACAGCTTGATTTCCATCTTAATGCCTTTGATTTACTTTTAGGTAAAGTTTTCAACGAAAATGATTTTATATAACAGAATGGATAAACCGTGTTTCTGCTTTTCTTTTAGATACTAAATGATAGTAAAAGTACATAATACTATTTCACATTTCGTATGTTGTAAAAATGGTTTAAAAATTGAAAATTCAATTATATTCCATATTATGTTTAGTTATGTTTTTAATAATGATAAAAATAATTATGCTTTGTTTAATAAAATTCAATAATTTTTATAAACACATAAAGGGAATTACTTTTCTAATTCTTGTTGAATATAACATAAAATAATTTCATAGTTTTTAAAATAAATATATTTTGGTATACATATATACATTTAAAGAATATATTAAAAAATGTACATTTTTTTTTTTTTTTTTTTTTTTTTTTTTTAATACTGCATAAATGTGGGTCATGTTAAAATTTTCATGTCAGAATAAAAAAAATTGTGATTTCTTCACGTTGCACCCACCATGAATGCTGAAAATGACTTCATAAAAATATCCATGTGTGTGTTTTGTGTGTCGTTGTGTTCGTACACTATTTTGGTCCGGGTATCACGCGGGAACGGCTGGACGTAATTCAACGACACTTGGAAGGAATTTAGGTCATTACCCAACTTAAAATTATATATATCGAAAATTTAAATTTTTTGATCAGATTTAGAGATATGGGTAAAAAAAAAGTGATATATGAGCAAAACACGCTTCTGTAACCAATTAAAAATTATACGTAGGTATTTTGATACTTTAAAATGTCAATATTTTACAAAAAGTCGACTTTTTATTCATAGTTATTTTGTTTTTTACTGTAAACTCGCCATTCAGTTACGCAGTCGATATCTTTCCTCATTTCTTTCTAAAATTGATATTTTACTTGAAAAGTTAGATTGTTATGCATATAAAACATATTTTATCGCAAGTAACGGATAAGATTTTTTTTTCATGCTTTTTAAGTACTTTTGTAAAATGCTCATGAGTGCTATATTTATTTCTTTAAATTAAAAAGTTAGAATTGCATGTATTATTTGGAGAAAAAAAATACCCAGAAAATCCCGCTTACATTCTTTGTAAACAAAATTTAATATAGTATGACAGGACTTATTTCAATCGATTCTTCCATATAAAGGCATACAGTATCTGTCTTTCATCCCCTAGTAACACTAACTATACTCATTTCTAAAAGCTTCATTGGTATAGCTGTAGCATAGAATCCACTTGGCGACTGTTAAATTTTTATTGTCATTTTGACGATGAATTAAAATGGCTTTCAGAATTGTGTTAGTAAAGGTCTTGGCGAGAAACGTCTGAGCTTACTTCAGTGCCAAATTTCAAATTTTGCCAAGGGATTCTATACTGAAGATATCCCATTTCTTTAGAACGATTTTTCTCAGTTTTATTTTAGTTATTAAAAAAATGCGTTCTTCTTTTATTTATTTTTTATTTTTTATTTATTTTTTATTTATTTTTTTTTGACATAAAAAGAAATATATTTACTAATTTATTTATTTGCTTTTAGCTTATAAATAATAGACCATATAATAGACCATCTCGATATATAATTTTTTTTTTTTTTTTTATTTAAATAAATTTTCAGTCAGATTTGTGTCACAATGTTTGTTTGCTTTCAGAAATTTCCGTTTATTTTATTACAATTAAGCCATTTCCGGCGTTTTCCATTTATTTTAATTTATTAGAAATTGCCATCATTATTTTAGAAACTTTAGCTTTATTTTTAGTAATAATGTGTTTGAATGTTCATTTCATTTGTTTTCCATTTTTTTTTTTTTTTTTTTTTTTTTGTATAAGAATATATCTGTACTGATAAGTATAAAGGATTTAAGTCCATATTCTTGATTTTTCAGCAGACGAAAAATAAAGTTAAACTAACTAAAAACCAATCAGAAGAATCGATTAGGAAATAGGGATTAGGTTGATTTATACTCTTTATACCATTCAGTGATTGTCAATCTTCATTCAGTAAAGGGAAAAAATTGAATTAAATATTTTATACTAAAGATTAATGCTAAATTTCTGACTTGAATCTTTTTTTACCAATGGATTTTCTCAAAGACTAAATGATATGGATTTAAATCCTTTATACCAATCGATAGATAATTTTTTTCTGAGTCTGACTATGTACTTAACTCAAGATCGACATTTCTGGACTTAAATCCTTTTTACTTATCAGTACAGATATATACATATAAAATTAAGGGTCGAGCATTACAAATGGCGACAACGCAAAATCGCAGACTGAAAGGAATAGTTCTTTCGTACTAAATAAATAAATAAATAAATAATAAAAATATTTTATATTAATAAATTGTAATTAATGGGAATTATACTTATGCCTCGATTATTGTATTAAATGAAGAAAAAAAAAAAAAAAAAAAAAAAAGGAGCTGAAAAGCTGAAAATGTAATATTTTTCACAAATTTTGCTTGCTTTATCTTTTAATAATAAAAAAAAAAAAAAACAGGAACATTCCAAACAAATATTCGTCAATAACTCGATAATTGCTAAAAACATTATCCTTGCAATTATCTGACTTGTTTTCGACTCTCTTCCTTATGTTCCCTTAATAAACAATGTTTCGTCCAATGTAATACTAGGCTTATGAATGAAGGTTAATATGTTATTATTATATATTAGTTTCCACATTCAAAAAAAAAAAAAAAAAAAAAAACTTTGTTAATTTTAATGTAGTTTGTAAGTAAAGTAATACTAATTTATAAGAAATAACTGTGTTTCAAACGAATTAAGTTTGTACAGTACACTCTTTCTTTAGTACAGTACCCTTTTTTGACACTTAAATAAAACGGTTATCGCTGTTACGTTAGAAGATACCTTGGCGAGAAACGACCGAGCTACTATGGTGCCAAATTTCAAATTTCGCCACGTTGGGCTACTAAAACTTTTCCAAAATATAATTATTTTCTCTATTTTATAACGCTTATACATTAAGTGATCCTTTTTCATCAATATCGGATTCAAATGTCGCTATTTGACGAAAATTCAATCGAGAAAATATTAATATATTTTCGATGAAGTTGAATATTGAAAGAAACGTACAGCTTTAGAATAGAACCCTCTTCACGACTTTTCTTTTACTAGCTATTGTACCCGTTTTTCGGAATGAAAATGGCAATAGAAATTATGTTTTTGGAGCATTAAGAAATTTTATCTTCAAATCAGTGCACAAGCAATTAAGGAAATTAACATATATATATATATATATATATATATATATATATATATATATATGAGAGAGCCTATTATATTAAGCTTCAACTAAAATAAATATTTTTTTATAATATATTGTGAATAATAATTACATTCCCGTGCGAAGAATGGCACAACAGCTACTTTAATTTATATAATAAAGTTTGATAAAGCTTTTAAGATGCATTTTTTATGAAAATAAAGAAATTTATTTTTTAAATATTTTTGGTAAAAGAATGGTTTGCTTAGAAATCCTCTGTTTACTACTAACAGACTTCAAGGAAATTGATTAAGAATTTCTTGTACATTGCATATATTAGCATACACAAAATCGAATTTTGACGTTATTAAAGTTTAAAACGAATTCTATTTTATTTTATTTTTCTTTAGTTATTTCTTTATTTATTTTTTACAAATTTCTTCCAATGTTTATTTATTTATTTTTATTATTTTTGTTTATTTTTTATTTGTTCCTGAAATAGTAATAATAATAATAATAATGAATATAAAGACAAGTCTTTTAATGATCGAAATAACATAAAGCTGAATTTAAAAAACAAACACACTATCAAAAGCTAAACATGTACTGCAAAAGTAAAAATAAATAAATAATTAATTAAATAAATGAATAAAAATAGCGAATTTACTTAATTTTATGATTCGTGCAAAAATATAAAATGCTACTACAGATATCGAATGTCTTGCATTTTATCCAGGGCTCTCTTTTTCATTGCATTGTGTAAAATAATTGTTGGGAAATATAGTTAGTTGTGGAATATTTCAACCTTTGTACATTAGTTAAATAAAGCACGTTCAAATTCCGATCTAAAAATACACTAAATTTTTAGTGCGACCATCGCAACACAAAATGCATAATCTTATGTATAAAAAAGAAAGAATTTTGCATTGATAAAATCATTAAGCAAAAAAAAAAAAAAAAAGTCAAGTTAAATATATTGAATTGGCAGAGATGTTGGCACAGTCGTTAAAAATAGTTCATTGACCTTGGCAGCAACCGGTTTGTTGAATGAATCTTTTATAATGTAACGCCATTTCCAAGGTGATTCCAAAATCTTGGAGTGCTTCCAAATTAACGACAGATTGTGATTTGGTAAACATCCGGTCATTCAGTGTCCTCTTATCGCTTATTTTCTTTCAAAGACAAAGATTATCACCCATATTTTAACACTGGACTAGTTGAGTCCATACTTCCTCAAAGGCTTCCATAATCGTAATGTACTGTATATGGAGGATATTAAAAAGAGGGCAGAATAATTTTGAAAACAGTTTATTTCACAGATATTTCTATGTGATGATGCCACCGCCTACCCTAACACCCTTTTCAATATAGAATCTACTATCTCTATTCATAAAAAAAATCACATTTTTTTTTTTTTTATTTAAAGGTTTATTCCATTTTTTTTTAGATAGTTTTCACTTACACCACTGCTTGAAGCATACGAAACTCGGTCAGCCTTTTCAAATGTAAACCTCATTAACAAATTTTGCAATTTAACCTAATGTAAATTTTTTGCAATTGATTTTTTAAACCCTTCGCATATTAAAATATAAAAATAACATTAATAACATTTGAAGGCTTACACACTTATTCACATTAGTTAAACTTTACAGAAAAGTGCATTTTTATTAAATTAATACAATCTATAACAAAAAAAAAAAAGAGAGAGACGCACCAAGAAGGGGTTATCCGAATGGAGCAGTGGGAAATGATAGATGCGATGTACTTGCATGTGGAGAAAACAATTGATTACAGTTTCAAAAAATCTGAATGATTTAATCAAGAGAAAGGTCCTCACAAAGTAAACATGTCAATAACGCGTTGGTCCACTTCTGGCCTTTATGTACACAGTTATTCGGCTTGGTATTAATTGATAGAGTTGACAGATGTGCTCCTGTGAGGTATCGGGCTAAATTCTGTCCAATTGGTGCGTTAGGTTAGCAAAATCCCGAGCTGGTTGCAGGGCTCTTTTTATGATGTATATGTGTCCTCGGTGGAAGAGAGATCCAGGAACTGAGCTCAACCCCTTTAGTGAGCCGCCTATTAAGTGTATTTAAAGTCACTAAAGTACCAATTACACGTAGTACCGACGATAATGATGAATCGGAACTTTGCGTACTGCTTTGCGATTGACCGGTTCTCACTTTCTATCCTCTCTTTAAGCCGACCGCTTCCTCTCTGACACTTTCGTCCATGGTTCACCCATTCCTGTAAATATCGCCTAATAGTAGTGACGCCCCTATCCAGTTGTAAAAAATTCACAAATTAGACCAACCGGCTACTTTGAGCCCAACTACACACCACACTCAAATGCTGACATCTGCGCATATTGTTTGTGCGCCTGTATGAAAGGCATAATTACTGTCTTTCTGAGTAGACGGAATAAAATTTTCGAAGAATTTATGACCTGGAATCAAAATTTCTCATTTTTTAATACTCTGCGAATTGCGCAGTTAAGATTCGCTGCAGCATTGCATGCTCATTCGATGGCAGCTAAACTTTAAAATTTTGCATTTTCCATCGAAACCATGTTTGTCAATTTGTGTCCAGTTTGCATTACTCCTTCTTGATGTGCCTTTTTTTTTTTTTTTTTTTTTTTTTTATAGAGTATAATTTAGGAAATTAATAATGTGGGGTGTATTTGAATGAACTTCTGCTAAACTCAAAATTACTAAATTATTTAAGTCAGCCTAACTGTAACCCAATTTAATATTTGAGCCCTTAAACAAGTCAGTTTATGTTATTCTTTTTTTTTTTGTGTGTGTGTGTGAAGTGTTAAAGTATTTTAAATAATTATGAAAATTACATACTTTTTGCGACCACACTGTTTTGAATTCGTTTAGGGGATTTAGATAACATAGCTCTGTGTTGTAGAAATAAACTTATTTTTATGTTGTAATATGTTGGTATCTTTTTAAAGTTCAATCATTCAGTTTCTTTTTCATCTAGACAAAATGTAAAAATATTAATTGGTTCAGATTATATAAAGAAAAACATAAATGTCTTTGCATGCGAACCGCTGATACGAAGATGACATGATTGTTGATAAAGGCACACATATGAGTTGCTGAAAACTTGGTTTTCCCGTTCAGGAGACCTCAGAAGGCGTAATTATAGCAAACTTCAATGTTGAAATTTCGATTTAAAAAAATAAACACTACTTGATATGCACTGCCAACAATTTCTTAATTATACTCTTCATGCATCGTAATGGGCTCTTCCCAGCATCGTCTGCTCAATCACGTGATAGAGGAAAACGAATAAACGAATTCTGAGAATCGAATTCAATTAAATATTGTTCTTAAGAACAAAAATTTTAATATTTAATATAAAATAAAATAAAAGTAATATTGTGCATTTGTAAACAGTAGAATAATTGTATTTGTAAATTTAATAATTTTTAAAAAACATTTTATGTGTTTATTTATTTTTACTTATAAGAATCGATTTTTGTATATTGTAGTGTAACTGTAACATTAACTGATCTAGCAATAAATAATAGCTTGTTCTTGTGGAATGTTTACGGATTATAAAATGTTTTCATTTAATTGAATTGCATAAAGGTGTTACAACAAGTTAATTAACTTAGTTACTGGTCTAAATGGATTTACGTAGTACGATATTGCACTGTCACTGATTTAAGTACCAAAAATCAGAGTATTTAAACATGGTCCTCATGAACATCAATAACAGGTATAAACTAAATGATGATTGTAAATGTATACAGCAAACGAAAGATGATGAATAATGATATAAAATGGATTAAAAATGATGATGTATAAAAAATAACACAGTTTAAATACGATTGATCAAAAATAAGAATAGAAAATATGTTATTTTAGCAATCGCTCTAGATTAACAAGACTTCGTCTGCTATTTGTTTTTCATCTATCATGTGACCTCTGACGTCAGGTGGGAAGAGCCCATTATTTTGTGAACGATTGAGGAACGATTCTTGATTGTAAACGATTGGGGAATTATTTCATACCATATTCTATACAATATACGCTTTTCTCCATACAAAAAATATGTTTATTTCAAATTATTTAATATAGTCTATAAATGCTGAACTTCACACACGGAGAGAGAGCGAATGACCAAACATTAAAAAACAAGTTTTTTAAATTCATGGAACCTCAAAACGTGTAGATATAGTAAAATCCTTATTTGAAAAAATTAACCAAAAAGAATACTTCCTTTATCTTACATGAATAAGAGAGAGTAAAAAATACGAATTAGTATGATTAAAAATGTTATATTTTTGTTGGAACAAAAGCACATTTAAGATATATTTAAAAATTTCAATTTTTGAATATTTTAAATGCAAAACCCTATACTTTGTGAGATATTTAAAAAATAAAAAACAACTTTTACTGGTTTATTTTTATCGGATATAAAAAGTTTTAGCCGAATACTTAAAAAATATTTGCTGCAAATAGACCTTTGCAAAATAAAATTTTTATTTATCAGCTATTGAAAGGAGAAAATGACAGTGTTTATGTGTCAACACATATATAAATAGAGGAGTTTGATAAGAAGAATAAATACATTTTTGACAAAAATCGATTTTTCATAACAACAAAATCCCTAAAGCTATTTTACTTTTAAAAAAAAACGTCAGCAGTTTTTGTCTATAAAAAAAAAGAGTTAAATAATTTTAAATTTTAATAAATTGTGTTAGAATTAAATATTTTCAAATTTCATTTTACTGTCATGAAAAATATTTATTAACGAAAATTTATTCCATATTCGGTTTGTTTATATTTTTTTGTGTTTTTCTTCAATAATAAAATAAATGAAGATTCTTTTTTTTTTTTCAGTTATTTTTTATACATTACTCCACATGGAGAAAAAAAAACCATGTAAGTGCTGTTAAAATTTCATAACTATTTAAATACAAGCATAGAATGCATATGTTAACAAGTTCTTCCAGATACTAGAGGATATTTTAAATGTAAATATGAAGTACATGTACATCTTGATCTTTATGTTTTAGAATTATATGCCGTGTCAATGATAGAAATAATCCTAAAGTTACAAGGTTTTTTTTTTTTTTTTTTTTGTGTGTGTGTGTGTGTTGTACTATCCTGAGTTGATGAGATACTTAAGCTTTACACTGATCCACTATAATTCGCCTTCGGATTGAAGTTGCGTCAGAATATACTGACAACTCTCTATAAGAGAGACTTTATAATCTGAATAGCATGCATGCTAATGCATGATCATTCCAGCTAGAAAATTTCATATTGGATTTACTGCAGGTAAGTTAACACAAACAACTGAAACACAACCTCATTGTTTCATCGTGACGGATCATGTGCCTCTGGCTTATCATATGTCTGTGATAAGCACCATAAGTAACGGGAACTTTCTATCGTGACTATAATATTCAAAATAATTGAGCCACGTTTACGAACGTTTAGCAGAAATTTTAATGTTATTATAAAAATGGATAATATATCTTGCTATCAAGCTCTGGCTGTTTTGCTAGATACTGTATTTAAATAAATAATAATAATAATTATAATAAATGAATTACTAATTTTTATGTCACTTTATTTAAAAGAAAAAAGAAAAACTCCACTAAAACCACCCAAAGTCTTATTTTGGGCCATTTGCACTTTAATGTTTCACTGTCCTATTCTTCTCTAGCTTCTTCTATTTTGTCATTTAAATGCTTTAGGTTGAAAGGAATTTTTATCAAGTATGTTGTGCAGTTTGTATTTACTTTGGGTATCAAGTTGATATACATTTTTAATTAATTACAATATTTCATATTAATTGATTAATTCGGAATTCTAAACTGATTTCGTCATTTTTTTCTACATGTCTGGTTTTCTGTGTTCAGAGGTTCGTGACGAGATAGCCTTAGATAAAACAGAATTTTGTAGAATGAGTATAAAAATAATTGTGATAAAATGTTGTAAGTTAATACTAGCAGATCTCAATATAAAGCCTTTTAATTTTATTAATATAGTAAGTAATAAATATAAGTATTTCTCTGTGTTGCCACTTGTGATGAAACGTAAACTTCTTATATATTTTTTTTCTGATAGAAATCACCGCTGATGTAATATATTTTAATTTTATCTATATTAGATTTGACAAAGAATTTAATTTCTAATCACTTAAAATATGTACTACTAGCAAAATGTCAGATTTTAGAATGTATGTAGTAAAAATGAAATAAAAAATTATTTTTTATATCTCTGAGAATACTTTTCCTATATAGAATATTTGGTGAAAAGGATTCGTCTTTCGTTTTCAAGAAAACGGAATGGAATAAATTATACGGTATGATAGAAAAAGGCAATTTTTTTTTCTTTGTCATGCGTATATATAAATAATATAATTTGCTATACTCAAAATAAATCGAATACAATTTGTAATAAAAATATCTTACATTAAAATACAAAGCAAGAAAAATCAGCGTGAGTGTAACATGATTTTTACAAAATTTAGGGCTATATATTCATATACTAATTGGGTAATTAATTTAAAGAATATTTAACTTTTTTTTTAAGAAGAGAATATTAATGTATCAGTATTAAATCTACTGAAAATAAAAATTTATTCTAAAATTATTATTTACATAATCTTAAATATAACAGCAAACGCAATTCTTGTGTTCTTTTTTATTATTATTATTATTATTATTATTAATATGATAGTCTACAATCTATCTGTAATTAGTTCAATAGAACATTTTATTTGCTAGCTATTAAACTTCACTAATTTAAAATAATTTCCTTTTATTCAGTTCATGATTTATTTAAATGACCTTGATTAAAGTACATGTAATTCCAGTATCTATAGTTATGTAAAACGTGGAAGTATATTGAAGTTACATTTCTACTTAGGAGGCTTATTAGAAGATTAATAGTCAAAAAAGTGAAAGAAAAGTTGAAATAATGTATGCTTTGAATGGATTTCTTTCCGAAGAATGACAAACAATTAATCTAAAATTGAAAAAAAAAAATTGCGTTTTTAGAAAAACAACTTTCTATATGTGTTCTTCCATTCAAACTCCATAAAAATGTCTATTACGATTTGAAAAATAGTAACATTAAAAAAATCAAGGCAGTTTATTAAAGGAAAAGCTGAAATGTTACCAGGTTTTTAAAGATAAACAAGCGAATTCACAGAATACAGAATTATCACAAACATTAAAGTTAAAAATAAAGAGAACATATAATTTTTTGAGATATTATCATTTAGTAAGCAAATCTCTGCTAGATAACAAAATGTTAACTCTGTGTATGATACGATTGACCTCCACCTGCAGTACTAAATTCCTTCAGAACAGTACTTTCCTTTAACTAAGACCGGTGGTAAATTGTGACGTTGTGTCCAAACCCACTCATTGTGGAAGTCAGTCGAATTTAACTGAAGTTTAAAAATGCTTTAGAAAAAATTAATATATATATATATTGTATTTCTCAGAACATGTGTGGAAACCGTGAACCTCGATTTATCAAAAAAAAAAAAAGTAAATTTTATCAATCTCTCTATATATGCAAATTCCTTATTCCTCAGCATATTTTACTATGTACGTGGAACGTAAAATCAATTTTAACAAAAACGAAATGTGACCAAGATATAATTAAACTTATCAAAAACTGTAATGCTAATTCTGTATACTAAACTT